>CM045741.1:8255000-8302500 GCA_024760905.1 Plotosus lineatus | reverse complement strand
TGCCACTGGTCTGTTTAAAGCAGTCATTTCAACAGAAGAGACAGAGTATGGAAAGTGCGAATCAGATGATTCGCTGTGGCGACCCCTGAAAATGGGAAAAAGCCAAAAGGAAAAGAATATACAGAGTATGAAAAGTAACATGTGCGGGCCATCAGCTGAGGACAGACTTCTGTATTCAAAATATTAAAGCACTAGTTCAAGTCGTGTTTAAAAATTCACAAAGAAAAAAAAACAAACCACCTCGAATTAAATTTTTTTCCCCCAGTTTCTTGCGTTGGGTTTACGTAACAGAAATCTGCTAAACAAGGAATAAAAAAAGAATGGGCTTAATATCGATACCATACACTCGGACAATGATAAAGAGAATTACCCATTGTTTATTTTCTGAGTCTTGTGCAGAACTGCGGTCAGTAGCAGCTGTACCTGCTGAAAGACGTAGGAGTTATTATTATACTGTTATTTTTGTTTACAGATTACCCCAGACTTGCTCATTAGGGATTTCTGGTCAATTCCGTCATTACTGACGTCACATTTTTTGAGCGAAATCTCACCGTTGCTCCTGTGTTATTTCATACTGGTTTCTGAACTTGTGTGATACTTGGGCACCGTTTGCTCTGATAGCATTATTACATTTTTCTCATCACTTCTATGCATGGAGCCAGGGCTGTCATTACACGCGTTACTGACATCACGAAAAAAAGACATTGGCAAAAATGTAGTCAACTTTATTTGAAATTTCTCCTCCAACTAGGAAGAGGTGACCGTGATATCATTTAAAAGCATACATGTCTACTAATTCACAAAATACTTTCCTTTCCAAAACGGATAGTCAATTTTTATCTGTTAAAATGTGCGTTACTGACGTTACGCGTTACTGATGTTACAGTTTCACTGCGTGGAAAGATGTCTCACTAGATGCTCACGATTCGTCATTAACACTTCCAAATTTTAACTGTATGACAAACTAAGTACATAGACATGTTTCTGGCCGACCTAAACCTATACTTGGTTGTGAAAGTACATAATGATGATATAATAAGACACAAAATGGACAAATGACCCCTGGTTCACAATCCGTATGTGGAAGTTCATCAATTTCCGGTATGAGCCAATCATATCATGTCCAGCAGATATGAGCATTTGCATGGACAGTGATGGATGGAACACTTCCAACAACATGAACAATGTGTTACTGAACAGATTAGCTGATACCAAAGCCCGAGTTTGGCTCAGCTATGGAACATCAGGGAACTTGTAGATTCCGCGGACATTTCGAAGCACTGGACATTCAAGTTTCTTTTCAACTTTGTCCTTGGAATAGAAGATCTTCCTGCCGAGGAAACTTGCAGTAACCACTAGCCCTGCCATGGTGGAAACCTGAATATGGTCTGTATACGCTGCGAAGGTACACATTGTAATCATGGCGAAAGTTTATCCAACAAAATATTATGGTGGAGGACTTTTGTTTGTTTAGTTGTTTATGAATGAATGAATTTATCGTCTCCACAGTGTATTAATAATTGTTTTGGAAAACATGTCACAACTGAGAGTAATGCATATCAGGTTTGGCAGAGGATATATCTGGAAAATATTGATCCAATTAACGGATGCCAAACCGCTTAAGTCTACAAGGGTTGCAGGGAGACTGCTGCTTATCTCAGCTGAACACTGAGCAAAGGTGGGGTACGGCTCAACGGACCATTGCAGGGCAACACATGCACAACCATTCAAACTCGCAGAAAAACCACGAGTCAATTTGGAACAATCATTTAGTCTAATGTGCACGTCTTTGGACTGAGGGAGGAACCTGGAGTATCCGGAGGAAACTTATTTAACTTAAACGCGAGGAGACGTACAAACTCCACACAGGAACGCCTCGGGCCAGGCATCGAAACCAGGCCCTTCGGAAGTGCAGCCATGACAGCAGTGATTTCCAAATTTAAACTGTATTATGGATAGTATGAGTGGAGCCGGTGGTGTAGCGGTTCGGGTGCTGCGCTTATGATCGGGAGGTTGTGAGTTCGAATCCCACTGAGACCCCCACTGTGCTAAGACCCCTAGGCAAGGTCTCAACCACAAGTGTGCCTCTGTTCACCCAGCAGTATAAATGGGTACCAGTAAAATATACTGGGAAGGTAACCTGCGATGGATTAGCGTCCCATCCAGGAGGAGTTGAACCCCTGGTCGCTTCACGCTACAGAAACCGGGGATAAGCACCGGCCTGATGAGTCACTAGGCTCGGGTGTAAAAACCCAACAGACTTTACCTTTTTATCGTACCATAGACAGTATGAGCTTCAACGGGGCAGTGGTGGTCTAGTGGTATAGGGCGCTGGATCGCTGATCCAAAGGTTGGGGGTTCAAGTCCCACTCTCCACAAGGTTGTCACTGTCCCCCCCAGTGCAGCTAACTGGGTTATCAAAGGCGGGCCATGTCTGTCACTGTCTATGGTGAGAGGCATGTAAAAGAACCATTGCTGACTTTCGTAAAGAGTAGCTGCAAAGCCGTCAGCGTGTTTCTGTCCCTTGCTAAAAAAGGGTTGTGACAGGAAGGGCATCCGACGTAAAAACCTCTGCCAAATCAAAACGTGCGAATCAGATGATTCGCTGTGGCGACTCCTGAGTAAAAGGGAAAAAGCCGAAAGGAAGACAGACAGACAGACAGTATGAGCTTCAGATATTTTATGCTCTGTCTGCTCAACTTCCCCTACTTTTTAAATAAATCCTTTACTGCGTTGAGGCCTACAGCATACTCCAACAAAAAGGATGGGGAAATTTTGAATGTAAAAAATGTGACAATAACCGCATTACTATTAAAAAAATAAATACTCACGAAAACACTTGAAACAGTTCATCACGTTTTCGGCTTTAATCCATAAAAGACTTCAGTGTTGTGAGAAAGAGAGACTACATTGCAAAGCCTGTTGTAAGTGAAGTACAACACAAAGTAAGGCTTTACTGTTCAAACTCTGGCGGAGATGAGCACCACCCTCCCTGGGACTCGAGTTAGAATAAAGTGGTTCAGAAAATGAACGAATGTGAACTTCTCCTTTTAATATTTTGCAGGAATAAGAAATGAGAACTGTTTATTTCATAAGAACAACAACAACAACAACAACAAAAATAGAATAATGAGGTACAATAATTCTAACGTTTCCAGATGTGGGTTATTATATGAGTCCTTGAATCTCACATTGAGAGGAAACAATGCCAAGCATCATGATCCAGTCACATAAAATGAGCATATTAAACATTTTAGTGTGTGTGTGTGTGTGTGTGTGTACCTTGCATCCTGTGTCGCTTTTGCAGAATCACAAAGAAGAACACACCTCCAATCAGCAGCAGAATTACAGACACAGTGATCACAGCTGAAGCTGAAAATCCTGAAATGAAACAGTCACTATAACCTTCATGCTGATCATTCGAACCTAATCAGAATCATCAAAGCCATGCAGGTAAACTACAGGGCTGATGTACATGTAGAATCACCTTCTGAAGACTTTGGACTGGACTCAGATTTCTGTTTGCTTGTGAGAAGTAATGGTGAGGAGGACAATGTTAATGATGTTGATGATGTTGCTGCTGATGTTGATGATGTTGCTGCAGCTGCTGCAGCTGCTGATGTTGATGATGTTGTTTGTTCTGGTTTTAAACTTGAAGCTGGGACATGTGGCTCTAAAACAGTAAAAGGTTTTTTTTGTTGTTGTTGTTGTTGTTGTTAATTGACAGCATGGAGGTGTCATGGTGGTGTAGTTGTTAGAACATCTACTGCACAGTTAGAAGGTCATGAGTTCGAGTCCTGGGCTCAGTGATGGCGTCTCGTAGGGGGTTTGCATGTTCTCCCTGCGCTTGTGTGGGTTTCCATGGGATGAAGTGTGTGGATGGTTGTGTGACCCTGTGATAGACTGGCGAGCTGTTCAGGGTGCACCCCGCTTAGTGAACATGTCTTTGGACTGTGGGAGGAAACCAGAAGTACCCGGATAAAACTCGTGCAAGCACGGGAGAACACAGAGGTAACCTCCACACAGAATTATCTGAGTATAGGACTTGAACTCAGGACCTTATTTCTGCGAGGTGGACGTGCTGACCACTATTCCACGGCGCTACCTTGTTCTATTCACTAACTGCCAATCATATGAAAGATTAGTATTAGATAGGATGTCCACTGACTCTTTTCTTCACACAAAGTCTCTGTAATGGAAAAATATCCCTGTATCTCAATAAACTCACCAGTTACTCTCAGGTTGATCTGTGTGAAATAAACCTTGTATCCTTCATCAGATGTCCAGTTCACTTCAGCTCCACACCAGTATTCACCAGAATCCTCATCATTTACCTTCAGAATTCTCACATTGAAGATTTGTATTTCTCTGTCATCAGACAGGTGGAATCTCCCATAGTTTACATATTCTTCACTTTCTTTAACAGATTCTTTATAATTACATGCATTAATATGGGGCATCTTGCAGAGAAACTTGGGGTCATTCATGAGGGTTTCTGGGTATGAACACTCGAAGGTCAACTCTCCTCCAACATGGACGGTCTTATTGATGGACTTCTCATTGTACAAATCTGCAAATAAACCAATCAGATCAATTTATATGTGTGTATGTTTTCCAGCTTGAATTAATAACACTTATAACAGTCTAAGGATATCGTACACGCCGTACACGCACACGCCATTACCTCCGCTATATAACAACTACTTCAGTATCTCTTTTCAGCATTGTTGTACAGTCGGCCCCCAATTTACGAAGACCCCTTTGTACGAAATCCCCGGATTACGAAAAACATTTTCTTGAGTTTCTGTCCCCGAAACACAAAACAACCCCCTCTTACAAAAAGAAATTCAAAATTCAAACGCGCCAATCAAAATTTCACACAACGCGCGAGGTGCTCTCTCATTGGCTGTCTCTCAACATCCCGCCCCGCTGGCCTCCCAGATAGAGACATAAGGAAGCTTCACGCTTTAGTTTTTAGTTTAGTTTTTAAGTTGTTTTAATTCAGTAAATGTTTAATAAATGTGGGCGCATTTGAGCTCATCTAGAATTCCGATCCCTCAAGGAATCAAATTAAAGTTGAGTTTGTCAAGCAGGGAATGCGCTTTGAATTCCATGTCTTGTGGGCGTGGCCTGCAGTGCGCGCACGAGAGAGAGACAGAGAGGGACAGAGAGAAGGAATAACGCTTTAGTTTTTAGTTTAGTTTTTTAAGTTGTTTTAATTCAGTAAATGGTCCAGCAGGGAATGCGCTTTGAATTCCATGTCTTGTGGGCGTGGCCCGCAGCGCGTGTGTGAGAGAGAGAGAGAGAGAGAGAGGAAGAGGTGTGTGTGTGTGTGTGTGTGTGTGTGTGTGTTAATAAAATGTTTAATAATGGTTTAATTAATAAAAATGTTAATAAAATGGTTTAATAAATATTTTTATTTTACTTTTAAAACATATTTCATCCACAATTGGTGACTTTTATTATTTTCAAAGGGTTTATCCAGTCCAAGGACTGGAGACTTGGAATGAATTAGGCGTTTAACATGCAAGATGAGACCCCGACTTACGAAATCCCCACGATACGAAAAGGGCTCTGGAACAGGTTAATTTTGTAAATTGGGGGCCGACTGTATTTATCTTTTAGTGTATATATATATATATATATATATATATATATATAATGTATGTATGTATCTACTTCCCTTGTTAGCCTCACCACCAGCTGCCCTGGTTGACTGAGATAGAAATTCAAACATTTTGACAAAATCAGGTTGTTTTTCCCCTTTAAATTGTAACTGTGGTACAGAGCAACCCAATAAAATCGCGCACATCTCAAAGGTAAATGAAAAAAAAAAGTTAAACATGATCAAATTATTATTTTCACACATGAAACTTCATCAGTACATTTTTAAATTTTATCTTGTTTCAAAGACGATCATCCTCCAAACGGTGGCTGTCGTTGTGTACACACTTGAAAGATAATGGGTGGTACAGCAGCTATCTCCTCCTGAATGGGAACGTTAAGGGCTTCAAGAGTTTGGTGTATACGAGTGTACACTCCACAGACCTGAGCATGAGTTAAGCTCACAGTAAAACACAATAAAAAAAGAATCCAGGTCGCGAGACAGGGGAACGGGCCGGCCAGCCAATATCGCCACGCAGCATGAACACCGAACTCAGAAACGTTTCCCTCAGCACTTCTAATGATCTTTGAGCTGTGTGTGCAGAAGCTTTGAATTCAGTGGATATAAGTTGAGGTTGGACTACCAACAGACCAAAGCCCATCTCGAATACATCACTAGATTTCATGTGCATAAAGAGTAATTTGATTTTAACTTTTTTTGAAATTTACCTTTGAAATGTGGAAAGTTATTTGAGTTTTACAAGTACATGAAGACCAAGCAACACTTACAGCCAGTACTACGAGAGAGCAGCCGTAGTATTCATGAAATTATTATCCTTCAGTTAATTACCAAGTATTTTAAGTAAACAAAGAAAACAACAGTCAAATTTATATTTTTCACATAAATGGCAGAAGGGAATGTGAAAATGAACCGAAATTTTTCAAGGGAGACTCACCGTACATTATCGTCAGTTTCACTGGTGTGTAAATGTCCTTCCCAGTTTTATCAACCCCACATTGGTACCACCCAGTGTCCCGTACAGTGAGGTCTCTGATCATCACCCTGAACTCTGATGAATTGGTTTCATCAAACAGTGAGAATCTTCCAGAATGTATCCACTCATCTTTATATTCTGTCCTAATTTGATCAGAACAGCCTGGCCATGAACCTTTACAGAAATATTTCATGTTTTGTGTGTATTCTGTTTCATACTTGCAGATGATAAGAACTCCTCCTTCTGAATATCCTGTTACTTCCATGACGGCTCCTCCATCTACCGAAACACCAAACATCCATCTGAGTAAAACCTTCCTTGATGTAACACTGCTGCTGATACTGAGGATTATTCTGAAGTTCATTTCTTTACCTGAGATCAGACAGAGGCTGAAGATGAGGAGGATCTTCATCCTGAGTTCACGCTCACAGATCTGCACCACAACTCGTCTTCAGAAACGTATTAAAGCTCCTGTTCTCTTATAGACTCTCAATATCTCACTCTGCCAATGTTCCTAATAAGAAGGTGAAACTACACCCACTTCCCCTTCCAGCTGCTTCAAAAATAACTGTTAATCAAGCGACTGTGTGAGATACTGTACGTGTGAACTGCATAAGAACAATGCTTTCAAACTTCGAACGTTACAATAAATTTGTGTTCAGTTTCAGTCAGTGCTGTAGTTGTAAAAAATTAGTGGGTATACTATGAGGCTGCTTTGGCAGTCAAACAAGACGGCCAAGACATCGAGGCGGCGCATAGCTCGGTGCGCTGAGGGAGGGTGTGGGAGGGGGCCCCTCCTACCACAGGGACATTAAAAAAAAAAATTCAATTCTGTAGATGCTATTTGGCAACCAGTTGTAGCATGTAATATGAATTATAGTATAGAAACTGTACATAAAATTTAGCCTACTGTGTACATGTTGTTGTTGCCATGTGTCTGAGCGCAACAGTTATATATACTGAGGACAAACTAAAAATGTAAAGAAACATAAGATAATTTGAAATACTAACAGCTTTTAATTACATTATACACAAAGATTCATGATATAATATTATTGTAAAATAACAAAAATGTCACTTTACAACACCACATCATGCACACATGGTCCACGCCAAACTTGAAATCTGCCTGGTTAATGTGTCTTGTTGTCAAATTCATGGGAGCGCCTCCCTCTTCTGCTTATTTTAAAATAATGTTGATGTTTATAGGCGAAAATCTAGATGTAGTAGGTCAGTAAATTCGTTAGCAATTAGCAACGTGAATCGTGGTTTTGATTTTAGCGAGAATTTACGTATATTGTATAAAAACTAATGCTATTGGCTGAAGGTCGTTGTGACAATCTGCACTGCCCAATCATGGCATGGGCCTTATTCTACCAGGCTGAGCACACAATGAATGATTGTAAATAGAGTACAGAAAATCACGGTTGTGACATGATTACAAGCCAGGACAAATGAGAAAGCTATATACAGTGTGTGTGTGAGTGTGTGTGTATATATATATATATATATATATATATATATATATATATATTTGTAAAAAAATACACTTTAATAAAAAACTCGCAAGGCAAAACAAGAGCATACGTACACGCAACATGCTGCTAAAATAAGTGAGCATACGGCGTATACTTGCATATACACTGGCTACAGCCCTGGTTTCAGTGTGATATGAAGATGCATGAGGGTTCAGAATGAATATTATTCACGTGAACTTCCTCCTCCATCTGAGTCTCAGTGCCCCCGTGTTAACTTGCCTGAGGACATTTATCACTCCATGTCAGTGTGCACTGAAGAACTGGCCCACTTGCTGAATGCTAATGGTGGGGACATCATGGCACATTCATAGTTGTGGGTTCTGGTAGTACCAATGCCTCACCACACAGTGATTACCCGTGCTTCCGAATCTAATACTACTGCCTTGGTGCAGCATAAATTAAATAAATTAAACTGTCAGATGACAGTGACAGCACTCCTTGCCATGAGCACAAGAATTTGGAAATCCACCAACACAGCAGATCAAAAACACTCACACACAAAATCCCCCTGCCCACACCAAATAAATATCCGCCCACACCTGTGACTGTTAATTTTCAAACTGTCGGTACCCGACTGTTGCAGGACACTGCCTTAGGCAGATTCTCCCATCATTCAGGTGAAAGCTGGTTTAACTACCGATGGAAGGCCGGAGTGCTTCCAATGTGAATAAATAAGCACATTTTCACATTTTCTTTTTGTAGTTGAGCCGCAGGTTGCCGACCCCTGATATACTGATATAATGCAATCCAATACCTCCCCATAGTGGGAATTTTTGAAAACTACAGTGCTGTATGTTTAATAGGACGGATATACTCAGTGTTCTTTTATATATATATATATAAAAACACACACACAATATATATATATATATATATATATATATATATATATGCTGTATAATGTTTATATTTTATTATCAATAAATATCACAGTAAAAAATTAGGTTTTTCTTCATCATTACTACATTTTACGACATTAATACTGTATTAATGAGTAAGACTGTCTATAGAATGTGTTTAATAGATACATAGTGTTTTACTTCCAGTTGATCATTCGTGCATGTAATATTACACATGGGGTTTTATTTCCGGGTACAGAACTCGCGGATTATCTTCATTCGCGGGAGGGGCCGGAACCAAACCCCCACGAATAACAAGGGCCGACTGTATTTGTTTTTATATTCTGTATTAATCCCCCAAATGGAAATTAAATTAGGAAAATTCAAAGTGGGCACACACACACACACACTCTGGGACCAAAGGACTGTCATACACACTGAGAGGCCCAGGGAGTAGTTTGAGGTTAGGTGACTTGCTCAAGGGCACTTCAGTCGTGAATGTGGTGTAAGGGAAGGTGAAGCTCACTGCCCCACTACCAAAGATTTTTCCGGCTGGTTTGAGAATTGAACCCGCACCAGTGACCTTTCGGTCCCAAAGCCGGTTCTCCAACCATGAAGCTAGAGTCCTACACCAGCACACTTAGAAAATTAGGGCTGCGGACATAATATAACCATCCACAGGGTGTAGGAACTGATCAATTTTATGATATTTATGTTTTCCTCTACCAATCAATCAACCTAGGTGCCACGCCAGCACCCTCGACAGTCATCCAAAAAATGGCTACCCACTCTGAACATTTTCTGATCATTGTAAAAACCACTAAAGTCGTATTTGGAGAAAAAAGGTTTTATTCTTTAAAAAAAAAAAAAAAGCAGATTTTAAAATCATCAAATTCTTTAACTTCTTTTTTTTGTTGCTATTGCTTTCTAGGATGAATTCTTTTATACTTTTTCACTACCTGTCAGTATATACAGTAAAAAAAAAAATTTTTTTAGAGCAAAAATATACATTCAAGTGACATATATCAGTACATACCGCTAATACGATGCTTCTCAATTATTTTCTGTGGCACCCCCTCCAGGAACAAAAAAACATTTCACGCCCCCCCCATACTTTGTCTATACGGTGTACACATTTGATTTGGCAGAGGTTTTTACGTCGGATGCCCTTCCTGTCACAACCCTTTTCACTGTCTATGGTGTGAGAGACATGGCCTGCCTTTGATAACCCAGTTAGCCCCACTGGGGGACACCTCTGCATAACATAGTATCTTTATTAACATTAAAAATAAAAAAGAAAGAAATATAGTTCAACTTCCAATCATGAAAATTTTCATTAACATTGTTTTTTAATCTGTAACAGAAAAGATTTAAAGTGCACCAATGTGCCTGAAATAAAAAATACATCCGTATTTAAACTCATTCAACTTACTTTTGTCTTAATATCTCCATCTCTCTCTACCTTTCCCTTCATTCCTCTTGGAATTTTTTTTTCGTGTTGTTTCTTGAAGGGTTGTTTACTGCGCTTCATATTGTTTGCTCGTATGAAAAAATGCTACACCATAGCGCGACAATGAGAGTGCCACTGCCAACTACTGGAGTGGAGTAGCAATTTCACTTAATACTCGTACACTATTCAAGAAGAGAATGTTTCCCAGGGTCATCCGCGCTACCCCCCCGGCAACCCCCCCCCCTCCAGAATCACACCGTGACCCGGGGGGGAGGGGGGGGGGGCAATATGACTATTGCATCAGCTTCATATTCTTTTGCTCTTGGACAAGATGGCTTATCCCCAGTACCCAGCTAGAGTGGCAAAGATAATTATCACAAACCCCACACTTTCTACTTGTATATTTTGTTTGCATATTTAAAAAACAATTATAGAATTCAGTTTCAGTATAAAGAACAATAATAATAATTAAACATATAAAATAAAATATAAAATAATAATATAAAGGATAAATATTTGGTTTCTGAGGGTATTGCCTCACCTTCACAAATGATATTCAGCTATAGAATATGGAAGAGACAGAAAGACACGGCTTTCATTCAAAAAGGTCAATACAACCACTGCAATTGAGACAACATCTGCGGAACATACAGTGTACTAGAATTCTGTGGAAGAATAAAATTATGGGCAGTGACCACCACGTTTGCATCACAGTTACTGCCGATAAACATAATGTCTGTGAGATATATAATGCAGATGCTCACGTCTGCCAGAATGGTCGCAGAATGCCCACAGTAGTCCCAGCCATGTTTCTCACATCTCAACCAGTTATGTGAGACTTTAGCATAAGGAATCAAACCTATGAGTTCAGGTATGCTGAAAAGGGCAGATAATGGTTTCCTCTGAGTGTGTTACACTGCCATGTGATGCAGCAGGATCAGCAGTTTCAAAATAAATATGTACAGTTAGTTGGCTTGACATGTCTCAGGCTGTGTATGCTTTCATTGCGTTTGATTGGTAGTTGTCATGTTAGCGGGGTGGGAACTGGCCAAAAATAAATCAGGAAGGGAACAGAAGAAGAAAACCACAAGAAAAAATATAAACAATCCAGTGAAGTTCCAGTACCACATATTTGGAGCCATATTGATGAGTCATGTCAGGTAACATGGCTGACTGAAGAATATTCACACATAACATTGTTGTTCTTAAAGATAATTTTTGGATCAGTGTTATGGCAGCTGGTAGAACTACTTATTACTGTTGAATAAACAAGATCTTCAGATTTCTCAGCTGAGAAACTTGTGGATAATCCAGATGTGGGTAGTTGATTATTAGAATAAAGAGTAGATGTGAAATCACCGGGGGTTGTTAGTAACTCTTTGTTTGCATAAATATGGTCAGGATCAGAGGGGATTGTGGGTAGTTGAGCAGTAGAATAAATTGTCGAAGTTCCAGCCTCTGAAGGAGAATGGTGTCTGGTGTCTGTAACCTCCTCATACTCACAGCCATGAAGACGATCCAAAGAGCAAAGAAAAACAGAAACAATAAGCAAATATCTTCACTGATTTTGGTTCAAATCTTTTTGAGCCCAGCCCTGTTTAATAGATGCTAATAATTGGGATTTCTAAAAAAAAAAAAAAAAAAAAAAAAGGGATAATGTTTTTTTTTTATTCTCGTTGATCTTAGCTTGCCAAGCGCTAAATAAAGTAAAAAGCGTAAGAATTTCTTTGTACCAAGCCCGTCCTTTTGTTACCCTCTGTCTTCAGCGATTGTAGCTACACGGTGTACACCTATACAGGTGTAGTATGCATGTGTACTCGCCTGTAATCGAGACAATGTTTCAAATTGAATGATCTACACCGGGCGTGTGCACATCTGGCGTGAGACACTATCGGAAATGATAATATCGACATGTAGCTCTCCTAAGCTGATGGCGGAGGCATCAGACCTGTATTCCAGGTCTTATTAATCACACCCTCAAAAAAGACAAGGTGAAAGGAAAGGCCCAGGAAAGTGTTTTCAGGGCAAGTTCCATTTTGAATGGCATGGAAAAGACAAACGTGCTATGTGCCACTGGTCTGTTTAAAGCAGTCATTTCAACAGAAGATACAGAGTATGGAAAATAGCATGTGCATGCCATCAGCTGAGGACAGACTTCTGTATTCAAATTATTAAAGCACTAGTTCAGTCTTCTTTAAAAAAATTCATGAAGTAAAAACATTTCAAATTAAACATATTTTTTCCAGTTTATGTGTTGGATTTACATAATAGAAATCCGCCAAACAAGGAATAAAAAAGAATGGGCTTAATATCGATACCATACACCCAGACAATGATAAAGAGAATTACCCATTGTTTATTTTCTGAGTCTTGTGTAGAACTGCGGTCAGTAGCAGCTGTACCTGCTGAAAGAAGTAGGAGTTATTATACTGTTATTTTTGTTTTCAGATTACTCCAGACTTGCTCATTAGGGATTTATGGTCTGTATACACTGGGAAGGTACACATTGTAATCATGGCTAAAATTTGTCCAACAAAATATTATGGTGGAGGACTTTTATCTGTTTAGTTGTTTTTGAATGAATGAATTTATTGTCTCAACAGTGTATTAACAATTGTTTTGGAAAATCTGTCACAACTGAGAGTAATGCAAGTCATGTTTGGCAGAGGATATATCAGGAAAATATTGATGATCCAATTAATCACAAATCAAAATTAATGAGGTACAATATACAATGACATTTCCAGATGTGGGTTACTATTATATAGCATATTAAACATTTGTGTGTGTGTGTGTGTGTGTGTGTGTGTGTATGTACCTTGCATCCTGTGTCGCTTTTGCAGAATCACAAAGAAGAACACACCTCCAATCAGTAGCAGCAGCAGAATTACAAACACAGTGATCACAGCTGAAGCTGAAAATCCTGAAATGAAACAGTCACGAAACCTTCATGCTGATCATTCGAACCTAATCAGAATCATCAAAGCCATGCAGGTAAACTACAGGGCTGATGTACATGTAGAATCACCTTCTGAAGACTTTGGACTGGACTCAGATTTCTGTTTGCTTGTGAGAAGTAATGGTGAGGAGGACAATGTTAATGATGTTGATGATGTTGCTGCTGATGTTGATGATGTTGCTGCAGCTGCTGCAGCTGCTGATGTTGATGATGTTGTTTGTTCTGGTTTTAAACTTGAAGCTGGGACATGTGGCTCTAAAACAGTAAAAGATTTGTTTTTTTGTTAATTGACAGCATGGAGGTGTCATGGTGGTGTAGTTGTTAGAACATCTACTGCACAGTTAGAAGGTCATGAGTTCGAGTCCTGGGCTCAGTGATGGCGTCTCGTAGGGAGTTTGCATGTTCTCCCTGCGCTTGTTTGGGTTTCCATGGGATGAAGTGTGTGGATGGTTGTGTGACCCTGTGATAGACTGGCGAGCTGTTCAGGGTGCACCCCGCTTAGTGAACATGTCTTTGGACTGTGGGAGAAAACCAGAAGTACCCGGATAAAACTCGTGCGAGCACGGGAGAACACAGAGGTAACCTCCACACAGAATTATCTGAGTATAGGACTTGAACTCAGGACCTTATTTCTGCGAGGCGGACGTGATAACCACTATTCCACGGCGCTACCTTGTTCTATTCACTAACTGCCAATCATATGAAAGATTAGTATTAGATAGGATGTCCACTGACTCTCTTCTTCACATAAAGTCTCTGTAATGGAAAAACATCCCAATATCTCAATAAACTCACCAGTTACTCTCAGGTTGATCTGTGTGAAATAAACCTTGTATCCTTCATCAGATGTCCAGTTTACTTCAGCTCCACACCAGTATTCACCAGAATCCTTATCATTTACCTTCAGAATTCTCACATTGACGATTTGTTTTGCTCTGTCATCAGACAGGTAGAATCTCCCATGATTTACATATTTTTTACTTTCTTTAACAGATTCTTTATAAGTACATGCATTAATATGGAGCATCTTGCAGAGAAACTTGGGGTCACTCCTGAAGGTTTGTGGGTATGAACACTCGAAGGTCAAATCTCCTCCAACATGGACGTTCTTACTGATGGACTTCTCATTGTACAAAACTGCAAATCAACCAATAAGATCAATTTATATGTGCGTATGTTTTCCAGTTCACACACACACACACACACACACACACACACACACACACACACACACACACACACACACACACACACAGTGGTTCCTTGGCTTACGAGCGTCTTTTATCATGAATTTTCCATGATACGAGCTTCAATCCCATTAAAAATCAGCCCCATCCAACCAGCAAAATTTTGTTTTACAAGCTAGGCTTTGGAAATGGCTTTTCCTGGCCAATTAGTCCTGTATTTTTTCATGTGTATTCCTCTGCACTCCAAGAATGCCTTGTGCAGTGCGTCTCAATTATTTTCTGTACTGCTCCTACAGGAAGAAAAAAAAAAACATTTCATGTAACCCCCCACCCCCCCACCCCAAAAGCACCCCACAAGCAACTATAAATAGTGTTTACTGCACTTCATATTGTTTGCTCGGTGCTTTTTACCTACACCATAGGGAACACAGTGAGAGTGCCAGTACTACCTAGTGTTATAGCGCATCCTCTACAGTAAGTGGCAGTTGTGCTCTCTCTGTGGTCACTACACCATAGGGAACACAGTGAGAGCGCCACTGCCACCTATTGTTGAGGATGCGCAATTACACTTAATTCTAATACAATATAGCAAAAAGCATGTTCCTCAGGGTCATGCTCCCCCTGGCATCACATTGTGCCTGCCAAAGGGGGCGCGCCACACAATTTGAGAAGCACTGGCCTTATGGGAGCTCACCAATAGCCTTTCCTTGCTGGCATTCATAGCATGCACATGTACTAAATTCTCCTCCTCCACAACGCACCACCTCATGCCTGCCCACGTGACATCTTTGCGCCCACGTTACATCTTTGCTGCAATCGATGATTGGAAGGGTTAGTTGACTTATTGCTTATTCTTGTTTTATTCATATTTATTATTAATTATTATTAATGTTCATGTACATGTATTAATATTATGAAATATTTATTATTTTTACATGTTTATCTTTAATATATTAGATCAAATATATGTGTTTGTGTAAGGTTATATGAGTTTGGGAGGGGGTTGGGACAGATTAACTGGTTTTATATTATTTCTTACGGGAATTTTTGTTTTATCTAACCAACATTTTGACTTATGAGTTCGCCCTCAGATCCGATTAATTTCGTAAGTCAAGGTACCACTGTGTATAAAGGGGCAGTGGTGGTCTAGTGGTATAGGGCGCTGGATCACTGATCCAAAGGTTGGGGTTCAAGTCCCACTCTCCACAAGGTTGTCACTGTCCCCCCAGTGCAGCTAACTGGGTTATCAAAGGCGGGCCATGTCTCTCACTGTCTATGGTGAGAGGCATGTAAAAGAACCATTGCTGACATTCGTAAAGAGTAGGCTGCAAAGTCGTCAGCGTGTTTCTGTCCCTTGCTGTAAAGGGTTGTGACAGGAAGGGCATCCGGCGTAAAAACCTCTGCCAAATCTAACGTGCAAATCAGATGATTCGCTGTGGCGACTCCCGAGTGAAAGGGAAAAAGCCGAAAGGAAGACAGACATATATAATGCAGCCATGAGGCGGGGGGGGGCACTAACCAGTGTCTCTCCCCCTTATGCCAGTCCCAAGCCCGGATAAATGCAGAGGGTTGTGACAGGAAGGGCATCCGGCGTAAAACTTCTGCCACATTAAAAATGCAAATGGTCAAAACAAAACTCATACCGGATTGGTCGAGGCCCGGGTTAACAACGACCGCCATCAGTGCTGTCAACCAACAGGATGCTGATGGAAATTGGACTACTGTTGGTCGAAGACGTCGAAGAAGGAGAGGCGGGAGGCATGTCCATAGGCAGAGAGAGAAGAGGAAAGGCGTGAGCCTAGGACTGAGAGTAGGGACTTTGAATGTTGGAACTATGCAAGGAAAAGGTAGAGAGCTGGCTGACATGATGCAGAGGAGGAAGGTGGACATACTGTGTGTTCAGGAGACCAGGTGGAAAGGTAGCAAAGCTAAAAGCTTAGGAGCAGGGTTTAAGCTGTTTTATCATGGTGTGGATGGGAAGAGAAATGGAGTAGGAGTCATCTTGAAGGAGGGGTTTGTCAGGAATGTTCTAGAAGTGAAAAGAGTGTCAGACAGAGTGATGAGTCTCAAGTTAGAAATTGAAGGCGTGATGGTCAATGTTGTTAGTGCTTATGCCCTACAGGCAGGATGTGAGCTAGAAGAGAAGGAGAGATTCTGGAGTGAGTTAGATGAAGTGATGCAGAGTACCCCCAGAGGTGAAAGAGTGGTCATTGGGGCAGACTTCAATAGACATATTGGTGCAGGCAACAGAGGGGACAAGGAAGTGATGGGCAGGTTTGGTATCCAGGACAGGAACACAGAAGGAGAGATGTTGATCGATTTCGCAAAAAGGATGGAAATGGCTGTGGTGAATACTTTCTTCAAGAAGAAACAGGAGCATATGGTGACTTATGAAAGCGGAGGTAAGAGCACACAGGTAGACTACATCTTGTGTAGGCGATGTAATTTGAAGGAAGTCAGTGACTTCAAAGTAGTAGTGTGTGAGAGTGTTGCCAAACAGCATAGGATGGTGGTGTGCAGGATGACGCTGATGGTGAGAAAGGTGAAAAAGGAAAAGGCAGAGCAGAAGACAAAGTGGTGGAAGCTGAAAAAGGAAGAGTGTCATGTTGTCTTCAAGGAGGAGTTGAAACAGGCTTTGGGTAGTCAGGAAGTGCTTCCAGATGATTGGACAACCACAGCCAATGTGATCAGGGAGACCGGTAGGAGAGTACTTGGTGTGTTCTCTGGAAGGAAAGTAGAGAAGGAAACTTGGTGGTGGAATGAGGAAGTGCAGGAGTGTGTACAAAAGAAGAGGTTAGCCAAGACGAAGTGGGACACAGAGAGGACCGAAGAGAGTAAACAGGAGTACAGGGAGACACAGCGTAAGGCGAAGGTAGCGGTGTCAAAGGCCAAACAGAGGGCGTATGATGACTTGTATGATAGGTTGGACAGTAAGGAGGGAGAAAATGATTTATACAGGTTAGCACAGCAGAGAAATAGAGATGGGAAAGACGTGCAGCAATTTAGAGTGATAAAGGACAGAGAGGGAAATGTATTGACTGATGACAGAAGTGTGCTGGGAAGATGGAAAGAGTACTTTGAAGAGCTGATGAATGAGGAAAATGAGAGCCAAAAAAGAGTAGAAGGGGTGACCGTTGAGGACCAGGAAGTAGCAAAGATTAGTAAGGGAGAAGTGAGGAGGGCATTGAAGAGGATGAAGAGTGGAAAGGCAGTTGGCCCTGATGACATACCAGTTGAGGTATGCAAGTGTCTAGGGGAGGTAGCAGTAGATTTTCTGACAAGAATATTCAACAAGGTCTTAGAAAGTGAGCAGATGCCGGAGGAATGGAGGAGAAGTGTGCTTGTGCCCATTTTTAAGAACAAGGGAGATGTACAGAGTTGTGGCAACTACAGAGGGATAAAGTTGATGAGCCATACAATGAAGCTATGGGAAAGAATAGTGGAAGCTAGACTAAGGGCAGAGATCAGCATTTGTGAACAACAGTTTGGTTTCATGCCAAGAAAGAGCACCACAGATGCAGTGTTTGCTTTGAGGATGTTAATAGAGAAGTTCAGAGAAGGTCAGAAGGAGCTGCATTGTGCCTTTGTGGATCTAGAGAAAGCATATGACAGGGTGCCGAGAGAAGAACTGTGGTATTGTATGAGGAAGTCTGGAGTGGCAGAGAAATATGTTAGAGTGGTGCAGGACATATATGAGAGATGGAAAACAGTGGTGAGGTGTGCTGTCGGTGTGACAGAAGAGTTCAAGGTGGAGGTGGGACTGCATCAAGGATCAGCTCTCAGCCCCTTCTTGTTTGCTATGGTGATGGACAGGCTGACAGACGAGGTTAGACAAGAATCTCCATGGACTATGATGTTTGCAGATGACATCGTGATCTGTAGTGAGAGCAGAGAACAAGTGGAAGAAACTCTAGAGAGGTGGAGGTATGCCCTGGAAAGGAGGGGAATGAAGGTTAGTCTCAGTAAGACAGAATACATGTGTGTGAACGACAAGGACCCAAGAGGAACGGTGAGGTTACAGGGAGCAGAGATAAAGAAGGTGAAGGATTTTAAGTACTTAGGCTCAACAATCCAGAGCAATGGAGAGTATGGAAAAGAGGTGAAGAAGCACGTGCAGGCAGGTTGGAATGGATGGAGAAAAGTGTCGGGTGTGATGTGTGATAGGAGAGTATCGGCAAGAATGAAGGGAAAAGTGTACAAGACGGTGATGAGGCCAGCGATGTTGTATGGTTTAGAAACAGTGGCCCTGGGGAAAAGACAGGAGGCAGAGTTGGAGGTAGCAGAGATGAAAATGCTGAGGTTCTCTTTGGGAGTAACGAGGATGGATAGGATCAGAAACGAGTACATCAGAGGGACAGCACATGTTAGATGTTTTGGAGACAAAGTCAGAGAGGCTAGATTGAGATGGTTTGGACATGTACAGAGGAGGGATAGTGAGTATATTGGTAGTAGGATGCTGAGGTTGGAACTACCAGGCAGAAGGCCCAGAGGAAGACCAAAGAGAAGATTTATGGATGTGGTGAAGGCAGACATGAAGGTCGTTAGAGTAAGAGTAGAAGATGCAGAGGATAGGGAGAGATGGAGGCAGATCATTTGCTGTGGCGACCCCTGAAGGGAACAGCCGAAAGAAAAAGAAGAAAGAAGAAGAATATATATAGGTGGCATGGTGGTGTAGTGGTTAGCACATCTGCCTCACAGCAAGAAAGTCCTGGTTTTCCTCTGGGTACTCTGGTTTCCTCCCACAGTCCAAAAATATGCCAATTGGCTGTTCCAAATTGCCCTTAGGTGTGAATATATGTGAATGTAGGTTGTGTGAGTGTTGGCCCTGTGATGACTGGCCTGGTGAGCAGTCCAGGGTGTACCCTGCCCTCGCCCAGAGTTGGCTGAGATGGGCACCAGCCTCCCCATGACCCTAATTAGGATTAAGTGGTTCAGAAAATGAACGAATGAATATCTATATATACATATATACACACACACACACACACACACACACACACACACACATATATATATATACATATACACACACACACCTGATATAGTTGATTTTTTATTATATGGTTTTTATTATTATCATTATTTTTACTTTATATTTTTTTATCTAAATTTTTTGTGCAACATTGAGGGGACTTTGAGTCCAATAATTTAATTGCTGGTAATGATGTTCCATTGTCCCCTGTATATGAGAAGTAAACTTGAAACTTGAACTTGAAAGTACAGTAAATTTACATATAAATATGATCACAGTTTCATCGCATTTGGAGCCAAAAATATTTCGTTTCGAAGTGAGGAAAAGTAACCGGTCTTTTTAAAAAATTTTGCGTATGACAAAGTAAGCTGGCTGACTGGAAGTGCTGAATGAAACGTCCCAGTATGTTTAATCAAAGCTGGTATACGGGGATCTGGCTAACTTTAACATAAGAATTTACATAGATATAATATTGTAATAATTAATAAATGTTATGATGCAAGCCTATGTGGGGCCGGTGGTGTAGTGGTTAGAGTGCTGGGCTCATGTTCGTGAGGTAAGACCCCTGGGCACGGTCTCAACCACAAGTGTGTCTCTGTTCACCCAGCAGTATAAATGGGTACCAGTAAAAATATACTGGGAAGGTAACCTGCGATGGACTAGCGTCCCATCCAGGAGGAGTTGAACTCCTGGTCGCTTCACACTACAGAAACCGGGGATAAGCACCGGCCTGATGAGCCCCTTGGCTCGGGTGTAAAAACCCAACAGACTTATGATGCAAGCTTATTTTCACACATGAAACTTCATCAATACAGTTTTTATTTATCTTGTTTCAAAGACGATCATCCTCCAAATGGTGGCTGTTGTTGTGTACACACTTGAAAGATAATGGGTGGTACAGCAGCTATCTCCTCCTGAATGGGAACGTTAAGGGCTTCAAGAGTTTGGTGTATACGAGTGTACACTCCACAGACCTGAGCATGAGTTAAGCTCACAGTAAAACACAATAAAAAAAGAATCCAGGTAGCGAGACAGGGGAACGGGCCGGCCAGCCAATATCACCACGCACCATGAACACCGAATTCAGAAACGTTTCCCTCAGCACTTCTAATGATCTTTGAGCTGTGTGTGCAGAAGCTTTGAATTCAGTGAACATAAGTTGGGGTTGGACTACCAACAGACCAAAGCCCATCTCGAATACATCACTAGATTTCATGTGCATAAAGAGTAATTTGATTTTAACTTTTTTGAAATTTACCTTTGAAATGTGGAAAGTTATTTGAGTTTTACAAGTACATGAAGACCAAGCAACACTTACAGCCAGTACTACGAGAGAGCAGCCGTAGTATTCATGAAATTATTATCCTTCAGTTAATTACAATTTTAAGTGGTATTTTAAGTAAACGAACCAAGTAACAGTCTAATTTGTATTTTTCACATCTAATGGCACAAGGAAGTGTGAAAATGAACAAAAAGCGACTCACCTTTCTCTACCTTCAGTTCCACCAGTGTGTAAATGTCCGTCTCAAAACTTACATCAACCCCACAGTGGTACATCCCAGTGTCCCGTACATGGAGGTCTCTGATCATCACCCTGAACTCTGCCAATTTGGTTTCATCAAACAGTGAGAATCTTCCAGAATGTATCCACTCATCTTTATATTCTGTCCTTATTTGATCAGAACAGCCTTTCCATGAATCCCGACAGAAATATTTCATGTTTTGTGTGTACTTTGTTTTATACTTGCAGGTGATAAGAACTCCTCCTCCTGAATATCCTGTTACTTCCATGGCGGCTCCTCCATCTACCGAAACACCAAACATCCATCTGAGTAAAACCTTCCTTGATGTAACACTGCTGCTGATACTGAGGATTATTCTGAAGTTCATTTCTTTACCTGAGATCAGACAGAGGCTGAAGATGAGGAGGATCTTCATCCTGAGTTCACGCTCACAGATCTGCACCACAACTCGTCTTCAGAAACGTATTAAAGCTCCTCAACACTCGCACTGTTCTCTTTCACACTCGCAATGTTTCTGTTTCACGGTCAGTATGAAGTGTCTCCATCTGAGGTTTAAGTCGTCCCACCCCCTTCCTCTTTAATCGTCTTCAGAAACTTATTAAAGCTCCTGTTCTCTTACAGACTCTCACTGCTTCAATTTTGCTCTGCTCATGTTCCTAATAAGAAGGTGAAACCACACTCACTTCCCCTTCGAGCTGGTTCAAAAATAACTGTTCATCAAGTGACTGTGACTGTACGTGTGAAATGCATAAGCACAACGCTTTCAAACTTCGAACATTGCAATAAGTTTCTGTTCAGTTCCAGTGTGATTTGAAGATGCGTGAGTGTTCAGAATGAATATTATTCACGGGAACTTCTCCCTCCATCTTCAAGGTCTTGGGTTCGAGTCTCAGGCGCAGATGTTTCCACTTTAGGCTAATAAGTTGTTCTGTATTGCCCTGTGTGTGAGTGTGAATGTGAATGGTTGTGTGTGTGCCTTGTTGCATTGCCCTATGATGGTCTGGCAAGCTGTTCAGGGTGTACGCCACCTTTGTGCAATGTCAGCTGATGTAGCAATCCTAACAGGATTCGGCGGTGCAGCAAATGAAAGCGTGAATGAATGAAAATATTGTAATGTATACAGTGAGGATTATTCTGAAGTGCATTTCTTTATCTGGATAAATCTGGAGGATCTTCACCCTGAGTTTACACTCACACACCTCCACCACATTTCCTCTTCAGAAACACATTCAAGCTCTTTTTCTCTGCACCCTCGCACCGTCTTGGCCCTGATCTGTGTCCTTGCATGTTAATCAGAGCAGTGAAGCATTGCTCACTTCCCCTTTCAACCAAATAAGAAACATCTCATGATTTGAGGAGTTCTGCAGCCCTGAGTGATGCTTTACAGTTCAGTAACCTGATTCTACATTCTCTAATTTATCTGATACTACAGTTTATCTTTATTGTTATTTCCTTTTATAAACCCAATTCATCTCTCCATAGACAGTGAGAGACATGGCCGGCCTTTGATAACTCAGTTAGTGCACTGGGGGGACAGCAGTGACACCTGTTGGCAGTGGTGCTTGATCCCCCAATCTTAAGAGAGAAAACAATACCGGACATATTCAAAGCAGTGTACTGTACTGTATTGTGTTTCTCTTTCAAAACAGCACATATGTCATTTCAAGCCCCACAGACAGCTGCCAATCACATGTCACATGACTATGGATTAGTATTTCAATATTCTAAACAAAAGTAAACCGTGAAAATAAGTACACCATGAACAGTGTGAGGTAATCTCACAGTTAGGTTATTAAGATGTACCTTATCATGAAGCACAATGTGAGCAGGAAATGATATATTTTTTTTACACACGCACTGTTCTCTCACACACTCGAACTGTTCTCTCACACACTCGAACTGTTCTTTCACACACTCACACTGTTCTTTCACACACTCGCACTGTTCTCTCACACACTCAAACTGTTCTCTTACATACTCGTATTGTTCTCTCAGACACTCGCACTGTTCTCTCACACACTCGAACTGTTCTCTCACACACTCGAACTGTTCTCTTACACACTCGAACTGTTCCCTCAGACACTCGCACTGTTCTCTCACACACTCGAACTGTTCTCTTACACACTCGTATTATTCTCTTAGACACTTGCACTGTTCTCTCACACACTCGTACTGTTCTCTTACACACTCGTATTATTCTCTTAGACACTTGTACTGTTCTCTCACACACTCGAACTGTTCTCTTACACACTCATTATTCTCTTAGACACTTGTACTGTTCTCTCACACACTCGTATTGTTCTCTCACACAATCGCACTGTTCTCTTACACTTGTACTGTTCTCTCACACACTCACACTGTTCTCTTACACATTCTCACTGTTCTCTCACACACTCACACTGTTCTCACACACACTCGCACTGTTCTTTCACACACTCACACTGTTCTTTCACACACTCGCACTGTTCTCTCACACACTCGAACTGTTCTCTTACATACTCGTATTGTTCTCTCAGACACTCGCACTGTTCTCTCACACACTCGAACTGTTCTCTCACACACTCGAACTGTTCTCTTACACACTCGTATTGTTCTCTCAGACACTCGCACTGTTCTCTCACACACTCGAACTGTTCTCTTACACACTCGTATTATTCTCTTAGACACTTGCACTGTTCTCTCACACACTCGTACTGTTCTCTTACACACTCGTATTATTCTCTTAGACACTTGTACTGTTCTCTCACACACTCGAACTGTTCTCTCACACACTCGAACTGTTCTTTCACACACTCACACTGTTCTTTCACACACTCACACTGTTCTTTCACACACTCGCACTGATCTCTTACATACTCGTATTGTTCTCTCAGACACTCGCACTGTTCTCTCACACACTCGAACTGTTCTCTCACACACTCGAACTGTTCTCTTACACACTCGTATTGTTCTCTCAGACACTCGCACTGTTCTCTCACACACTCGAACTGTTCTCTTACACACTCGTATTATTCTCTTAGACACTTGCACTGTTCTCTCACACACTCGTACTGTTCTCTTACACACTCGTATTATTCTCTTAGACACTTGCACTGTTCTCTCACACACTCGTACTGTTCTCTTACACACTCGTATTATTCTCTTAGACACTTGTACTGTTCTCTCACACACTCGAACTGTTCTCTTACACACTCGTATTATTCTCTTAGACACTTGTACTGTTCTCTCACACACTCGTATTGTTCTCTCACACAATCGCACTGTTCTCTTACACACTTGTACTGTTCTCTCACACACTCACACTGTTCTCTTACACATTCTCACTGTTCTCTCACACACTCACACTGTTCTCACACACACTCGCACCGTTCTCTCACACACTCTCATTGTTCCCTTACACACTCGCACTGTTCTCTCACACCCTCATATTGTTCTCTTATACACTCACATTGTTCTTTCACACACTCGCACTGTTCTCTCACACACTCGCACTGTTCTCTCACACACTCGAACTGTTCTCTTACACACTCGAACTGTTCTCTCAGACACTTGCACTGTTCTCTCACACACTCGTACTGTTCTCTTACACACTCGTATTGTTCTCTCACACAATCGCACTGTTCTCTTACACACTTGTACTGTTCTCTCACACACTCACACTGTTCTCTTACACATTCTCACTGTTCTCTCACACACTCACACTGTTCTCACACACACTTGCACCGTTCTCTCACACACTCTCATTGTTCCCTTCCACACTCGAACTGTTCTCTCACACACTCATATTGTTCTCTTAGACACTCGCACTGTTCTCACACACACTCGCACCGTTCTCTCACACCCTCGTATTGTTCTCTTATACACTCACACTGTTCTTTCACACATTTGCACTGCTCTTTCACACAATCGCACTGTTCTCTTACACACTCATAGTGTTCTCTCACACATTCACACTGTTCTCTTATACATTCTCACTGTTTTCTCACACACTCACACTGTTCTTTCACACACATGCACTGTTCTCTCACACACTAACACCGTTCCCTGACACACTTGAACTGTTGTCTTACACACTCATACTGTTCTCTCACACATTCATACTGTTCTCTTACACATTCTCACTGTTTTCTCACACATTCACACTGTTCTCTTACACATTCTCACTGTTCTCTTACACATTCTCACTGTTTTCTCACACACTCGCACTGTTCTCTTACACATTCTCACTGTTCTCTCACACACTCGCACTGTTCTCTTACACAGTCTCACTGTTCTCTCACACACTCGCACTGTTCTCTTACACATTCGCACTGTTCTCTCACACACTCGCACTGTTCTCTTACACAGTCTCACTGTTCTCTCACACACTCGCACTGTTCTCTTACACATTCGCACTGTTCTCTCACACACTCGCACTGTTCTTGCACACACACTCTCACGTTCTCTCACACACTCTCATTGTTCTCTTACACACGCTCACTATTCTCTCACACACTCGCACTGCCTCTGATGTGCTCTGTGAGGGATTTGGGTCTGAATCAGAAAGTGATCACATTCCCATTTCCTTTTCGAGCTGTGTAAGAAAAACCTAGATATGTGTTTTTAGAAACATATTAAAGCTCCTGTTCTCTGACACACTCTCACTGCTCTCATCCACTCTTGTTGTTTTTGTCAATGTTCTCTTTCTGCCTGCACCTTAAAACGTTCTGCTGCAGCCGCTTCCCCTTCGAGCTGGGTCAAAAATAACTGCCCATCAACTGTATGAGTGAGGTACATAAGAACAATTGCTTTCAGTACAACTTCTAACAGTACAATGAGTCTGATCAGTTACAGTGTGTACATAATCATCCGAAGTTGTGAGTCTCCATGTGATTAATTTCCCCTCTCAGTGCTTCACTTAACTGAGGATAGTTATTCCTCTATGTCAGTGTGTACTGCAGGAGTACGATGGCACATCTGCCTCAATGTATAGGATCCTGGGTTCAAGTTCCTGACACGAGCATTTCTAAGTGGAGTCTGCAGACTTGCATGGGTTTCCTCTGGGTTTTCTGGCTTCCTACCACAACCCAATGACACACATATTAGGCACATAAGGCTCTTCTGAAATTCCACCAGATGTTAGTGTGAATGGTGGTGTGTGTTGGCGCTGTGAAGCTCTGGTGAGTTGTTCAGGGTGTAATCTCCTTATACCCAGTGTTGGCTCCAATAGACACCAGCCTTCCCGGAAGCCTAGTAATTTAAGTGGTTATGTAAATGAGTACAGTACATGACAGAGATCGAGTACCACTCTACTGGCAGAAGAGCTCTACTGCCCTCTACAGCACAATATATGCAACATTCACACATCCATACACATGTTCATTCATTTTCTAAACCGCTTAATTTTAATTAAGGGCGAGACTGGCGCCCATCTTAGCCGACTCTGGGTGAGAGCAGAGTACACCTTGGGCAGCTCACCAGGCCATCGCAGGGCAGAAATAAAATGACGGACATCCAACAGCCCACTTTTTTCAAACGACAGCATTGGTTCTTTTACATGCCTCTCACCACAGACACTGGAAGACAAGGCTGCCTATGTCTCTCACTGTCTATGGTGGGAGGTTCATGTTAATAAACCATTGCTGACTTTCATCAAGAGCAGATGCATAACCGTCAGCATGTTTCTGCCCTGTGATGGCCCGGCGAGCTGCCCAGGGTGTACTCTGCCCTCGCTCAGAGTCGGCGGAGATGGGTTCCAGTCTCCCCGTAACCCTAATTAGGATTAAGCAGTTCAGAAAATGAATGAATGAATGAAAACAGATGATTTGTGTCTTGTGCTTGGTGAGGGAGTCTCTGTGCAGAGTTGGCATGTTCTCCCTGTGCTTACATGGTTTTCTCTGGGTTTCCTCAAACAGTCCAAAAGAATTCACATTAAAGAAATGCAAGCCATTTGGGGTGTACCCCACCTTGGCCCAGAGTTGGCTGAGATGGGCTTTAGCCTCCTGGTGACCCTAGTAGGATAGAGTGGTTTGTGAAGTGCAACAGAACTTAAAACAATCCTGTACACAAGATAATCTTAAAAAGCATACTTGCCACAGAGTACTAGGTTTAATACTCAGTATCGTCATGTTTTTAATAAGGAAATTAAGGGAACATCGGGGAAAAAGTTAAGGAAAATGCCACAAAACAAGGCCAATTATGCACCCCCCACCAAAAAAAAATAAACAACCCAAAACCCACAAACAAAATTACTTACATTTTTATGTGAGGCGTGCATCTGAGTATGTGTATTTATGTTTTATTTACATCTTATGCATTATTTTTAATGTTTAATTGTTATTATAAGCATTTATGGCATTGCATATGTATTTATTGATATTAAATACACATAGACATGCACGTATACATCAGTCAGGGGGGGTCGATCCTACTTCGTGGAAATCGTTGGTCGCGGGGAGGAGGAGGTCTCGGTCCCCATGAACCGCGGAAGGTGGGGGATCCCTGTATATGGTTAACAGTTATGCCCAGAGGAAAAAAATAACAAACAATGTTCGTGATCATTTTTGCATATCTGACTTTTTATTTAACCCCATGAATATTTAATGTGGCCGCTGTGACCTTGAAATTTTATCAAGGTGACTCACTTTCAATAGGTTTGAAGACCATGACAGTAAGTACAGTATAACAGGTATGAATTGCAAACTAATAAAGTAAACAAAACAAAACAAAACAAAACAAAACAAAACAAAACAAAACAAAACAAAACAGCACCCTCTAGAGGAGGCCAATCCTGCTCCTGGTGATCTACCTTCCCGAAGACTTTCACTTTGACCCGAATTATCTCCATCCGACCTTCTAATGATCTAATAAAGACTTAAGACTTGAAAATAAAGACCAAAAGCGATGATTGGATTTTTCACATGGGCCCCGTTGTTGTTGGAGTTAAAATCTTTTGGAAGGTAGATCATGAGGAGCAGGAATGGGCAGCTCTGCTCCACAGTGTTAATGGATCGGGACCATTTAAAATAATCCTTTAAAGAACCGGCACTGATAGACCTTTGACAAGAAGAGTCTGGGGTTGGTTTCCCAGGGAGAAAAAAGGGTTATTGTTGTTCTGGTTGTTAAAAGAAAGTAACATTACAAAAATATTATAATAATTAATATTAATCCTCTAATATATAAAATAATTTAATATTTAATATTAATTAAGAATTAAAAGTTAATGAGGAAAATAACTACAATATCTGTATATAGAGATGTGTAGATAAAAATAATGTTCATGTAATTTTGATCCGAATCACGTGGTCCCAAAGAAAGAACACATTCTGGCCCCTCCGGTGCCCCAGGGGACACTGCCTGATGCCTAATGATGAGAGTAAAGCTGGCAGTAAATCTGGTGTCGTGACGGGCTGAGTAATGGGAGGATATCACACCAACAGCATTGGACTTGAGGCGATCGAGTGCTGACAGCTGGTTCTTTCAGGCTTTTCCGACTGTAGCTACAACCCATCTGAGCACACAACCTCTCTCTCTCTCTCTCTCTCTCTCTCTCTCTCTCTCTCTCTGTCTCTCTGCAGTGTTGAAGTACCAGGCTGACTGTTGTTAAATAGTCTCATATCAGTGATGCGACGACATTTAAACAGCATCATGTTCAATAAAAGAGACATAACACACACATGACGACAATCAGCCCCGGGTTACATTCTCAAGTCTTTATACTCTTATGCTCTGTACTGGTTAGCATGTTTCCCACACAGAAAGAAGGTTGTGGGTTTGATTCCCGGGCTTGGGTGTTTCTATATAGAGTGTGCATGTTCTCCCTGTGCTTGTGTGGATTTCCCCCGGGTACTCCGGTTTCCTTCCACTGGCCAAAGACATGCGCATTAACTTAACCTGTGGCCCAAATTGACCCTAGATGTGAGTGGTTGTGTGTGTGCGTGTGTGTGTGTGTGTGTGTGTGTGTGTGTGTATTGCCTTGTGGTGGTCTGTTCAGGGTGAAACCAGCCTCTCTATAACACGAGTAGGATTACTGTTACTAGATCACAAATGAGTGATTGTGTGTAGTACTGATTCATGAACTGAACTAAAAAAAAACCAGCTATGAACTTTACAAAGTGGGTTACTGAGTGACCTTTTGCTTTGAGTAAACACACACACACACACACACACACACACACACAATCCCACAATCACACACACACACACACACACACATGCGCGCATGCACACACACACACGCACGCACCCACACTTGCACACACATGCGCACACACACACACACACACATGCGCGCACACACACACACACCACACACACACACACACACACACACACACACACACACACACATAAATACATATATATATATATATATATATATATATATATATAGAGAGAGAGAGAGAGAGAGGGAGAGAGAGAGAGAGCGCGAGCGAGAGAGAGCGAGAGGGGGGGGGGTTCATGACCTCGGTGGACACTATATAGACTTACATTTAAAGTCTTGAAAGCAGCATTTAGAACACTGCCACTGAATTACACAGAAAACACCTGATAAATAATTCAAATATGAAATACAAAAAGGCCCAATGTGCTCTTTCACTGCAGAGGAAACGCTCATCAGGGTCTGAGCCGTTTAATCGTCGATGCAATTCTTCACACAGTGACACAAAAAGAGGAAATTGCAGTCGTGCAGAAATATATTCATAATAACCACAGGGTCGAGCCATTTTAAACCACAATACAAACCTATCAAACTAATTGTCAGATGTTGCATGACGATATCACCAAATTTCCATCAACTAACACGTCTGAGCTTGTGCAGCGTTCTCATGACCTAATTATAATGTAGAAGAGCCTGAGCCCATGACTGCGATCACACAACAAATGGCTTTCAAAATCAGAATACAGGAGTTAAAGCCTTGAAACTAAAAGAATTGACCGATTTACAGTGAGTGGGGTCTGAATTATTTAAGGTGAAAATCAAGTGTGATTTCCTTTCAGCTTTTTCCCTTTATCAGGGGTCGCCACAGTGAATGATTCACACGATTGATTTGGCGTAGGTTTTTATGCCAGATGCCCTTCCTGACACAACCCTGTAGCAAGAGACAGAAACACGCTGATGGCTTTGCAGCTACTTTTTACGAAAGTCAGCAATGGTTCTTTTACATGAACGTTTTACCATCGACAGTGAGAGACATGGCCGGCCTTTGATAACCTAGTTAGCTGCACTGGGGGGGGGGCAGTGACAACCTTGTGGAGAGTGGGACTCGAACCCCCAACCTTAGGATCAGCGATCCAGCACCTTTACCACCAGGCCACCCCTGCCCCATTTAATGTTAAAATCAAGTGTATATATATATATATATATATATATATATATATATATATATATATATATATATATATATATATATATATATATATATATATATACATAAAGTGATTCTTCTATAATCACCTGAAGAGAGAGGATGGTTTCACCACCACTCGAAACAGATCTGTAGTGATAAATGGAGTTTCAATAGAAAGTCTTTGTCCTGTCCTTTTATTTTTGTATATATATATATATATATATATATATATATATATATATATATATATATATACACACACATGATTTTAACATTAAATGGGGCAGTGGTGGCCTGGTGGTAAAGGTGCTGGATCGCTGATCCTAAGGTTGGGGGTTCCCCATTTAATGTTAAAATCAAGTGTATATCTATATATATATATATATATATATATATATATATATATATATATATATATATATATATATAGATATAAGTTCAGTGGAAATTCGGTGTGAGTCATGAATAAAAATGTGAATTATTGGTTATTTATGAAATTGATACTTTTGGAAAATAAATATCATTAATAACTGTAGAATAGTCACATCACCTCATTTGTGCTAATCTATGGAACTTCATCATCAATGCTGGTGACACGGCAGTAAAAACACTGATTATTAATTCGAATATTCAGCAGATTCTTCAGCCGAGAGGCGTCTGGGTAACTGTGCTGTGGAGTAGAAGTCCTGATCAGGAGGGACTGTGGGTAGTTGAGCCGTGGAATAAATAGTGGGATCACAGGGGCTTGTGGGTAAGTCCGTGTTTCCATTAACAATTTGGCAATCAGAGGGGATTGTGAATAGTTCAACTGTTGAGTAAACTGTAAATACTGCAGAGTCTTGAATCTGTTCGTACTCAGAAACATCAAGAGGAGCCTGAGAGCAACGAGACACAGAAACAAAAACATTATGCATATGCACTCACGTACTCGAATCAGCGTTGCTACTAAACACATCACAATGAAGGAAATTACCTGTTGATCATTTCCTGAGGTCTGAGCACAACTCAATGCAGAAGCAGCTAAACCTGCTGAAAAACCACAGTCAAGTTCTAAATGTTATGTTCGTACTATTTTTAGATTTAGTTTCGTTCTAGAATGGTCACGGATTGTTCCTTTCTTGTACATCTTATACATTAATCCATTACCAGGCATCACATGTCCACCTACCCACATGTTTCTGTGAGGCTGGATCTGCAAAAGAGGAACATGAGGTCTGGATTAAATTCTGGACACTGGCGATTATGACACAGCAATGTGACCTACATTATTATCCAATCAGAAACCATTTCATTAATTTGCCAAACTGCTTAATTCTGTTAGGGTCATGCAGAGGCTAAAGCCTATCTCAGCCAACTCTGGGTAGAGGAAGGCAATACAGTGAACAGTTCATCAGTCCATACCAAGGGCCAACACACACACACACACACACACACACACACACACACACACACACACACACACACACACACATTCACAGATAAGAGCAATTTTAAGCCTAAAGTGCATGTTTTGGAACATGTTTGAAGAAACCAGAGTACCCCCCCCCCAAAAAAAAAAAACACCAAAAAACCCCAAAAACTAAAAAAACAAAACAAAACAAAAACAACATGTAATTATGTAATCTCCACACAGAAACACCCTTGCCAAACCCTGGATTTGAACCCAGGACCCTCCTGGTAAGAGGTGGATGTGCTCAACCCTATGCCACTACACCACATAATCATTAATCAGTCACGTGAAATTGAACGTGCGAAACATTTAATGATTTGTTGTTTTCGTGGGTATGTTGGGAGATACCTTTCTTCTTCAGCCTTTTTTGCTGAATAACAATGCAAACAAGGATTCCACACAAAAGCAGCAGGAGAATTATGGATGGGATGATTATAGTAGAAGCTGGAAATTGTGGAATAGAAACAAATAGACACTTTAACCTGCCTGCTGAATATTCATAAAGGATCCAAATCACAAAAGAAAAATAATCATATGAAAAATAAATTACCTGCTGAGGAAGGTGAGGTAGATTTAGATGATGATGATGATGATGGTATTGTTGGAGATGATGATGTTGATGATGATGATGATGATGATGATGATGATGATGATGAGGATGATGATGATGATGATGATAATGATGATGAAGTTTGAGTTGGTATTGAGGCTGAAACTGAAATATGTGAACTAAAGTTAAAGTTCCTTAATTCAGGTAGATAAAGAACGATATTAAGAAACTCTACCCACTCCCGGGCTGCACTGAAGTAAAAATCATTTTGTATTGGCATGATAATTATGTGACTGTAAGAACCCAGTCTAGTCTCAGTTAGGATGTGCACTTACTCTATAATGTTAGAATAGTTCACGCATTGTGTCTATAAACTCACCAGATACTGTCAGGTTGATTTGTTTGAAGTGAACCATGTATCCATGATCAGATGTCCAGGAAACGTTAGCGCCGCACCAGTATGCACCAGAGTCCTGCTCACCGACGCGTCTAATACTCACAGTGAAATTTTGTCTTTCTCGTTCATCAGACAGGGAGAAATTCCAATCATTTATATAATTTATACCATCTTTAACAGATTCATGAGAAGAGCAATCAGACTGAAGACTCTTGCAGAGAAACTTTGAGTTTTTCCTGAGGGATTCTGGGTATTTACAGCTGATATTTAAATTTCCTTCCACATGGACACTCTCATAGATTGCATCTGAAAATCAACCAATCAGATCAATTTATATGTGTATAGAATATGTTCTAGCCCTGATAAAAAAAAACTTTTTCAAAGTTTATCTTTCAAAAAAAAATAAATAAAAGAAACATTATAGATTAACACAAAAAAATTCATATTTGATATATCAAGGTAGTTTAAAGAAACATTCAAAAATGTGTGACAGCACAGTTAGAAATGTTTGGGATAAAATAAGAGAGGCCAGATTAAGATGGTTTGGACTTGTGCAGAGGAGGGATCAATGATATATTGGTGAAAGAAAAGTAAAGAAGGAAGTGTCTGGTAGGAGGAGAAAAGGAAGGTCAAAGATGAGCTATATGGATGTGGTGAGTGAGGACATGGACAGGGAGTGATGTAGAGGACAAAGGGAGATGGAAAAGGAGGATCCGCTGTGGCGAACTGTAATGGCAGCTGAAAGAAGGAGAAAAAGAAATGAATGTTTTAATTGCATAATGGTGCTGCATTGTGTTAGTTCAACTAATCTTAAAATGTTTTGTAGTTGATTTTCATTTGTACTCAGCAAAGGGTTACCAGCTCCCCGCCTTCACACTCTACATACACATTTTTTTTCTCTCTGTGCATGTCCCCAGCGCCAAACTTTCTGTCTCTCTCGACAAGTAAAGATTTCAATGCCCAGAAAAACTGCGGCAAAGCCCAGGCAGAACCTGTGGTATGGCTAAAAAGCTAGGCTGATCCTGGATTTTGTTGCCCATCAGAATTGGCCACTCTGATCAGAATTCCGGACGTGTCACCACATTCCCCTGAACATATTGGGGCTGAGAGTATGAAGGAAGTACAGATCAGGAAGTGATGGATACAGGTTTTAATCAAACCTTGATCGGACAAATGCTGAGTCAATTGAGGGTAGGAGAGGATATGGAAGGTGCACATTTGATAATGGTGAGACATGTTCATGGAGGAAATGTATGTAATCCATGCAATTGGTGCCTGGTACTATCAAAATCTGGGGCAAAAAAAAAAATAGCACTGAGGCAACTGTTAATCCATGTCTCTAGCATCCACTTATCTTGTGTACATATTGGCTGTGGTTGTAAGAACTGCTGAAGTGCAGATTCATGAATGGGTCCTGCAAGAGTGAAATGCCAGGAGCTTCAATCACTACCTAGGGAGGTGGATCCAGACCCAAATGCTTTTCCTTGCTGGACATCACGTGCAGTAGAGGGCACTTGGGGCATGAAAAAACACTCAGCCACCTCCTGGTGCTGGATCCTCGTGGTGGTGTGCAGCATGCCTCAGTGTCAAAAGTGTCAAGCCTCTCACTGATAGAGATCAGGTTTGAAAGAAATGGGGCAGATCATGTCAGGTCACAGGGGGAATGCTCATCAAATACACCACCTAAGCTCATGAAATTGTAGAAAGAGGAGGTGTCACTGGTGACAGTGGATTAAGGAAAGGGCAGAATTGGCCTATCACCGCTCCTCTCTGTCTGTACACACTTTCCTCCAGGACCAATAAAGTATTCTGGTTCTCCTGCAATGGCTGCAGCCCAGACGGTTCCCTGGCCTGATTTGAGAGGTGGGTGGTGGTGGTGGTGGTGGTATGAGAGCATTGTGTGTTTGCACACAGAAATAGAAGAGCTGATGATGAAAGAGAGAGAGAGAGCAGGAAGCAATATCTCATTGCATGGGAGAACTGTGTGGTTTAAGTGCAATTAAAGCTTGTGAATGAGAATTGAAAGGCTATTTATTTTTAACTAATTAATAAACATACTAACAACACAAGTGTCCATCCTCACGCCGGTCCCAAGCCCGGATAAATGCAGAGGTTTGCGACAGGAAGGGCACCCGGCGTAAAACTTTTGCCAAAATACACAATGCGAACCGTCAATGGTAATTTCATACCAGATTGGTTGAGGCCCGGGTTAACAACGACCGCCATCAGTGCTGTCAACCAACAGGGTGCTGGTGGAAATTGGACTACTGTTGGTCGAAGAAGGAGGGGTCGAATAAGAAGAGGTGGAAGAAGGAGAGGTGGGAGGCGTGTCCGTAGGCAGAGAGAGAAGATGAAAGGCATGAGTCTAGGACTGAGAGTAGGGACTTTGAATGTTGGGACTATGACAGGAAAAGGTAGAGAGCTGGCTGACATGATGCAGAGGAGGAAGGTGGGCATGCTGTGTGTTCAGGAGACCAGGTGGAACGGTAGCAAGGCTAGAAGCTTAGGAGCAGGGTTCAAGCTGTTTTTTCATGGTGTGGATGGGAAGAGAAATGGAGTAGGAGTCATCTTGAAGAAGGGGTTTGTCAGGAATGTTCTAGAAGTGAAAAGAGTGTCAGACAGATTGATGAGTCTCAAGTTAGAAATTGAAGGTGTGATGTTCAGTGTTGTTAATGCATATGCTTCATAGGCAGGATGTGAGCTAGAAGAGAAGGAGAGATTCTGGAGTGAGTTAGATGAAGTGATGCAGAGTACCCCCAGAGGTGAAAGAGTGGACTTCAATGGACATGCTGGTGCAGGAAACAGAGGGGACGAGGAAGTGATGGGCAGGTATTCAGGACAGGAACACAGAATGACAGATGTTGGTAGATTTTGCAAAAAGTATGGAAATGGCCGTGGTGAATACTTTCTTCCAGAAGAGACAAGAGCATCGGGTGACTTATAAAAGTGGAGGTAGGAGCACACAGGTAGACTACATCTTGTGCAGGCGATGTAATTTGAAGGAAGTCAGTGACTGCAAAGTAGTAGTGGGTGAGAGTGTTGCCAAACAGCATAGGATGGTGGTGTGCAGGATGATGCTGCTGGTGAGAAAGGTGAAGAAGGCAAAGGCAGAGCAGAAGACAAAGTGGTGGAAGCTGAAAAGGAAGAGTGTTGTGTTGTCTTCAAGGAGGAGTTGAAACAGGCTTTGGGTGGTCAGGAAGTGCTTCCAGATGACTGGACAACTACAGCTAATGTGATCAGGGAGACAGGTAGGAGAGTACTTGGTGTGTCCTCTGGAAAGACAGTAGATAAGGAGACTTGGTGGTGGAATGAGGAAGTGCAGGAGTGTGTACAAAGGAAGAGGTTAGCTAAGAAGAAATGGGACATAGAGAGGACCGAAGAGAGTATACAAGAGTACAGGGAGACACAACGTAAGGCGAAGGTAGCGGTGTCAAAGGCCAAACAGAGGGTGTATGACTTTTATGCTAGGCTGGACAGTAAGGAGGTAGAAAATGATCTATACGGTTAGCACAGCAGAGAAATAGAGATGGGAAAAACGTGCAGCAAGTTAGAGTGATTAAGGACAGGGAGGGAAATGTATTGACTGATGACAGAAGTGTGCTGGGAAGATGGAAGGAGTCCTTTGAAGAGCTGATGAATGAAGAAAATGAAAGAGAAAAAAAGAATAGAAAAGGTGCCTGTTGAGGAGCAGGAAGTAGCAAAGATTAGTAAGGGTGAAGGATGAAGAGTGGAAAAGCAGTTAGTGAGAGATGGAGATATGGAAGTGTCTAGGCGAGGTAGCAGTAGATTTTCTGAAAAGAACATTCAAAAATGTCTTAGAGAGTGAGCAGATGCTGGAAGAATGGAGGAGAAGTATGCTAGTGCCCGTTTTTAAGAACAAGGGAGACATGCAGAACTGTAGCAACTACAGGGGGATAAAGTTGATGAGCCATATGATGAAGTTATAGGAAAGAATCGTGTAAGTTAGACTAAGGGCAGAGGTCAGCATTTGTGAACAACAGTTTGATTTCATGCCAAGAAACAGCACCACAGATGCAGTGTTTGCTTTGAGGATGTTAATAGAGAAGTACAGAGAAGGTCAGACGGAGCTGCATTGTGCCATTGTGGATCTGGTGAAAGCATATGACAGGGTGCCGAGAGAGCAACTGTGGTATTGTATGAGGAAGTTTGGAGTGGCAGACAAGTATGTTAGAGTGGTGCAGGACATGTATGAGAGATGTAAGACAGTGGTGAGGTGTGCTGTCGGTGTGACAGAAGAGTTCAAGGTGGAGGTGGGACTGCATCAAGGGTCAGCTTTGAGCCCCTTCTTGTTTGCTATGGTGAAGGACAGGCTGACAGACAAGGTCAGACAAGAATCTCCATGGACTATGATGTTTGCAGATCTATAGTGTTAGTACTGTAGATTGTGATCTGTTGTGAGATCAGAGAACGAGTGCAGGGAAATCTAAAGAAGTGGAGGTATGCCCTGGAAAGGAGAGGAATGAAGGTTAGCCTCAGAGGAGGGATAGTGAGTATATTGGTAGTAGGATGCTGAAGTTGGAACTACCAGGCAGAAGGCCTAGAGGAAGACCAAAGGGAAGATTTATGGGTGTGGTGAAGGAGAACTTGGAGGTAGTTGGAGTAAGAGTAGAAGATGCAGAGGATAGGGTGAGATGGAGGCAGATGATTCGCTGTGGCGACCCCTGAAGGGAAAAGCCGAAAGGAAAAGAAGAAGAAGAAGAAGAAGAAGATAAACAAACAAATTGAATGAATATTCATAATCAATGAATAATTAGTATTAAGTATCTCGAACCTACAAACTATTACACCGTCCAATAACAGTTGTCCATCACTGAAGGAGAGTAAATGTCCTGATGACATTTCATGTATTTTTATTTCATCCTTGATGTTGTGTAATGCTTTGAATATAATATAGCAAAATGTGATTGATATGTAATATTTAAAAAGATCTCAACCAATATTTACTCACCGTTCTTTACCGTCAGTTCCACCTGTGTGTAAATGTCATTCCCAAAACTTACATCAACCCCACAGTGGTACGTCCCAGTGTCCCATACATTGAGGTCTCTGAACATCACCCTGAACGCTGATGATTTTGTTTCATCAAACAGTGAGAATCTTCCAGAATTTATCCACTTGTTTTTGTATTCTGTCCTTATTTGATCAGAACAGCCTGGCGGTGAACCCCGACAGAAATATTTATTGTTTCGTGTGTACTTTGTTTGATACTTGCAGATGATAAGAACTCCTCCTCCTGAATATCCTCTTACTTCCATGACGGCTCCTCCATCTACCGAAACACCAAACATCCATCTGAGTAAAACCTTCCTTGATGTAACACTGCTGCTGATACTGAGGATTATGCTGAAGTTCATTTCTTTACCTGAGATCAGACAGAGGCTGAAGATGAGGAGGATCTTCATCCTGAGTTCACGCTCACAGATCTGCACCACAACTCGTCTTCAGAAACGCATTAAAGCTCCTCAACACTCACACTGTTTCTGTTTCACTGTCAGTGTGAAGTGTCTTCATCTGGGTTTTTTCACCAGAAAGTAGTCCCACCCCCTTCCCCTTTAATCTGTGTGAGAGAACGTGTGAAACACTAAGTGTAAACTGAATAAGACTCACACTCACTCTCACAATTCACTCACAGTGTGTGAACAATCAGAAGATATGCATCCAAAAAATTACACACACACACACACACACACACACCCACACACACACACACACACACATATACACACACACACACACACACACACACACACACACACACACACACACACACACACACACATACATACACCACACAGACAACACACACACACACACACACACACACACACACATATATATATATATATATATATATATATATATATATATATATATATATATATATATATATATATACATATAAAATTGCAAATTGTAATCAATGATGAAGCGAACCTGAACCTATACATAAAATGACATTGGTAGATTTTACTTCCTCGGAAAAGGAAGTGGCTCTGCATCATGTAAACTCCAGATGAGCCATTACACACAGTAGCGTGAATAGTGGAGAGCAAAAGTGGTTTAACCTGAAAGCAGAAGCCAAATGGAAACGTGTCAAGTGCAGTCAGACATTCACTTGCATTGCATGTTAAGCGGTTAACCACGGACTCTGTTTTTATTATTATACAGTACTGTTCTTTACATATCCATTATTCATTTTCTAAGCCACTTACTCTTAATTAGGGTCATGAGGGAGGCTGCTGCCTATATCAGCCCTGAAACGCTTGCTAGACCATCACAGGGCAACACGCACAACCATTCACAGTCACACTTGCACCAAGGGGCAATTTAGAACAGACAGTTAGCGTAATGTATACGTCTTTGGACTGTGGATTTTCAATTTTCAACCGTAACACACTCAAGATCAGTTACAGCTGCATGAATAACACTCAACAAATAATAGACAATCACAACAAGTGCACTCTGGCTTTGCACCCGACTGCAGCAGTGTATTAAACAAAGACATACAATATAACTGCTGACAGAAGAACGCCCGCCCACTCAATGGAAATTGCCTGCAATCATCAGTGATCTATCAGGCCACCGTCACACGTAAAGACAACAATACAAACAGAAACATACATTGGCCTCACAGAAAACGCTTTCAAAACCAGACACAGGAACCACATTGCATCCTTCCGCAATGTTCAAGGCAGACACTCTACCGAACTCAGCAAACATATCTGGACCCTCAAAGACATGAACATTGATCACCACATTTCATGGAAAATTCTATCATCGCACTCGACATACAATAGCTCATGCAAAAGATATAGTTTATGCCTCAGAGAGAAGTTCCTCATCACGTACCGACCCGAACTGTCTTCATTAAATAAAAGAAATGAACTCGTAGCTTCATGCCGGCACAGGAAAAAAGCATTGTTATGCAACACGCCTCCTTAATTATATGATTATATTAACTTGTAACTATATAATTATATATCTATATTAATCTATCTATCTCGTGTCTGAGTCATAGGATGACCATTGGTGAGCCGCCATGAAGGACAACGCACTGGTTATCATCTTCATGGCGGTTTTCTTGGCAGGATTAGTGCAGTGGTTTGCCATTGCCTTCTGCACGATGCGAACCTACGGGCAATTTAGAACCGCCAATTAACCTACTGTGCATGTCTTTGGATTGTGGGAGGAAACCGGAGCACCCGGAGGAAACCCATGCAAGCACGGGGAGAACATGCAAACTCCACACAGAAACGCCCAGGCCGGGAATCGAACCTTCTTGCTGTGAGGCAGACGTGCTAACCACTACACCACCATGCCGCCACTCTATATCAATACCAATGTTCAATACCCAATATTTATGTAAATTTGCCCCAGACTGCACAATGTTTATCTCGGAAGTCTTTGTTCTGTTTTGTTTATTTTTACTTATATTGCTCTACGAAAAAGTATTGAGCACTCTCATACGGAAGGATCGACTCAGAAAATTCCTATATATATATATATATATACTGTATATATAACTGTTTTAATTTCCTTCATTAGTTTTTGAGAAATATGTGTTTGAGTCTCCACACGAGCAGTGACCAAACTTTGTAAAAATTGAAATAGCTCAATATTTATATATATTTATTTATTTATTTTTTGGAATATTTCCAAACATAACACTCCAACTTTAATACCAGAAATATTCTGAAAACGTTGGGAAGTCACTCAGTTATTTGTTACATGCAGTTACTACCTGGGAATCATTCAGGCTGCAGGGATATGAAAGGGGAAGAGAAACTTCACATCTGGATTTGCTGCATTTGCGCTGAAGCAGGCCGCCGCCTCCTCAGCGCCACGGAGACCTGTGGTCAAAGTGACTGGAGGTGTATCACAGCCTACAGCCCCGCCAACTGAAAACACACAGAACACATACAGTATTATAATTTATATTAATAAAGCCTTATTTTCCTTCAGTAAAAACACATCCATCCAATCATGTATACATGCACACACACACACACACACACACACACACACACACACACATACAAACACACACACACACACACACACACACACACACGCATGCACGCATGTACGCAGGCACGCACGCAGTGATTTTCATGTACAGCCACAATCACTCACCAGGTTCCATGTGTTCATGATCAGCAACGTTTTCCACTGGTACAGGTTGATGCTCTTTGTTATCGCTGCTGAATTCTCCAATTTGTGATTATCCTCTCCAAAATAGTCTCTCACTGCCCAGCGAGTTCTGCCGAAGTGACGTCTGCTTCCATGGAAACCCTTGTTTCCGACAGAAACTTTGAAATCTGCGCACTGCTCGGCCCCCTTGTGCCCCTACACAGTCTTTTTTTTTTTTTTTTAATGGATGGAAAGCGCACCTACAGGGCAGTGGTGGCCTGGCAGTAAAGGTGCTGGATCGCTGATCCCAAGACTGGGGATTCGAGCCCTACTCTCAATGGGCTGTCATTGTTCCCTCAGTGAATCTAACTGGGTTATCAAAGGCCCTCATGTCTCTCACTGTCCATGGTGAGAGGTTCATTTAAAAGAACCACTGCTGACTTTCATCAAGAGGCGCTCCATAGCTGTCAGCATGTTTCCTATTGAGGTTTTGCACGTGACGTCACAGGGTCATGTGACTTTTGTTTATCTGCCATAGTGGACGGCATGATCCGGATGGCACTCGCTCATTCAACATTGCTAAACATTTTAAAATAAGTAATAGTGGTTCAACATTACCCAACTGGATGTTGTTTGTCGGTTACCAACTTCCCTGGAGTGATAGAAAATAAGCAGTGAGTACTGTATGGTTATATCGTGTTGCGCTGTTCGATGTGCAAATAGACAGAGGAGTAAACCTGCAACGTCATTTTATTGTTTTCCATCTGACCCGGAGAGAAAAGCCAAGTGGATCTCAGCTGTGAATAGGAAAGACTGGAATCCTACACAATACAGTAGAATATGCAGCGAACACTTTGTATCAGGTAAACATAACATAACATAACATGAGTGGTGAGAACAGGCCATTCAGCCCAACTAAGCTCACCATTGTCCTATTCTAAAGTGACTCTAACCTTAAAGACGCACCATGACTAGATGGTATCCAGCACTAGATCAAGTCTGCTTTTGGAGACTTGTAAGGTTTCTGCTTCGACAACGTGGTTAGGCAATCTATTCTACACTGAAATTACCCTCTGCGAGAAAAAATATTTCCTAATATTTGTGCTAAATTTACCCTTGAATAACTTCCATTTATGACCCCTAGTTCTACTTACAGAACTTAGCCTAAGTAATCGGGCATAGTTGACTTTATTAATCCCCTTAAGATACTTAAAGACCTCAATCAGATCACCTCTAATTCTCCTTTTTGAAGACTGAAAAGGTTTAGGATCCTCAGCCTCTCCTCATAGGATTCCTTTTTATACCCGGAATTAGCTTTGTTGCTCTTCTCTGAACTTTTGAGAGTCTCGATGTCTTTTTCAAGTATGGTCCCCAGAACTGTACACAATACTCTAAATGTGGTCTAACCAATGTGTTATACAAGAGAAGGACAACATCTTTAGATCTATACTCAATACTCCTGGCTATGTAACCCACCATCCTATTTGCCTTTTTACTGCTAACGCACAGTGGCTAGTACCAGTGAGGGACTGGTCAACCATCACACCCAGATCCTTTTCCTGAGAGGAACATTCTAGTTTTAAACCTCCCATGAAATACTCCTGTCTAATGTTTTTATTCCCTACATGTAGAACTTTACATTTAGCGACATTGAATTTCATTTGCCATGTATCTGCCCAAATTCGAAGTCTATCCAAATCGTCCTGAATAACCTTAGTAGACTCCAGACTATTTGCCAAACCGCCCAGTTTAGTATCGTCAGCAAATTTCACCAATGTGCTCTCAATGTCCCTATCAAGGTCATTAATGTAGATGAGGAAGAGCAAGGGTCCCAACACAGATCCCTGAGGTAAATATACATTATTATATAGGGCCGAGGGTGGCTATCGTCATTGAGGTAGCAGCCGGTAAAATAAAATTGATGCTATAAAAATTATATATGAATAATATATATACTGTTCGGGCAGTGGTTTTCCAGTGGATAGGGCGCAGGCTTGCTAATCCTAAGGTTGGGGGTCGAGTCCCCACAGGGTTGTCACTGTCCCCCCAGTGCAGCTAACTGGGTTATCAAAGGCGGGCCATGTCTGTCACTGTCTATGGTGAGAGATGTGTGTGTGTGTGTGTGTGTGTGTGTGTGTGTGTGTGTGTTCTGGATCATGCTTGCCATCCAAGATGGAGCATGAAGGTCACGTGGCGCATTGCCTCTGTAGATCATTTAAATGAATATGTACAAAAGAAAATGGGGCAGAAAAAGAAAAGTCTGGTCCTTTTTGCTTTAATTTCATCATAAAACCAGCCTCCCTATAACGCGAGTAGGATTACTGTTACTAGATCGCAAATGAGTGATTGTGTGTAGTACTGATTCATGAACTGAACTAAAAAAAAACAGCTATTAACTTTACAAAGTGGGTTACTGAGTGACCTTTTGCTTCGAGTAAACACACACACACACACACACACACACACACACACACACACTATATATATATTATTATATGTACGTTTGATTTGGCATAGGTTTTTATGTTGGATGCCCTTCCTGACACAACCCTTTAGCAAGGGACAGAAACAGGCTGATGGTTTTGCAGCAATGGTTCTTTTACATGAACCTCTCACCATAGACAGTGAGAGACATGGCCTGCCTTTGATAACCTAGTTAGCTGCACTGGGGGAACAGCGACAACCCTGTGGTGAGAGGGACTTGAACCCGCAACCTTAGGATCAGTGATCCAACACCCTATACCACTAGACCACCACTGCCCCATATATATGTACAGGGATCCCACACTTTCCGCGGTTAATTGGGAATCGAGATCCCCACATGATGCAACAATGTAAAAACAGACGCTCCCCAACTTACAAACGAGTTAGGTTCCAGACGGCTGGTTCTGTGAATTTGTTTGTAAGTGGTTACAGGACATTTTTTTTTTAGAGTGGAACGTATGTTTAAACCTTGTATAAGTAACCTATACAAGTTTGTACTATACACAATCTCTCTCTCTCTCTCTCTCTCTCTCTCTCTCTCTCTGTCTCTCTCTCGCTCTCTACATAATCATCTGTACATTATCAATATCATTATGTCCCGTGTTTAAACTCCTGGTTCCTCTCAAGCACAGCACAACAGATCTGATCAGATTTACTGAGAGTTTCACTGTAATCCAGTTCATTATAATACTGGAGTCAATTTGTTTCTTCTTTGAAAGTTTTGGGGTGAGTTCAGAAATCGTTCTACTTCTCTTCCAGGACCATGGACGTGTCAGCCACGCCCCTCTGTCAGAGCCTAGTATTAAGTGTACCTCAGAATAATGTTGAATCATATTTAATACTTATATTTATGATATATCTTTTTATTGATTTTATTCCATTTCTATTTCTATTTGTTCTCAATTTCACTTCAATTTCATTTTACTTCACTTTCGACCTCGGACAGCCCTGTTTGTATCTCCGGATGGTTTAAATGGAGATTTTGGGTTGTTTTTTGTTTTGCTTTGGTTCAGGGTTTTTTTTTTTTCATAATTGGCCTTTTTTGTGGCATTTTCCTTAACCTTTCCCCCAATTCTTGCTTAATTTTCTTATTTTTTAATTCGATGAATATTTATTTATTTATTTGTTATTTAAAAAAAAAATCTGCAATGCACTGAAGCTGCATTAATTGAAGCGCGAAGTAGCGAGGAATCCCTGTATATATACAGGGATCCCTCACTTTTCACGGTTAATGGGGACCGATACACCCCCCCCCTCCGCGACCATTGACTTTCGCGAAGTAGGATCACCCCCCAACCCCCCACTGACATATATGTACATGTAAATGTGTGTATAATATCAATAAATACACATGCTATAAATGCTTATAATAACAATTAAACATTAAAAAAATAATGCATAAGATGTAAATAAAATATAAATACACACACATACAGACTAGCGCGCACACACACGCCTGCAGATGCACGTACATGCACTCAGATGCGCACCTCACAAAACCTAGTTTTGACTGGAGGTTTTCGGTTGTTTTTTTGTTTTGTGTTTCTTTAGGGTTTTTTTTCTTTACTTTTTTTCATAATTGGCCTTGTTTTTGCAGCAATTTCCTTAACTTTGCCCTTATTCTTTCTTAATTTCCTTATTTTTAAAAAACAAAATGCTATGCACTGAAGCCGCATAAATTGAACCACGGAGTAGCGAGGGATCCCTGTATATATACAGTGCTGTGCCAAAGTTTTTGCCCCTTCACCGATTTTTTTTTACTTTTTTGTACGTTTGTCACACTTAACATTTTCAGATCATCAAACAAATTTAAACATTAGATGAAGATAACTCAAGTATTCAAAAATGCAGTTTTCCTGCTGTGATTTTATTTGTTAAGAGAAAAATCATATCCAAACCGACATGAACTTCTGTGAAAAAGTAATTGTTAAAAAGTTAGGTAATTGTGATTGATCCCATATTGGGGAAAACTGAGTTCAATTTCATGGCCACACCCAGGCCTGACATTTATTGTATTTAGTGTATATATATATATATATATAGTGTATTTAGACTTACACTTAAAGTCTTGAAAAGCAGCATTTAGAACACTGCCACTGAATTACACAGAAAACACCTGATAAATAATTAAAATATGAAATACAAAAAGGCCCAATGTGCTCTTTCACTGTAGAGGAAACGCTCATCAGGGTCTGAGCCGTTTAATCGTCGATGCAATTCTTCACACAGTGACACAAAAAGAGGAAATTGCAGTCGTGCAGAAATATGTTCATAATAACCACAGAGTCGAGCCATTTTAAACCACAATACAAACCTATCAAACTAATTGTCAGATGTTGCATGACGATATCACCAAATTTCCATCAACTAACACGTCTGAGCTTGTGCAGCGTTCTCATGACCTAATTATAATGTAGAAGAGCCTGAGCCCATGACTGTGATCACACTTAAAAACACTGATTATTAATTCGAATCTTCAGCAGATTCTTCAGCCGAGAGGCGTCTGGGTAACTGTGCTGTGGAGTAGAAGTCCTGATCAGGAGGGACTGTGGGTAGTTGAGCCGTGGAATAAATAGTGGGATCACAGGGGCTTGTGGGTAAGTCCGTGTTTTTCCATTAACAATTTGGCAATCAGAGGGGATTGTGAATAGTTCAACTGTTGAGTAAACTGTAAATACTGCAGAGTCTTGAATCTGTTCGTACTCAGAAACATCAAGAGGAGCCTGAGAGCAACGAGACACAGAAACAAAAACATTATGCATATGCACTCACGTACTCGAATCAGCGTTGCTACTAAACACATCACAATGAAGGAAATTACCTGTTGATCATTTCCTGAGGTCTGAGCACAACTCAATGCAGAAGCAGCTAAACCTGCTGAAAAACCACAGTCGTCCAGCTACCCACATGTTTCTGTGAGGCTGGATCTGCAAAAGAGAGACAGAGAGAGAGAGAGGTCTGGATTAAATTCTGGACACTGTTGATTATGACACAGCAATGTGACCTACAGTATTATCCAATCAGAAACCATTTCATTAATTTGCCAAAATGCTTAATCCTGTTAGGGTCATGTGGCGGCTAAAGCCTATCTCAGCCAACTCTGGGTAAAGGAAGGCTACACAGTGAACAGTTCATCAGTCCATAGCTAGGGCTAACACACACACACACACACACACACACACACACACACACACACACACACACACACACACACACACACACATTCACAGATAAGAGCAATTTTAAGCCTAAAGTGCATGTTTTGGAACATGTTTGAAGAAAGCAGAATACCCCCAAAAAAAAAAAAAAAAAAAAAACACAACCCCTCAAAAAAAAAAAAAAAAAAAAACAAAACAAAACAAAAACAACATGTAATTATGCAATCTCCACACAGAAACACCCTTGCCAAACCCTGGATTTGAACCCAGGACCCTCCTGGTAAGAGGTGGATGTGCTCAACCCTATGCCACTACACCACATAATCATTAATCAGTCACGTGAAATTGAACGTGCGAAACATTTAATGATTTGTTGTTTTCGTGGGTATGTTGGGAGATACCTTTCTTCTTCAGCCTTTTTTGCTGAATAACAATGCAAACAAGGATTCCACACAAAAGCAGCAGGAGAATTATGGATGGGATGATTATAGTAGAAGCTGGAAATTGTGGAATAGAAACAAATAGACACTTTAACCTGCCTGCTGAATATTCATAAAGGATCCAAATCACAAAAGAAAAATAATCATATGAAAAATAAAAAATAAATTACCTGCTGAGGTAGATTTAGATGATGATGATGATGATGATGGTATTGTTGGAGATGATGATGTTGATGATGATGAGGATGATGATGATGATGATGATAATGATGATGAAGTTTGAGTTGGTATTGAGGCTGAAACTGAAATATGTGAACTAAAGTTAAAGTTCCTTAATTGAGGTAGATAAAGAACGATATTAAGAAACTCTACCCACTCCCGGGCTGCACTGAAGTAAAAATCATTTTGTATTGGCATGATAATTATGTGACTGTAAGAACCCAGTCTAGTCTCAGTTAGGATGTGCACTTACTC
>CM045741.1:8112500-8250000 GCA_024760905.1 Plotosus lineatus | reverse complement strand
GAGCATTTTCGGTGTTTTCGTTTGGGATTGTCCCAGAGCTCTGAATGGTAACGGAGATCCAGGTGGACACAGGGAAGAAAAATCCTCACACACACATCTTCAGGGATGTGACCTCATGCCGCGGTGTCTGCAAAGGTAACCAGAAGTATTGATAAAACAACGATTTATTATTTCATTGCCAAACCTTCAGCAGAAACACAGAGAAGCTGATCTACACAGCCTGCTCGAATAGGAACAGCTGGTGTTGGATGGTTGGGAGAACAGAGGCGGCAACAATGTGGATAGAAATGGCATTAAAAAAAAATATATCTTCCTTTCAAATGCGCGGTGAATTCACTGAGAACGCTCTCCCAGAATATCCTGATAGGCAGGAGACGAATGGGACAAGTGCGCATAATTAACAGAAACAAACTGATATCACTTGAAGGTGAAAATATCTCCTCTTTTATTTCTTCGTTCTGAAGGCGAATCACAGTGACAGAGGCATCTCAGAGTCCAGCTGTGAGTCGATGAGCTCTGTGTCCTGGAGTTTGTGAATAATTGAGGAGTAGAATAAACTCCTTCATTCATTTTCTGAACTGATTAATCCTAAGCAGGGTCGCAGGGAGGCTGGTGCCCGTCCCAGCCGACTCCGGGCGAGGGCAGAGTACACCCTGGACGGCTCGCCAGGCCATCGCAGGGCAGAAACACGCTGATGGCTGTGCAGCTCCTCTTGCAATGGTTCTTTTACATGAACCTCTCACCATAGACAGTGTAGAGACATGGCCGGCCTTTGATAACCCAGTTATCTGCACTGGGGGTCGAATAAACACTTCAGCTGTTTTGTGTTGGCATAACAATTTTGATAGGACCAGAGGGGATTGTGGGTAGGTGAACATTAGTGTACAGGGTGGAATTTCCAGTGTCTGAGGATGAAAGCTGTCTGCTGACTTTAAAATTATATATATACAAGGAAAGGCAAAAAGAAAGAGTAAGAAATATTTATTTATTAATTTTAAAGACAGCGAGTTGTGGTACTGCATCCATACAGAGATGAAGAGGTTTAACTTTTGGTTGTTTCATCAACTTTGAACAGAACAAATTGTACCTGGTGGAAAAAAAATCCCAACAACCAATCATCATCAGTTATTATTAGTTTGGGATTTTATGATGGTTAGAAATCAGCATCTCACTCATTTGCTGACCCACTTAACCCTATTAGGTTCATGTGGAGGAAAAATCCCAGCTTAGCCAACACTGGGCAAAGGTGGAGGACACGCTGAACACCTCACCAGACCATTGTAGGCAAACACACTGTCACACCCATGGGCAATTTGGAACAGCCAGTTATCCCAATGTACAAGTATATGGGAGGAAACCCAAGCCAGCACAAAGAGAACATGCAAATCCCCCCAGCCCACCCCGGTCCACCCCCGTCCACCCCCCAGCCCACCCCGGTCCACCCCCGTCCACCCCCACCCAACACACAGGAGGTCTTTATCACATACATTATTACTGTTCGCCTCACAGCAAGACGGTTCAGGGTTTGAGTCACCGGCCTCAGCGAATTTGCTTTTCTTTTTTTTTTTTTTGGAGAGTTTGTCAGTTCTCTCTGTCCTTGTGTGGATTTCCTCTGGGTACTCCGGTTTCCTCCCACAGTCCAAAGATTTGCACATTAAGGTCAGCATGATACCAGTCTGAGTTGATTATCATCATGTTGGGCTTAAATTTCAGATTATTTTATTCCTACGTTTCTCCCAATATACTCTGAACACACACACACACACACACACACACACACACACACACACACACACACACACACACACACACACACACACACGTTGGGATCATGTACCAGGTTCCATGTGTTCATGATCAGAAACATTTTCCACTGGTACAGGTTGATGCTCTTCATCATCCCTGCTCAATTCTCCAGCTTGTGATTAACCACAACCTTCAAAATAGTCTGTCAAAAAAAAGTTGTGAAATGGAAAAAAAAAGTTCTGCTGTTTCAAGTGATAAATTGTGTAAAAAGAGAACCTTATGCTTTTTTTAAAGATTGAATTTATTTGCCAAAATTTTCACCACATCCAAAATATTTTACTTGTTCACAAATGTTCTCCCCGAAATTCTGCATTCTGCGGTATCGCATACGTGCGCCTTTAGACTAATAGGAATATCTTAATTGTGCTGGATGTGAATTTGTTGGCCCTGTGATGGCCTTCATAATGGTTTAGGGTGTACCACCCCTTCACCTTGAGTTGGCAATTACTGCCTTTAGTAAGAATATGTATTACCACCGGAATGGTTCTACTGCGTTCTAAGATCGATTCCCGGTCTCGGGGTGTTTCTGTGTGAAGTTTGCATGTTCTCCTTGTGCTTGTGTAGGTTTCCTCTGGGTACTCCGGTTTCCTCACACAGTCCAAAAACATGCACAGGTTACTTGACTGTTCCAAATCAGCCCTAGGTGTGAATGGCTGTGTAAGGGTTGGCTGTGATAACGTTGGGTGTCTGTGATGGCCTGGCGAGCTGTCTAGGGTGCACCCCACCCTCCCCCGAAAGTCGGCCGAGATGGGCGCCAGCCTCATCACGACCCTAATAAGGATTAAGCAGTTCAGGAAATTAATGAATGAAAGTGAAAAGGCTAATATTTATTACTTACCAAACAAGTAAACAAGTGAAATTATACTAGTGTCAGGTATAAATGATCAGCTTTCAGTTTACAAGGCGTGATCAAAGCACAGCTGCCCATTCACTTTCCAGGTTCAGTATATTAAAAATAAAATCAAATCCAAAGCAACGTCTTTCTTAAACCATTTTCAGCCTTGTGTACACGAGTGACCCTGCAACGACCCCGGAACAGAATCAATGAACGCCATCGTTATTATTTCTCTCAAAAAAACGCATCCCTTCTTCGGTATCTTAACAGTTGATCTCGGACTTTTCCACTTTCTACAAGTTCATGTTCAAGATCGTTCCTCCAGTCTCTCTACTAAACAACTACAGAAACACAAACAAAATGTAAAACAGGTGAACAACAGACACCCCACAGTGGCCTGCCTGTAAGCTTCCAGTTTCACCAGGAAACCTTTGTTTTTTTATTTTGTTGTTTTTTTATTTTGGAGTCTATCTCAGCCGACACTGGGCGAAGGCAAGATCCTGAGCAGCTTCGCAATCCATTACAAGGTCAACTCACACGACGGGCAATTTGGAGCACACAATTAGCCTAATGTGCAGGTCTTTGAATTGTGGGAGGTAATTAGAGTACCTGGAGAAAACCTACACATGGGAGGAGCATGCAGACTTTCACAGACACACCCTCACCGAGCTCGGGGCTTGAATCCACGACCTTCTTGCTGTGAGGTGGATGTGCTAACCACTACAATTATCATCACTGTGGTGCAAGGTAAGTGCGATTCAGTCGTCCACTACCCGTCTGTCAGTGTCCTGCACTGAGCTCACGTGCACAGAATGTAATCAAGCGCAGAAAGATGGAGGAGCAACATCCACAAGAGCACGGCGGGTTTCCCATCGTTCCATCAACAGACTCCTTCGGTCGACTTCTCAGCCTACTGACGGGTTTGTGGGTGACTGCACTGTGTAGAGATGTTCTGATTTCAAGGGTTTGTGGGTGGTTGGGGAGTAGAACACACCGACTCACAGGAACGTGTGGGTGACACCGTGTTTCTGGAGACAGTTTGGGAAGCAGAGGGCATTGTGGGTAGTTGAGCGGTACTGTAAACTGTAACTGTTACTGCATCTGATACAGAACGTTGTCTGAAGTCTTCAATCAAATCATAGTCCTGAACAGCAAGAGAATGAGTGGAAGTTTTAGTGTCTGACACAGAAGGATGTCTGATGTTCCCGATCTCTTCATAATCACAGACGGCAAGAGGAAACTGAGAGCAAAGAGAAATACAAAGAAAAATATAATTAATTCATTTTCAAGGTTTTTTTTTTAATGCAATACATTTTTATGCTTTACACACACACACACACACACACACACACACACACTGATGCAGACAATTACCATTTGGTTATTTTGTGAACTCCTGACTGTGGAAACTGCACCTGTGGAAGAAACAGGGAGTGGTCAAATGGTTGTTTATACAGTTCTTATTGCATCCAGAAGGGGGTGCCATTCACCGCTGGCATAGGCATTATTATTATTATTATTATTATTATTATTATTATTATTAACAAACATTTTGCTTGTGCAGTTTATTGATGGATGGATTTCAGCCAGACAAGCTTAATATGTCACTGCAACCTGAGTTTTGGAAATACAGTGATGCCTCAGCTCACAAACATAATTGGTTCCCAGAAAGTGTGTGTGAGGCGAAAAGTTCGTCTTCCGAACATTTATTTCCCATAAGAAACCATTAAAATGAGAATAATCCGTTCCCAGGTCCCCATAAAACATAATTTTCTACTAAATAAGCCTTAAAACTACACAAAAATATACCTTATTTTATGTATAATAAATGTGCTATTGTATTGTAATTAAAGAAATAAACTGTACTGTATAATAAAGTGGTTTTATTTACCTTTGTGATGTTAGTTGATGGCTTGATGGAATGGAGTGTGAGGCGGAGTCGGGAGGGAGTTACTGTTTGGAAGGAGTGTTTGGAAACGCCTACTGTTTGGAAACACCCTTAGCCACACACGCACTTAATAGCTTCCTTGTTCTTAACGACGAGAGCAAAGGTAGACTTAGCGTACTGGTACTGGGACGCTGAGTCACACAAACGCACACCTCGTTCGTGTTTTTCAATGATCTCCGCCTGTGGTGGGTCTTTTTCGGTTCCATAATAGCAAAAGTACACTCAATATGGTCCAAAATGTCTAGCAAACACAAACCACTTCCGCATTCAAAGAAAGGGGTGTGACGAACTGTGACGCCATGAGCGTGCGTCAGCTACTCGTGGCCGCCACCGTGGCGCTGTTCGACCGCGTGGTTTGATTCGTCCGCCGAAAACTAGTTCGTCAGCAGAGACTATATGCTCGCAAATTTAATGTTCTTGAGGCGAAAAGTTCGTGAGCTTAAGCGTTCGTCAGCGGAGGTTTTACTGTAATTTGTTTTGGAAGCACGAGGTCAGAGTGAGGTCATAACATTCTTCCTAATTGTTAATATGGGGCAATTGTGTTGTAGTGGTTAGCATGGCCACCTCAGAGCAAGAAGGTTCTGAGCTCAAGTCCCGAGTTTGGGCATTTCTGTGTGGAGTTTGCGTGTTCTCATGCTTGCATAGGTTCGCCAGGTTTGATCCGATTTCCTTACACAGTCCAAATACTTGCATATTAGGCTAATTGGCTGTTTTAAATTTCCCCGAGGTGTGTGTGTGTGTGTGTGTGTGTGTGTGTACCCTGCATCTTCCGCCTCTTTTGCATAATCACAATAACAACTATGATTCCAATCAGTAGCAGCAACAGCATTATAGACACTGTGATCACAGTTGAAGCTGGAAAAACTGGGAAACAAACAAACAAACAAACAAAGTCAATTTAACCATCAACACCCGATCGGCTTAAACTGTAGGGATGATCAACTAAGCAAAATCAAATCACCTGCTGGAGCAGTAACTGAAGAAAGTTCAGAAGAGGATGATGATGGTGTGCCAGATGATGATGATGATGATGATGAAGACGACGACGACGGCAATGACGACGAGGACGATGATGATGATGATGATGATGATGATGACGTAGACTGAGCTGACTTTGTAGATGGTGAGACTGGAACAAATGATGCTAATGCAGTAAAACATTTGGACACATGGCTGCTGTAATATTGTGCTGTGTTGGTGTTTATACATCTGATAATTAACAGGAAGTGCCCTGAAGCAAAGCTGCACTCATGCACAGGAAAAGTGAAAAAAAGAAAAAGATTTTGAGGCTAATAAAAATATCAACACAACATTGAGTATAAAGAATATAAATCAGACATTTAATCAGCTCCAACGGCTCAGTCTTGGTTCGGATGTGCACTGACTTTACCCAGTGCATTAAACTCAGCAGTAGCTGTCGGGACGAGCCGTGTGAAATAAACCTCGTATCCACCATCAAATGTCCAGGATACTTCAACTCCGCCCCAGTGTTCACCCGAGTCCCTTTTATTTACATTTCTAATTCTCACTGTTTTTGCTCGGTCAGGGGCAGTGGTGGTCTAGTGGTATAGGGCACTGGATCGCTGATCCAAAGGTTAGGGGTTCGAGTCCCACTCTCCACAAGGTTGTCACTGCCCCCCCCCCCCCCCAGTGCAGCTAACTGGGTTATCAAAGGCGGGCCATGTCTCTCACTGTCTATGGTGAGAGGTTGATGTAAAAGAACCATTGCTGACTTTCGTAAAGAGTATCTGCAAAGTCGTCAGCGTGTTTCTGTCCCTTGCTAAAGGGTTGTGACAGGAAGGGCGTCCAATGTAAAAACCTCTGCCAAATCAAACGTGCGAATCAAATGATTCGCTGTGGCGACTCCCGAGTAAAAGGGGAAAAAGGCGAAAGGAAGACAGACTGTTTTGCTCGGTCATCATACAGGGAGAGACTCCCACCAATGACACATGTTCTTTCTTTAACTGATTTATTTTTATAGGAACAACCAGCAGCTTGCTTCTTGCAAAGAAACTTAAAGTCACCCCTGAAGGATTCTGGGTATTACAGCTGATGTTGAAACTTTGTCCTATGTGCATAGTCTTATTGATGGATGTCTCATAGAACGGATCTCAGATTAACCAATCAGACCAGTTTATATGTCTATATGTGTTCTAGCTCTGATTAATAACATTTATAAATAATTATTGACTCCCACACAGCCAGGAGACAGAACTCTGTCCACATCACCTCGATTTTCATTTAAATTCATGTTTTTGGTTTCAAGAAATCAGTGTTTTAACCCAATAAACTAGAACTTTAATGTTGAAATGTTTGACACTGAGGAATCACTATTGTACAGAAATGTATGGTTCTAACGTTTATATTAATTGTTTTGGATTTCATGTCATAATTTAAATATGACATTTTATTTGCATGTAATTAAAACAAAAAAGATCTGTTTAAATGTTTCCTACTCACCTTCCTTTACCATCAGTTCCACCGGTGTGTAAATATCCCGAACAAATCTTATATCAACCCCACAGTGGTACATCCCCGTGTCCCGTACAGTGACGTCTCTGATCATCACCCTGAACTCCGCTGATCTGGTGTCATCAAACAGTGAGAATCTTCCAGAATGTATCCACTTGTCTTTCCCTCCCGTCTTTATTTGATCAGAACATCCTGGTGGTGAACCCTGACAGAAATATTTCTCATTTTGCGTGTATCTTGTTTCATACTTGCAGATGATAAGAACTCCTCCTCCTGAATATCCTGTTACTTTCATGGCGGCTCCTCCATCTACCGAAACACCAAACATCCATCTGAGTAAAACCTTCCGTGATGTAACACTGCTGCTAATAGTGAGGATTATTCTGAAGTTCATTTACCTGAGATCAGACAGAAGCTGAAGATGAGGAGGATCTTCATCTTAAGTACAATCTCCACACCAAAAGATTCAGACAGATGTTAAAGCTCCATCACATGATCTCTGACTTGTTCAGTGTCCCTGCTGTACAGTCTCTTTATCTGCATCCAAATCAAAAACTGTATCTGTCACCACTTCCCTTTTCTCATTGAGTAAGAAACAGATGCAAACCTCACAAGTTAAAGGTGGCAGGAACTCTGCACATCATAAAACATAATCACCCGGCCTTCCATTTCCTCCACAGATAGATAGTACCCAAGAGTATCAGACAAATTCAGATGTTAGAAAACATGAAGTTGATAAGAAATTTCAAAATCTTATTCAATTTAAATTGTGGTTATTAAACCAAATCTATACTTAACTCAAAGTAAAACAAATGTTTACGTGTATATTCATTCATTCTTTTTCTGTAATCGCTTAATCCTAATTAGGTCACATAAATAAATAGGTTACAGGGAGGCTGGTGCCCATCTCAGAAAACTCTGGTCGAGGGGAGAGTACACCCTGGATAGCTCGCCGGGCAGAAACATGCTGACGGCTATGCAGCTACTCTTGTTGAAAGTCAGCAATGGTTCTTTTACATGAACTTCGCACCATAAACAGTGAGAGAAATGGCCAGCATTTGATAACCCAGTTAGCTGCACTGGGGGGAGGAGTTGGGGGGGGGCAGCAGTGGTAACTGTTGACGCCGGGGATTGAACCCCCAACCTTGGGACCAGTGATACAGCACCATATCACCGAGCCATCACTGCCCCTGTGCATTTAATACTGGAAAGCAAACCCAGGGTCTGTCTCAAACAGTACACCACTAGACAAGAAGTGCACTCATGAGGGCACACGTGCCATTCTTCTACACTCTATGGAAATACAGGTTTTTATACTTCCTGCAGGTTGGCAAATGTCCAGAGATGCATAAGGGAAAAATACATTACAACTTAAAAATATAATAAATAATTAAGCAAATAAATTAAAAAAATACACATTTACTAAAGCTTCAGCAGTTTAGATAAAAATAGCAATTTTAACATTTCATAAATACGCGTCGCTGCCTCCCTGTGCTATAACATGTTAATTTAAGACTTGTTAGAAATGTATTCTTATATTATTAATAAATAATATTTCATTTATTCTATTTTTTATTTTAGTATTGTTGTTTACTGGATGGATACTGACCCTCAATTAGGGTAAAAAAATGCCTCATGCTAAATACCTGCCAGATTCTGATGTGACTCATTGTGTGGAACTTGGTTTCCCACCTACTTTCCTACGTTTCAGTCTCAGATTTGAAAATCATCAAAAGAAGAAAAACAATTTACAGACGCTCCCCGATTTACGTTCATCCGTTTTACGTTTTTTTTTCAATTTTACACCCCCTCCAAAAAAAAGTCAAATTTTGAGTTTAGACGTACCTACGTAGTATGCTGACGTAATGACGCTGCATTCATTGTTTACAAACTACAGACTGAGTATATATATATATATATATATATATATATATATATATATATCAATATCATGTTATCCTTGTGTTAAGAAGTCATCTCTGTCATCTTTGTATTTACTCTGTTTTGCGGACTTTTGTCACACAATTCTAGATATGTAATTTAAGTCTTTACTTTTCAAAATTACTTTTGGTTTCTGTTCAGCCATTCTGTATTTTTTCCCTGAATAGTCTCAGGCACAAAGGTGTAAAGAATGTAAATAAAGCCTTGGGTACTGATTTTGTTGTAAAAAGGAAACAGCCAATCAGAGAACAGGAGACTTCCTCCGAAGTCTCAAAATTTCTAAAGTCATCTACTTTCGACTGCTTCCTTCGGGGATTTGCTATTGAGAATCATTTTTCTCCATCTTGCTCTATGGTCGTCCTGCACTACACCCATAAATCTCCTCACTGGTGTGCCTCCTTTCCTCCTTCCATGCAGTTCCATCCTCAACATTTTTCATAGAAATATAACCTTCATTACCCCTTTGCACACATTTATTCCCTTCTCAGTCTAACCTTTCTTATTTTCACTCCAGCCACACTTCTCTACACATTCCACCCTGCCTGCACTCTTTTGTTCACGTCCCTACCACCCTTTTTACCGCCATCACCTCTACTCCATGCAGATTTGATCACCCTCCATCTAATGACGGTGCAGGGCTTCTGTCTTTCTCCTGCTGACTTTCCTTCCCTGTGTTTCCTGCCATCACTAAATATCACATCATCATCCGCAAACATCGTAGTCCATGGAGACTTCTATCTGACCTCCAAGATCAATTTCATCATCATCATCATCTTCTTCCGCTTAGTCCAGGGTCGGGTCGCGGGGGCAGCAACCTTAGCAAAGAGGTCCAGACGTCCCTCTCCCGAGCCACTTCCTGCAACTCTCCCGGGGGGACACCGAGGCGGTCCCAGACAAGCCGAGAGACATAGTCCCTCCAGCGTGTTCTAGGTCGACCCCGGGGTCTCTTCCCGGTTGGACATGCCCGAAACACCACACCAGGGAGGCGTCTGGGGGGCATTCTAACCAGATGCCCGAGCCACCTCAACTGGCCCCTCTCAATGCGGAGGAGCAACGGATCTACTCCGAGCTCTCCCCGGATGGTGGAGCTTCTCACCTTATCTCTAAGGGAGAACCCCGCCACCCGGCGAAGGAAGCTCATTTCAGCCGCTTGTATCCGTGATCTTGTTCTTTCGGTCATCACCCAAAGCTCGTGACCATAGGTGAGGGTTGGAATGTAGATCGACTGGTAAATTGAGAGCTTCGCCTTGCGGCTCAGCTCCTTCTTCACCACGATGGACCGGTACAGGCACCACTTAACAGCAGAGGCTGCAGCGATCCGTCTGTCGATCTCTCGCTCCATCCTTCCTCACTGTAAACAAGACCCCAAGATACTTAAACTCCTCCACTTGGGGCAGGACCTCATTCCCGACCTGGAGGGTGCATTCCACCATTGTCCGACTGAGAACCATGGCCTCGGACTTGGAGGTACTGATCTTCATCCCGGCTGCTTCGCACTCACCTGCGAATCGCTCCAATGAGAGCTGGAGGGCCCGACTTGATGAAGCCAAAAGGACAACATCATCCGCAAAAAGCAGAGATGAGATCCGATGGCCACCACATCAGAACCCTTTAATGCCTCGACTGCGCCTAGAAATTCTGTCCATAAAAATTATAAACAGAATCGGTGACAAAGGACAGCCTTGGCGGACTCCAACTCCCACCGGAAACGAATTCAACCTGTTATTGCCAATATGGATCAAACTCTGGCTCCGGTGATACAGCGACCGAATGGCCTGTAGCAACGGGTCCAGAATGCTGTACTCTCGGAGCACCCCTGTACCCCTGCATACTTTCCCAGGTTGGCTGAGGAGTGTGATTCCCCGATAATTGGAACACACCCAACAGCATCCAGAGTCCTGAGATATTCCGGGCAGATCTCGTCCAACCCCGGAGGTAAGGTAAAAGGTAAGTCTGTTGGGTTTTTACACCCGAGCCTCATGGCTCATCAGGCCGGTGCTTATCCCCGGTTTCCGTAGCGTGAAGTGACTAGGAGTTCAACTCCCCTGGATGGGACACTAGTCCATCGCAGGTTACCTTCCCATTATATTTTACTGGTACCCATTTATACTGCTGGGTGAACAGAGGCACACTTGTGGTTGAGACCTTTCCCAGGGGTCTTAGCATATCCGATGGCCACCAAACCAGAACCCCTCATCGCCTCGACTGCGCCTAAAAATTCTGTCCATAAAAATTATGAACAGAATCGGTGACAAAGGACAGTCTTGGCGGACTCCAACTCCCACTGGAAACGAATCCGACATGCTGTTACCAATACGGACCAAACTCTGGCTCCGGTGATACAGCGACCGAATAGCTCGTAGCAACGGATCCGGAACGCCGTACTCTCGGAGCACGCCCCACAAAATCTTTCGAGGGACACGGTCGAAAGCCTTCTCCAAATCCACAAAGCACATGTGGACAGATTGGGCAAACTCCCATGCCCCTTCCAGAATCCTGTGGAGCGTATAGAGTTGGTCAATAGTGCTTCGGCCAGGACGAAAACCACATTGTTCCTCCTGAATCCGAGGTTCGACTATCGGTCGGATCGTCCTCTCTAGTACCCCTGCATAGACTTTCCCAGGTAGGCTGAGGAGTGTAATTGCCCGATAATTGGAACACACCCTCTGGTCCCCCTTCTTAAAAATTGGGACCACCACCCCAGTTTGCCAATCCAGAGGTACAGCCCCTGATGACCACGCGATGTTGCAGAGACATGTCAACCAAGACAGTCCTACAACATCCAGAGCCCTGAGATATTCTGGGCGGATCTTGTCCAACCCCGGAGCTCGACCACCGAGGAGCTTTTTGACAACATCAGTGACCTCCACTCCAGTGATGGGCGGACCCTCACCCGAACCCCCAGGGTCTTCCTCTTCCACGGAGAGCGTGTTGGTGGGATTGAGAAGGTCCTCAAAGTATTCCCTCCACCTCTCAACAACATCCCCAGTCAAGGTAAGCTTCCTTGAACTGCTTCCCCCTCCTGAGGCGTCGGATGGTGGCCCAGAACCTTTTTGAGGCCAACCGATAATCACTCTCCAGGCCCTCACCGAACTCCTCCCACGCCCGAGATTTTGCATCTGCGACAGCCTCGGCTGCAGCACGTCTGGCCTTCAGGTACCCGTTTGCTGCCTCAGGAGTCCCACAGGCTAATAAAACCCGATAGGCCTCCTTCTTCAGCTGGACGGCCCCCTTCACCGCAGGTGTCCACCACCGGGTTCGGGGATTACCGCCACAACAAGCACCGACGACCTTACGGCCACAGCTATGGGCTGCCGCCTCAGCAATGGAGGCACGAAACATGGCCCATTCGGATTCCATGTCCCCCGCCTCCTCCGGAACGTGGTTGTAGCTCTGCCGGAGGTGGAAGTTAAAGGCCTCTCGGACAGGGGGCTCCGCCAAACGTTCCCAGCAGACCCTGATTACACGCTTGGGCCTGCCAGGTCTGGAAGGCAACCTCCCACACCACCGAAGCCAACTCACCACCAGGTAGTGATCGGTAGACAGCTCAGCTCCTCTCTTCACCCGTAAAGTGTCCAGAACATATGGTCGCAAGTCCAATGACACGACTACAAAGTCAATCATCGAACTGCGACCTAGGGTGTCCTGGTGCCAAGTGCACTTATGGACACCCTTATGTTCGAACATGGTGTTCGTGATAGACAAACTATGACGAGCACAGAAGTCCAACAACGAAACACCATTCGGATTCAGACTGGAGAGGCCGTACCTACTGATCACACCCTTCCAGGTCACACTATCGTTGCCCACATGGGCATTGAAGTCTCCCAAGACAACAAGCGAGTCTCCCGAGGGAGCGTTCTCCAACACCCCCCCCAAAGACTCCAAAAAGGGTGGGTACTCTGAACTATCATTTGGTGCATAAGCACAAATAACAGTCAGGACCCGTCCCCCCCACCCGAAGACGGAGGGAAGCTACCCTTTCGTCAACCGGGGAGAACCCCAACATTCGGACACCGAAACGGGGGGCAACAAGAACACCCACACCGGCTCGCCGCCTCTCCCCATGAGCAACTCCAGAATAGAAGAAGGTCCAGCCTCTTTCGAGATGGATGGTTCCAGAGCCCAAGCTATGCGTTGAGGTGAGCCAGACTATATCTAATCGGTATCTCTCCACCTCACGCACCAAATCAGGCTCCTTTCCCGCCAGAGAGGTGACATTCCATGTCCCGAGGGTCAGAGTAAGTAGCCGAGGATCAGTCCGACAGAACCCATGCCTTTGGCTGCCACCCAACTCACACTGCACCCGACCCCTAAAACTCCTCCCACGGGTGGTGGGTCCATGGGAGGGCGGACCCATGTCTCCTTTTCGGGCTAGGCCCGGCCAGGCTCCATGGGCATAAGCCCGACCACCAGGCGCTCGCCTTCGAGCCCCTCCCCTGGGCCTGGCTCCAGGAGGGAACCCCGGTGACCCGCATCCGGGCAAGGGAGACTGCTTCCTTTGTTGTCTCATGTGTCATAGGGGTTTGTTTTGAATCGCACTTTGTCTGGACCTTCACCCCGGACCTGTTTGCCTTGGGTGACCCTACCAGGGGCATTTACCCCCGACAACATAGCTCCTAGGATCATTAGGTCACGCAAACCCCTCCACCACGATAAGGTGGCGATTCAAGGAGGGGCCAAGATCAATTTGTCCATGATTATTAAAACAAATAAGGATTCACCACTGTTTCCTGATGCATTCCAACCTCCACCTTGAACAAGCCTGTCATTCCTGCACACCTCACCACTGTCATATGTATCCTGTACCACTCTCGCATACCTCTCTGCAACTCTGGCGGAGAAGGAGCCTGAGCTAGTGCGTGAGGTTGCGAGATTCTGACTAGAGATAGTCGGACTCACCTCAATACATAACTTGGGCTCTGGAACCACTCATCTCGAGTGGGGCCGGACCTTATTCCATTCTGGAGTTGCTCATGAGGAGCGTCGGCGAGCTGGTGTGGGCTTCCTTGTTGTCCCCCCATCTCTGTGCCCACACGTTGGGGTTCTCGCCGGTTGATAAAAAGATAGCTTCCCTCCGCCTTCAGGTGGGGAGGACGGGTCCTGACTTTTGTGTCACTGGACTTGTGGCTGTATGTTCTGGACACTCGTGTGAAGAGAGGAACTGAGCTGTCAACCGATCACCACCTGGTGGTGAGCTGGATCCAATGGCGATGGAGGCCACCCTCCAGACCTGGCATGCCCAAGCTTGTATTTTGGGTCTCCTGTCAGAGAAACCTTTAGATCCCACCTCCGGCAGAACTACAACCACATCCCAAAGGAGGCTGGTGACGTGGAATCCAAATGGGCCATGTTTCGTGCCTCACATTGCTGAGGCAGCAGCATACAGTAACTCCCCGAACCCAGTGGTGGACACCTGTGGTGAAGGAGGCCATCCAACTGAAAAAGGATGCCTATGAGTCTTCTTGGCTCATAGGACTCCTGAGGCCACAGACAAGTACCGGGAGGCCAAATGTACTGCAGCTCAAGCTGTTGCAGATGCAAAATCGCAGGCATGGGATGAGTTTGGTGAGGGTCTGGACAGCGATTATTGGTTGGGCTCAAAAAGATTCTGGACCACCATCTGACACCTCAGGTGAGGGAAGCAATTCTCCACAAATACTGTTTACAGTACAAGTGGGGAGCTGATCACCCGGACTGGTGATGATGTCGCTAGGTATAAGGAAAACTTTGAAAACTTCTTAAATCCCACCAACATGCCATATGTGGAGGAGGAAAACCCTGGGAGTTGGGTGGGGATTCACCCATTACTGGAGCTGAGGTCACTGAGGTAGTCAAAAAGCTGCTCAGTGGTTGGTTTCCGGGGGTGAATGTATATTTCAGGGCTCTGGATGTTGCAGGACTTGGTTAACACGTCTCTGCAACATCGCGTGGTCATCAGAGGCCGTACCTCTGGATTGGCAAACCTGGGTGGTAGTCATCTTTTAAAAGAAGGGGGATCGGAGAGCGTGTTCCAATTATCATGGAATCACACTCCTCAAGCTACCTGAGAAAGTCTATGCAGAGGTGCTGGAGAGGGAGATCTGACCGATAGTTGAACCTTGGATTTAGGGGGACCATGTGGCTACAGCACTCCTGACCAACTCAATACGCTCTAAAGAACTTTGAAGAATAATCTGTCCACATGTGTTTTGTGGATTTGGAGAAGGCTTTAGACCATGACCCTCAGGTTATCTTTGGGATGTGACACAGTAGTACTGTGTACCAGACCCGTTGCTACAGGCAATTCAGTCTCTGTATCACTGGAACCAGAGCTTGCATTGTCAACAACAGGTTGAATTCATTTCCTGGACAGTTGGGTCCGCCAAGACTGTCCTTTGTCACCGATTCTGTTCATAATTTTTAGGGACAGAATGTATAGGTGAAGCTGAGGCATTGAGGGGGTTCTGATTTAGCGGTCATCCAGTTCTTGTCTGTGCTTTTTGCAGATGACGTTGTCCTTTTGACTTCATCAATCTGAGACCTCCAAATTTCAATGGAGAGATTCGTAGTTGAGTGCGAAGCGGCCAAGATGAGAACCAGCACCTCCAAGTCTGAGGCCACGGTTCATCGTCGGAAAAGGGTGGAATGCACCCTCTTGTCTTTAAATCACTCTTTAAAATTTCACACCTTGGCATGAAAACTAACATTAATAGTACAGTAGTTCATTAATAATAAAGAATACAAACTTAAACATTGCAAAACATTGTAAGGTTTCATGGTGGTTTGATATTGGGAGACATAACAGCTTCAGAGCAGGAAGGTCTTGGATTCGAATCCCGAAGGAAAATGTAGTAATGATTAAGAAAAACTTAATTTTTTTTTACTGTGATATTTATTGATAACAAAATATTAACATTATACAGTATACATATAAAAACACCTTTCAATGCATTCTCTTTGAAACATACAGCACTGTAGTTTTCAAAAATTCTCACTAGAAGAAGGTATTGCATTAGGCATGAGATGACTGAATTCGGTATGAACTGCTTTAAGTCTGAGCAGCTCAGCCACGCCCCTCAGCCGGAGCGAGTAGAAAACAGAGTTTTAGAGTGAGAGAGATAGAGGGCATTACAAAACAAAGAAGCTGTGATGTGATGTGAGTTAATCCTCTGGTGCAGAGGTGAGCGTGCTTTTGTTTATTGGGAGTAAATGAGAATAATGAATTCAGGTTTGAACCACCGAGCAGCTCAGCCACGCCCCTCAGCCGAAGCAGAGAGTAAACAGTTAGTTAGAGGCACAGCGCCAAAAACAAAGTCCCCCAAAACACAGACCATAACAAAAAGGACATAAAAGAACACGAAATGTAATAAATTGGATAAACAAAAAAAAAGAGAAACATGCTACACCACAGTAAATAAAATCTAACATACAAACATTCTAAACATTACCTTAGGTAATGTACTGGAATAATAATTGAAAAATATTTTAATAGCGGAGTGTTTTACAACAGTTCAGACGATTATTCCTCTTCAGGCACTTCAGAGGAAACTGTCGTTTCTTCCGGAAAAAGTCTTATTTCTTCAGAAGAGACAACCAATGTTATTACCTTTTTCTGGTGCTTAGCAGGCGTTTGAGTGACATCATAGAACTTAACTGGTGATTAAAACACACTAAAATAAAGGATAATTGATAACTTGTGAGTGAATGAGGAAAAAGGGACGTTACATCATCTCAACCAATTAGCAGGAAGGAGGACAGCCATTGGCTGAATTTAAATCACATGAGAGATGCTCGGCAGTCCGTGAATACTCAAACCGTGTTTGCAAAACTGTGAATAGTCAAGGACCTACTGTATACATTTTTAACGTAATTTTTCTTTTGCAAAAAGATTCTGGGTTTGAGTCCTGGGCTTCGGCGTTTCTGGGTGGAATTTCATGTTCACGCTGTGCTTATGTGGGTACTCAGCTTTCCTCCCACAATCCAAAAACACGCACATTAGACTAACAGGCTGTTCCAAACTGCTCTGAGATGTGAATGTAAGTGTGAATGGTTTGTGTGTGTGTGTGTGTGTGTGTGTGTGTGTGTGTGTGTGTGTGTGTGTGTGTGTCTGTGTGTGTCTGTGTGTGTGTGTGTGTGTGTGTCTGTGTGTGTGTGTGTGTGTGTGTCTGTGTGTGTGTGTGTGTGTGTGTGTCTGTGTGTGTGTGTGTGTGTGTGTGTGTGTGTGTTTGTGTGGCCCTGTGATGGACCATTGAGCTTTTCAGGGTTGGAAGATGAGTGAACCCCATCTTCATCCAGATTTGGATTTAATAGGCTCCAGTTTAGCTCTGACCACAGTAGAACTAATCGGTTCAGCAAATAAGTGAATGAATAAGCAATGAGTGAAAAATATAATGTAAGGTTTTAATTAAAGATCTCAGATCATAACTTACTCGGCTCTTTGTTACATACGAGAATTTTAAAACTTTTATAATTAAACTACATCGTGGTGATACAATATTACATGAGAACAATAATACATGAGAGAGGTGTTGAGTACTGAGTCATGATCAGAGAGGATTGTGGGTAGTTAAAAATAAAAATTAACAGTAGTATCACAGGGTTGAAGATCATGCTATGTTAGCATAAATATCCTGAAAATCAGAGGAGATTGCGGGTATTTCAGCTTGAGCATAAATTGTGGAAATTCTAGCATCTGGGACAGAAGGACGTCTGGTGTCTTTCATTTCGTATTGACAGGGAGGAAGAGAAACCTGAAAAGAAATAGAACAAGAAATAATACAAATATTTAATGTTTTTACCTTTTTCAAGTTAAACGGTTTAGTACTGAACACACACACACACACACACACACACACATACACACATACACACTTGCAAACACCAGTGCTTCTCAGTTATTTTCTCTGGCGCCCCCTCTAGGAAGAAACCCCCGGTGATAAATAATATGACAGTATTTGTCTATAAAATTATTAGTCACCTCTGCATAACATTGTCTCTTTATTAACATTAAAAGCAAAAAAAGAAAGAAATATGGTTAAACTTACAATAAAGAGAATATTTGAGAAGCAGTCGTATACATGCACACACACACACACACACACACACACACACACACACACACACACACACACACACACACACACACACACACACAATTACCATTTGGTCAGTTCCTGAGTTTTGAACAGAACTCTGGTCAGTTGAAGCTCCTGCTGTGAAAAAGCCACATATTCAGTATGATTTGTAATAAAAGTGCACACACATTTTAAAAGTGATTGATCCTATCCATCCTCGTAGAGAGAACCTCAACATTTTCATCTCTGCTACCTCCAGCTCTGCCTCCTGTCTTTTCCCCAGGGCCACTGTTTCTAATCCATACAACATCGTTGGCCTCAACACCGTCTTGTACACTTTTCCTTTCATTCTTGCCGATACCTTCCTATCACACATCACACCGGACACTTTTCTCCAACCATTCCAACCTGCCTGCACACACTTCTTCACCTCTTTTCCACACTCTCCATTGCTCTGGATTGTTGAGCCTAAGTACCTTCTTTATCTCTGCTCCCTCCTTCCTCTGCTTTAGAATCTCTGAAACACTGGACATGATCTTATAAGAATAATGTAGAATTGTTTTGTCCATAATTTGATATATTTTTTGATTAGAAACCAAACATATCACCCAAACCATAACTGCTCTTCTTTCTTTACTTTCACGTCTGAATTTAAGACTTTTCTCTTCTTTGAATCTTTCTTTTCCATCTTTACTGCTTTGAATCCTCTTTTTTCTTTTGTTTTTGAAGTAACCTTGGGTTTGTAAAACATGCTAAATAAATGTAACTATTATATATTTTATTACATACTTTATACGTTATTATATATTATTATTATAAAATACTCTGTGATGACCTGGCGAGCGGTCCAGGGTGCATCCCACCTTCAGCCACAGTCGGCTGAGATGGACAACAGCCTACCCCACGATCCTAATTAAGATTAAGTCGGATCAGAAAATGAGTGAATGAATGAATTAATAATAATAATAATAATAATAATAATAAAAAGAACAAGAAGATAATTGAAAGTAAGAAGAATGATTTTAAAAGTGATGTCATGGTTAACACTAAGGTAGTGGTGGCCTGGTGGTACAGGGCGCTGGATCGCTGATCCAAAGGTTCGGGTTCGAGTCCCACGCTCCACAGGGTTGTCACTGTCCCCCCCAGTGCAGCTAACTGGGTTATCAAAGGCGGGCCATGTCTGTCACTGTCTATGGTGAGAGGTTCATGTAAAAGAACCATTGCTGACTTTCGTAAAGAGGAGCTGCAAAGCCGTCAGCGTGTTTCTGTCCCTTGCTAAAGGGTTGTGTCAGGAACGGCATCCGATGTAAAAACCTCTGCCAAATCAAACATGTGAATCATTCGCTTTGGCGAACCCAGAGAAAAAGAAAAAGACGGAAGGAAATCTCATGTAGTGGTTAACACATCCGCTATTGTGTGTTGTGTGTACCTTTCTTCTTGCATCTCTTGTGAGTTTTTAAAATTATGGATGAGATTAAAATGAGTAGCAGCACAGCCAAAGTTAAAGACACAATGATCATCATGAAGGCTGGAAATTCTGACGTTGCTGCTGCTGGTGCTGATGGCAACGAGGTTGAAAATGAAACATGAAAATCAGAAGCAGAAGAAAGTTTAGTTGGATCATGATTGACATGAAGTGGATAAATCTACTATCTGGCTGCTTGTGGTACAGATAGAACACCATACAGTATCAACACCAGGAAGTGTACTGAAGCAATAACACACATGTGCGAGTTAGGATGTGCACTGACTCTATACTTCACTCTCTGTAATGTCAGAATAGTTCAGGGTGTCAAACTCATTTTAGCTCAGGGGCCACATCGAGGAAAATCTATTCTCAAGTGGGCCGGACCGCTCAAATCATGGTATATAACTTAAAAACAACAACTTCAGATTGTTTTGTTTGTTTTAATCCTGTCCAAAACAGGACAAACACATCAATATTCATCATAAAACACTTCAAGAACTTTGAAAATTCTGAGGACAAAGAACAGACAAACACACAATGCCTCAGTGATTCACGGAACTGTTTCACAGAGCACAGGACTATATGAAGGTGTCATGTTTTTCGGCATGAAGACTCACCTAGTGGCGACGAAGGTTATATTGTTTCAGCTCTGCAACATGCAATGTCAGAATAGTTCATGCAGTGTGTCTTCATATCTGTAAGAAACTCACCAGTAACTCTCAGGTCGATCCTTGTGAGATAAACCTTGTATCCACCACCAGATGTCCAGAACACTTCAGCCCCGCACCAGTATTCCCCAGAGTCCTGCTCACTCACATCTCTAATGCTCACAGTCAGGATTGGTCTTTCCCTCTCAGCATACAGGAAGAATCTCCCATCGTTTATATAGTTCCCAGTATTGTGAACAGGTTCTTGATAAGAACAATCAGCAGGTTGTTTCTTCTTGCAGAAGAACTTGGGTTTGTTCCTGAGGGATTCTGGGTATTTACAGCTGATGTTCAAATACCTTCCTACATGAACAGTCTTTCCGATGAACTTCTCATAGACTGGATCTGAAAATCAACCAATCAGATGAGTTTATATGTGCAGTAGTCTGAGATTTATTTATTTATTGAATAACATTTGACTGATTGTCTGCAGCGTCCATGAGTCCTCATTACACAGTCCTTTCCGACACACTTCAACACACTGTTCCTTTATCAAGATGATGTCGGAAGTTGTTAAACGATAAACACAACTGAATTTGCAGGTACAGTAGTGTCTGATTTATGAGCGCATTTGGTTCTGACCAACAGATGAGAAGACGGTTTGGACGCAAGCCGGGTCTGTACATTAGTACTAGTATGTACTGTATACTGGACCTTCTACAAGTTCACATCAAAATTTTGTTTGAAAATTTTTAACCTGTCTTTAGACATTAATACAGGGTGACTCAAAAAACGGGAGCCTTTTAACAATACTCTATTTTATTTATAGTAATTGAAACCTTAAAACATGCCATTTAAGAGTAAATGACTAACCTTTCATGCCGAAGTATTTACTTGTTCAAGGTCACTGTCTCGCAGTGTTGCCACTTGCTCATGTCTACGCAATATGCAATTCAAAAATTCCCGTTTTTTGGGTCACCCTGTATATGGAGGAGGAGTTGGAATAGCAGGACTAGTGTACATACATGTATTTTCAACTTAATGCGTCTCTTCACAAAGGACATGGGGGATGGGTGACGTCTTGTAAATTGGTTCATGATTCAAAGAATGAAGAGTCGAATCCAGAGCATCAGATGATGGAAAGCGGAAGCGCAACTTTTTCCTGACTGCGGTCCGGTCAGCGTTTGACAGTTTAACCGCGGACGGGGTGGGGGGGTAGTTTACATTGTAAATATAATATTATTTATTTATATGAATTCTTCTTCTTCTTTGTGAAAAGAAATAATAATAATAATAATAATAATAATAATAATAATAATAATACTTGGGCCTGATGATGTACGCCTCCGAGTGGTGGGCCAGGATAGGGGATTTTCCCTGAACTAAACATACATCACCCAGTTCGGGCTGACCCCCCGAAGCTGGTTTACTACTGGGTTACTGAACAAAAAAAACATTTTAATCTTTCACTTCCGCAGCCCAGTCAGCCTCCCTCTGGTAATCAAACCTGCCAAACTGGAAATGGGACTTGCCCCAGGGGGAGGCAAAGAACTTGTCCAAGAATATCCTGGAGGAACCATGTAAAATCCACACTATTTGAGTGTGCGAAGGCGACTGGTTGGCCTGAAAATCCACGTAGCAATGGCAAGTCGCTAAAGCAACATTGGGACAATACCAACCCTTTGTATGCTTACCTGACCCAACAAAATTTGCGAGATCAACGCTGACGATTAAAGATCTACATGCGCCGTGATGTAGATGATAATTTCCCTGCAAGTGGTCAGGTACCTTCTCAAGAACCCAACGTTCGGATAGAGGCAGACTCTAAACTGCAGATGAATGCCCGCATCCTTCTCTCCCCTCTTCCCAATGAAGTTAGCTTACCTGACGGCAACAATGAAAATTCCCCCGGCTTTCCACTTTCTGATTTGATCAATGATTTTTCCACATCTTCAGTTCATGATGATCATATTTCTGTTTTGTTGAACCGTTACTACAGAGAAATTTTAGATTTACCGATTGACAAAAGTTCAGTTCATCATCATCATTTTCTGTAACTGCTTAATCCTAATTAGGGTCACGGGGAGGCTGGTGCCCATCCCAGCCAGCTCTGGGCGAGGGCAGAGTACACCCTGGACAGCTCGCCAGGCCATCGCAGGGCGGAAACACGCCGACGGCTTTGCAGCCTACGCTTGTCGAAAGTCAGCAATGGTTCTTTTACATGAACCTCACACCATAGACAGCGAGAGACATGGCCGGCCTTTGATAACCCAGTTAGCTGCACTGGGGAGGACAGTGACAACCTTGTGGAGAGTGGGAATCAAACTCCCAACCTTTGGATCAGCGATCCGGCGCCCTATACCACTAGACCACCACTGCCCTTGACAAAAGTTAAAATTGCAATAAAATCTTTTCCACAAAATGAAATTGATAAATTAAATGAAATAATTTCTGTAACTCTTGACGCGGAGTGTTCCCTGAATGATATTAATTGTTGCATGTTTGCAGCTATTCAAACTTTAGAGGAATTACATACAGTTTCCAAACTTCCAACAATGGTAAAAGCAAGAAAGGTAAAGAAACCGGTTTTAACATAAATTAAAAGAAACAAGGAAAGACATGTCGTGGCTGGAGCTTTGCCTTTAATTAAGATCTCATGGCAAGTCAATGTCAAGAAGACAAAAGACAATTTGGAGAAATTTAAAGGCAAAATACAAAACAACTAAGGAAAACATTCTCCTTCAAATACTTGATTCCCTTAAGGCAAAGGTTAAGATTTGGACAGAGGGAAAAAGAAAATGGGAAAAGAAGAATGAATTCATTAGACAAAACAAAATATTTAAAACCAACGAAAAGCAATTTTACAAGCAACTAAATACACCGACAAGTAATGGCGACCAGAGACCACCCATGGAATCCAGTGAGAGGTTTCAGTCACAGTTGTGGTCTATACCTGGCAACTGTAACCTTGAGGAGCCCTGGGTGGAAGAATACAGCAAAGCCACGTCAGAAAACGTTAATTCACCATTGCTGTGTCTCATTACTTCGGACTGCCTGAAGAAAACAATAAAAATGTCCAAATCTAACACAGCGCCAGGACCTGACGGCATTCAAAATCGGTTTTGGAAACTGATCCCCTGTGTCCAACCACATCTGCTCACTTGTTTTAATTCTTTGATGGACACAGGAGATGTCCTTCCTTGGTTCTGTAAAGGTCGCACAACACTCCTCCCAAAGAAAGGAGACTTGACAGATCCTAAAAATTCCCGCCCTATTACCTGCTTCAATACGATGTACAAAATCTTTACAGGATGTTTGACAAATCTCGTGTCATCCTATTGGTCCTCCAGTGAAAATATTTACCCGGATAAAAAGGGAGCCAGAAAGGGATGTTGGGGATGCAGGGATCAGTTATTGGTCCTGAAAATGATACTTGAAGAGGCTAAAACTTACCACCACAACCTCTCAATGTGCTGGATTGTCTACAAAAAAGCATCCGACTCTGTCCCTCATCAATGGATTCTGAAGTCTTTGCAATGTGTTGGCCTACCTGAGCGATTACTCCATTTACTCAAGTCTTTAATGAGTTGCTGGTCAACTCAGCTTGAGATGTCCTCGCAAGGTCAGGTTAGGACTTCAGAACCTATTTCAATTAAGAGAGGACTATTCCATTGGGATTCTTTTAGTCCTCTGCTTTTCTGTTTGTCACTTAATCCCTTGAGATTTTTGCTCAATAAGGAGGAAGGTTATCATCCAGGACCTCCACAGCTCAGATCCCCAACACCTCTTCCTCAACTCCTTTACATGGATGGCATCAAGCTGATTGCCAAAGGAGATTCCAACTTGAAGAAACAAATTCTCCTTGTCGAGTCCTTTTCACAAGATATTGGTATGACTTTTGGACTTGATAAATGCAACATTCTTCATTTAAAACGTGGAAAGGCAATCAGTGATGGATCAGTTGAGTTACATGGAGGAGAAGTAATTGAACATCTCGTGGAAGGCCAATCATACACCTATCTGGGGATGCAAGTTCGAGACAAGCTTCAGAATGCCCACATAAAAGACAAACTTCTAGTCGAGTACAAATCTCGTCTAAAAAAGATCTGGAGTTTGGAGCTAAAAGCTAGAAACAAAGTCAAAGCCACAAATACTTATGCAGCGCCTGTCCTTTCTTACTCTTTTGGTGTTGTCGATTAGGTAAAGGACGACATCGTGGGTCTTGATTGCCTTACAAGAAGGATCATGTCTGACAACCGAGATCACCACCCTCGTTCCTCTATCAATCGTTTATATTTATCAATCAGTTCCGGGGGACGAGGTTTGATTCATGTGGAGGCACTTCATGATGGTATTTTATTTATCTGATGATCCTCTTGTGAAGCATATCAAGACTCACGATGAAAGCAAGGACTTCCATAGTTATCTTAAACGCGCCAAGGCTGCTGGACAGAATCTCAACATCAATGTTGATTTTGTCCATGGCGAGGTACTGCTGGACACTACATCTACATGTGTCAAATAGGTGAAGTCTTTCATAAAATCTGCTCAGAGTCGTCATTTCAAGGAAAAAACTGTCTGGAAAACCACTACATCGTGTTTATGTGCAGTGTGTTGGGCAGAACAGTCATCCTTCGGACTCCTTTGCCTGGATGAAGTCGACTGGTCTGGAAAGTGAAACTGAGGGCTTTGTTTTTGCTGCTCAGGACCAGTCACTTCCAACACGCAATCATCAACGTAATATTCTAAAGCAAACTGTAAATCCCAAATGTCGTCTGTGTCGTGAATTTAGTGAAACTGTCCAACACCTTGTCAGTGGTTGTCCTGTTTTGGCACAAACGTCTTATCTGAAAAGACATGATGGCATGGCACGTTCCATTTATTATCGTCTCCGTCATGCGTGTGGTTTTGACTCAGAGGTCCATCCATGGTACGACCCTGATCATGTCCAGGGCGTCATGGAAAATGATAAAGTCAAGCTTGTTTGGAATCGGCCCATATGAAATGTCTCGCTTGTATCCAAAGTACAAAGTCGTCCGACTCCCCATTGTTCTCGGCGCCCTCGGTTTGGTACCTCCTGATCTATTAACACAGATCAAGAGTGTGCCCGGGTTTGCTACCGGGAGCACAGACATTCTCACAGTCTGGGCAATGCAGAAGGCTGCAGTGTTGGGGAGTCTCCATATTCTCTGGAAAGTTCTCGGTGGGTTTGACTAGGCAGTGCTTGTTGGGAGAAGTCCCATTCGCTGTCTGGGCTGCGTGTGGACAGGGTGAGGGCCCTGAGCTGATGATGAGCATAACCAGCCTGAATGTGCCAGGATCACCCGATCCCTCTCTGCTGCATATAAATCTTTACTGTAAATAATAATAATAATAATAATAATAAGCACTCCATGAATGTTATTTTTCAACAGCTGAAATAAAGTTGGTTGGGAAGAGCTTGAACTTTAAAAAAAAATTAAAAAATAAAAAATACATGTGATGGTGCACCAGTTGGGAGAATGAAGGTTCAGGCTCAGTCTCACCCAAAATCCCCACAATTGTTTGAAACATGTCCAACTCGCCTGTGTTCATGTGCCGTCCCCTTGTGGGTTACATTTTTAGTGTAACCGAGTGTAATCCGGCCATTTTTCAAAATAAAAGATTTTTCAAAAATAAAGATCGTTCAGACTCAAAAATAAATAAAATGAAAATAATGAGGTGATGCTGTTTGTGTGAGAGATAGACTTAACAAATGCTACTCACTTCACCGAACTGTCAGATTGTGATGGCTGAATCACTGGCTTAATATATCTACATAACAGCAAGTCATGGACGTCCAACCAGTGAACTGGCAGGAACATCATGGCTGCCCGAGGCTCACTGATGTGTGTGAGGAGCGAAGACTAGTATATCTGCTCTGGTCCCATAGTAGACAACACAAAATGCTGACACTAAAAATCCTGGCTGTGACAGGATTAATGAGTGAATGAGTACATTTTTATACAGGGGGCTCCTACTTTTGGGCTGTCAGGAGGTCAAAAAAATATTGGATCTCATCGAATAAACTGAGCAGTACAGGACAGCCAGAGTGAAAATATTATCTTCAATAATAATAATAATAATAATAATAATAAAAACTAAAGACACATACAGAGAGAGACACAGAGCGAGAGGGGGGGAGAAACAGAGACAAAGAGAGAGAGAGAGAGAGAGAGAGAGAGAGAGAGAGAGAGAGAGAGAGAGAGAGAGAGAGAGAGAGACTCTAAAATTAACATTAGAAATAAAACCAAACTGGAACAAAATAAATAAATCTGAATTAACTGTAAAATAATGTGGACGTATATCGAGTGTTTGTCGCAAATGGAGTAAAGTCGGTGCAGGGATTGGACTCAGTGGAATTGAATATTATTCTTACTGTAACGAAGAAAGGACAAAATGTACCGAATGGTCTCGAAACCATATTGTATGTTTTGTAATGACAGGAGAGATTGTGAAGATGAACAGAAAGTGTGGAGCGAGACTCACCTTCCTTTACCGTCAGTTCCACCGGTGTGTAAATGTCCGTCCCAAAACTTACATCAACCCCACAGTGGTACATCCCAGTGTCCCGTACAGTGAGGTCTCTGATCATCACCCTGAACTCTGATGATTTGGTCTCATCAAACAGTGACAATCTTCCAGAATGTATCCACTCGTTTTTATATTCAGAATCTATCCACTCGTTTTTATATTCAGAATCTATCCACTCGTCTTTATTTTCAGAATCTATCCACTCATTTTTATATTCAGAATCTATCCACTCGTTTTTATATTCAGAATCTATCCACTCGTCTTTATTTTCAGAATCTATCCACTCGTCTTTATTTTCAGAATCTATCCACTCATTTTTATATTCTGTCCTCATTTGATCAGAACAGCCTTTCCATGAATCCCGACAGAGATATTTCATGTTTTGTGTGTACTTTGTTTGATACTTGCAGATGATAAGAACTCCTCCTCCTGAATATCCTGTTACTTCCATGACGGCTCCTCCATCTACCGAAACACCAAACATCCATCTGAGTAAAAGCTTCCTTGATGTAACACTGCTGCTGATACTGAGGATTATTCTGAAGTTCATTTCTTTACCTGAGATCAGACAGAGGCTGAAGATGAGGAGGATCTTCATCCTGAGTTCACGCTCACAGATCTGCACCACAACTCGTCTTCAGAAACGTATTAAAGTTCCTGTTCTCCGACACTGCAATGCAACGCTCAGATGTAAGAAAATTTTACTATAATTCACATAATTTAACTTTCTATTTTTTCAATGTTTACACTTTCGGTGTCTCTGTCCTCACTGCCACTCATATGCTGAACCGTGTAATACTACCCAGGTCACAAGCAGGCCAGTTCCTATCACAACCAGGCTCTGGGCAATGGCTAAGTAGACCCTGAACAGCTTGCCAGCCCAATGCAGCAGGGACAATACACACACACACACACACACACACACACACACACACACACACAAGCACATGAGAGATTTCAGTTCATCAGTTCATTTTCTGTACCCGCTTAATCCTAATTTGGGTCGCGGGGAGGCTGGTGCCCATCCCAGCCAACTTCGGGCGAGGGCAGAGTACACCCTGGACAGCTCGCCAGGCCATCGCAGGGCGGAAACACGCTGACGGCTTTGCAGCCTACTCTTGTCGAAAGTCAGCAATGGTTCTTTTACATGCCTCACACCATAGACAGTGAGAGACACGTCCGGCCTTTGATAACCCAGTTAGCTGCACTGGGGGGGACAGTCACAACCTTGTGGAGAGTGGGACTCGAACCCCCAACCTTTGGATCCAGCGCCCTATACCACTAGACCACCACTGCCCTCATGAGAGATTTCATTTTGGCTATTTAACTTTTTCAGAGAATGATTTGCATGTTTGATTAGACATTGGTTCCACGTTTTATCAGAAATTTGTAACAGCCAATCAGCCGAATGTGCATATTTTTAAACAGTGTGAGGAAACCCATGCAAGTGCAGCACAGGAGAACATGCAAACTCCACACAATAAAACTCAAGCCATGAACTCGAACACAGGACCTTCTTGCTCTGAAGTGAACATGCCATCCACGACCCCACCCGTTTCTGTGCATTACTTCGGCTTCCATTTTTATTTTAATCTGAGTGTGGTGTTGTGTCCACTTCCCTTTCTTGCTGAATGAGACAGAGCAGCTCAGCTCAGAAATGCACAAGCACCGTTTTGGCTGCAGTGGTGTTCAACCCAACCAGGAAGTTGTGCATTATAATAACCACATACTGCTGTGTTCCTGTGTACAAGTGTTGATATCTGGAGGCAATGGAAGCATTTATACACAACAATGAACCCTTGAAGCTGTTCAGAAAACCCTGGGGGGAGAAATAACAAAAATAGTCCTATAGTCCCAGCACAGAAAGAAATGAGCTGATTCTCCCACTGCAGTTTGCTGGAAGTTCCACAGAATTATACATTTGCATGTCATTCAGGAACAAGATCTATTTCAGGAGTTGCTATGCAGGAACAGAAAAGTAAAATTGTTTTAATTTTGAGAAAAATTATTTGAAGTAGCTTAACAAAAGAATACTTTTCCCAGAAGCTTTCAAAAACATTTTTTCCAAAAAAAAAAAACTTGTTTATCTCATAATCAAAACAATTGAACTTATCTGTCTTTGCAAACAAATTCTTCATTTGGTTCTTGAATTTTTCTTCTTCTGCATTTTCACTGCCATCATTAAGATTTCTGGAGAATATTATACCCAAAGAATCACTGAGGATAACTCACACCCTGTGTGTGTTTAATGCCAATCCAAGCTAATCGTTTTTTTTAAATGTCTAACATGACCTGCATTTCCCTAAACTGCTCCGAGTAAATGCAATCAGTTATAAATCTTTATCAGTTTTCAATAATACCGGATATTCTCAAAGAATTCAGTGTTTGCTCACCTCATTCGATTTGTCCCGCAGTTCTGACTCGTCTTCGCCGGATCGTAGCCTATAGGAATACAATGTAATACAATGGAGCCGTAGACCCGAATGCTCTAGAGTTCGAATCAATCGGAATCCAGGAAGCACTGGGAAGAGCGCTGCTAGTCTTTATCGCCTGTGATTAAGTGGAATTAGGTGTGTGTTTAGCACTCCACCTGCGTGTGACAGCCACACCCGTCTCCAATGCGCATTTCAACGCGCAACTCTTTTGTGAGACACCATAACACACTGAAATAAAAACCACGGTGCAATTAAAGAGTCTCTCACAACACAGACCATAACATAATGTACTGTATTCAATAATTTTTTAACTTAATTTGCGGACCTATGGTATGAGATACGGTACTGTTAACTTCTGTTCAAAAGACGACAGAACGGATTAAGACCATTTACATTATTTGTAATGGGAAAAGTGGATTCGGAATCAGAACAAATCGGAATCCGAACAGCCATCTGGAACGGATTAAGACCGAGTACCGAGGCTCCACTGTACATTGTCAGGTTCCATGGAGGTTTGATATTGGTTAACATAACAACTTCAGAGCAGGAAGGTCTTGTTTTTGCAACCCAGGCTTGGCGAGGGTGTATCTCCCTGTGCTTGCGTGGGTTTCCCAGTGTACTCCGGGTTCCTCCCACAGTTCAAAGATAGATTAAACTAATTGGTTGCTATGCATGAAAGTCACACGACCATCATTAATTCTTTTGGATCTGGTGGAATTTAAACATACAAATCCCCAAGCCTGAGGATCAGTACTACCATCTAGAGGAGCTTTTAGTGACAGTATACATTTTTAATGTAATCTTTCTTTTGCAAAAACGTTCTGGGTTTGAGTCCTGGGCTTCGGTGTTTCTGGGTGGAGTTTCATGTTCACGCTGTGCTTGTGTGGGTTTTCTCTGGGCACTCAGCTTTCGTCTCACAATCCAAAAACATGCAGATTAGACTAATGCTGTTCCAAACTGCTCTGAGGTGTGAATGGTTGTGTGTGTGTGTGTGTGTGTGTGTGTGTGTGTGTGTGTGTGTGTGTGTGGTGGGCCTGTGATGGACCATTGAGCCTTTCAGGGATGGAAGGTGGGTGAACCCCATCTTCATCCAGATTTGGATTTAATAGGCTCCCGTTTCACTGTGACCATAGTAGGACTAATCGGTTCAGCAAAAGAGAGGATGAATAAGCAATGAGTGAAAAATATAATGTAAGGTTTTAATTAAAGATCTCAGATCGTAACTTACTCGGCTCTTCGTTACATACGAGAATATTAAAACTTTTATAATTAAACAACATCGTGGTGATACAATATTACATGAGAACAATAATACATGAGCGAGGTGTTGAGTACTGAGTCATGATCAGAGAGGATTGTGGGTAGTTAAAAATAAAAATTAACAGTAGAATCACAGGATTGAAGATCATGCTGTGTTAGCATAAATATCCTGAAAATCAGAGGAGATTGCGGGTATTTCAGCTTGAGCATAAATTGTGGAAATTCCAGCATCTGGGACAGAAGGACGTCTGGTGTATTTAATCTCCTGGTATTCACAGGGAGGAAGAGAAACCTGAAAACAAATAGAACAAGAAATAATACAAATATTTAATGTTTTTACCTTTTTCAATTTAAAAGATTTAGTACTGAACACACACACACACACACACACACACACACACACACACACACACACACACACACACACACACACACACACACACACACACACACAATTACCATTTGGTCAGTTCCTGCTCCTTCTGCTGTGAAAAAGCCACATATTCAGTATGATTTGTAATAAAAGTGCACACACATTTTAAAGCTGATTCAAATTAAAATCAGATGATATATAAAACATGTAGAAAATTTCAATGCAAAGAGATTGTCTGCTGATCATTACAATCTCTAAAACACTGGACATAGCCTTATAAGAACAAGGTAGAATTGTTTTGTCCATAATTCAATACATATTCTGATTAGAAACCAAACATATCACCCAAAGACCACCACCACACCCAAAGTGAAACGTAGTGGTGGTCTGAGGGACTCGGCTCAGGGAAGCCTTTCCAGCTTTGGAAGCAGGTCCTTCAGTACCACGGCCCCAAAATACTGAAAATCTCTTCCTCTACATAACTGCTCTTCTTTCTTTACTTTCACATCTGAATTTAAGACGTTGCTCTTCTTTGAATTGTTCTTTCCAGCTTTACTGCTTAGATTCCTCTTTTTTCTTTTGCTATGAAGAAACCTTGGATTTGTAAAATGAGCTAAATAAATGTAACTTTATTATATATTTTATTACATACTGTATATGTTATTATATATTATTATTATAAAACACCCTGCGATGACCTGGCGAGCGGTCCAGGGTGCACCCCACCTTCAGCCAGAGTCGGCTGAGATGGACAACAGCCTACCCCAAGACTCTAATTAAGATTAAGTCGGATCAGAAAATGAGTGCATTAATTAATAATAATAATAATAATAATAATTATAATAATAATTGGGCCTGATGATGTACACCTCCGAGTGGTGGGCCTGGATAGGGAATTTTCCCTGAACTAAACGTACATCACCCAGTTAGGGCTGACCCACCGAAGCTGGTTTACTACTGGGTTACTGAACAAAAAAAAAAAATTTAATCTTTCACTTCTGCAGCCCAGTCAGCCTCCCTCTGGTAATCAAACCTGCCAAACTGGAAATGGGAATTGCTCCAGGGGGAGGCAAAGAACCCGTCCATGAATATCCTGGATGAACCATGTAAAATCCACACTACTTGAGTGTGCGAAGGCGACTGGTTGGCCTGAAAATCCAGGTATCAATGGCAAGTCGCTAAAGCAACATTGGGACAATACCAACCCTTTGTATGCTGACCTGACCCAACAAAATTTGTGAGATCAACGCCAACTATTAAAGATCTACATGCGCCGTGATGCAGATGATAATGTCCCTGCAAGTGGTCAGGTACCTTCTCAAGAACCCAACGTTCGGATAGAGGCAGACTCTAAACTGCAGATGAATGCCCGCATCCTTCTCTCCCCTCTTCCCAATGAAGTTAGCTTACCTGACGGCAACAATGAAAATCCCCCCGGCTTTCCACTTTCTGATTTGATCAATGATTTTTCCACATCTTCAGCACATGATGATCATATTTCTGTTTTGTTGAACCATTACTATAGAGAAATTTTAGATTTACCAGTTGACAAAAGGAAGCCAGTTAAAATTGCAATAAAACCTTTTCCACAAAATGAAATTGATAAATTAAATGAAGTCATTTCTGTAACTCTTGACGCGGAGTGTTCACTGAATGATATTAATTTGTTGCATGTTTGACATTATTCGAACTTTAGAGGAATTACATACAGTTTCCAAACCTTCCAACAATGATAAAAGCAAGAAAAGTAAAGAAAACCGTTTTCAACGTAAATTAAAAGAAACAAGGAAAGACATGTCGTGGCTGGAGCTTTGCCTTAAATTAAGATCTCATGGCAAGTCAATGTCAAGAAGCTCACCACCCTCGTTTTCTCTATCAATCATTTATATTTATCAATCAGTTCCAGGGGACGAGGTTTGATTCATGTAGAGGCACTTCATGATGGTATTTTATTTATCTGATGATCCTCTTGTGAAGCATATCAAGAGTCACGATGAAAGCAAGGACTTCCATAGTTATCTTAAACGCGCCAAGGCTGCTGGACAGAATCTCAACATCAATATTGATTTTGTCGATGGCGAAGTACTGCTGGACGCCACATCTACATGTGTCAACCAGGTGAAGTCTTTCATAAAATCTGCTCAGAGTCGTCATTTCAAGGAAAAAACTGTCTGGAAAACCACTACATCGTGTTTATGTGCAGTGTGTTGGGCAGAACAGTGATCCTTCCGACTCTTTTGCCTGGATGATGTCGGCTGGTCTGGAAAGTGAAACTGAGGGCTTTGTTTTTGCTGCTCAGGACCAGTCACTTCCAACACGCAATCATCAACGTAATATTCTAAAGGAAAATGTAAATCCCAAATGTCATCTGTGTAGTGAATTTAGTGAAACTGTCCAACACCTTGTCAGTGGTTGTCCTGTTTTGGTACAAACGTCTTATCTGAAGAGACATGATGGCATGGCACGTTCCTTTTATTATCGTCTCCGTCATGCATGTGGTTTTGACTCAGAGGTCCATCCATGGTACGACCCTGATCATGTCCAGGGCGTCATGGAAAATGATAAAGTCAAGCTTGTTTGGAATCGGCCCATATACAGCCTGAGGAGAATTGAAGCCAACAAACCTGATCTTGTCCTTTTTGATAAATCCAATGGAATTATTAATATTATTGAATTTTCTCTCCCTTCGGACAGCAATGTGATTGACAAGATTCAGGAGAAGCATGCAAAATATGCAGACCTCGCCTTTGAAATGTCTCGCTTGTATCCACAGTACAAAATCGTCCGACTCCCCATTGTTGTCGGTGTTGGGGAGTCTCCATATTCTCGGGAAAGTTCTTGGTGGGTTTGACTGGGCAGTGCTTCCTGGGAGAAGTCCCATTGGCTGTCTGGGCTGCGTGTGGAGAGTGTGAGGGCCCTGAGCTGATGAAGAGCCTAACCAGCCTGAATGTGCCAGGATCACCCGATCCCTCTCTGCTGCATATAAATCTTTACTGTAAATAATAATAATAATAATAATAATAATAATAATAATAATAATAAATTAAATTATTTTAAAATTGATGTAGTGGTTAACACATTCGCTATTGTGTGTTGTGTGTACCTTTCTTCTTGCATCTCTTGTGAGTTTTTAAAATTATGAATGAGATTAAAATGAGTAGCAGCACAGCCAAAGTTAAAGACGCAATGATCATCATGAAGGCTGGAAATTCTGACGCTGCTGCTGCTGCTGCTGGCGCTGATGATGCTTCTGCTGGTGCTGCTGGTGCTGATGATGCTGATAAGGTTGATGGTGCTGATGATGCTGATGGTGCTGATGGCAAAGCGGTTGAAACTGAAACATGAAAATCAGAAGCAGAAGAAAGTTTAGTTGGATCATGATTGACATGAAGTGGATAAATCTATTATCTGGCTGCTTGTGGTACAGATAGAACACCATACAGTATCAACACCAGGAAGTGTACTGAAGCAATAACACACATGTGCGAGTTAGGATGTGCACTGACTCTATACTTCACTCTCTGTAATGTCAGAATAGTTCAGGGTGTCAAACTCATTTTAGCTCAGGGGCCACATCGAGGAAAATCTATTCTCAAGTGGGCCGGACCGCTCAAATCATGGTATATAACTTAAAAACAACAACTTCAGATTGGTTGACAGTGAAGGTTATATTCTTTTAGCACTGCAACATGCTGTGAACACACCAAACATACTGCTTTCACATTCACGTCCCGGAAAAACAGGACGATGACCATTTTCCCTGGAACACTCTGCACTCTGCGTCCACTTTTCTCTTTCTTTACAGCGGCATATTGGGGCAATGAGGGTGATCAAGCATATAATGCTAAAAGTAGAGACCATAATAAATATCGCGGGAAAAACACAAAGGAACTCATCCGGATTGGCTGCGCTTGCTTGACCTACTTGCTCTGCCCGGGTATAAACAGTTTGCCTGTTTAACACAATTCTGCCATCGCGTGGACACAATTAGAACAGCAGTTTATTGACAAATTGCAGCTCATTTCCATCCTTCACAATGTAATGGATGTACAGTACAATAATCATAATCTTTAAAATCTCATACAGGACATATAAAATGAGTTGGTGGGCCGGATTTGGCCCGTGGGCCGGATTTGGCCCACGGGCCTCGAGTTTGACACCTGTGGAATAGTTCATGCAGTGTGTCTTCATATCTGTAAGAAACTCACCAGTAACTCTCAGGTCGATCCTTGTGAGATAAACCTTGTATCCACCACCAGATCTTTGGGAGACTTCAGCCCCGCACCAGTATTCCCCAGAGTCCTGCTCACTCACATCTCTAATACTCACAGTCAGGATTGGTCTTTCCCTCTCAGCATACAGGAAGAATCTCCCATCGTTTATATATTTCCCAGTATTGTGAACAGGTTCTTGATAAGAACAATCAGCAGGTTGTTTCTTCTTGCAGAAGAACTTGGGTTTGTTCCTGAGGGATTCTGGGTATTTACAGCTGATGTTCAAATACCTTCCTACATGAACAGTCTTTCCGATGAACTTCTCATAGAATGGATCTGAAAATCAACCAATCAGATGAGTTTATATGTGCAGTAGTCTGAGATTTATTTATTTATTGAATAACATTTGACTGATTGTCTGCAGCGTCCATGAGTCCTCATCACACAGTCCTTTCCGACACACTTCAACACACTGTTCCTTTATCAAGATGATGTCGGAAGTTCTTAAACGATATACACAACTGAATTTGCAGGTACAGTAGTGTCTGATTTATGAGCGCATTTGGTTCTGACCAACAGATGAGAAGACGGTTTGGACACAAGCCGGGTCTGTACATTAGTACTAGTATGTACTGTATACTGGACCTTCTACAAGTTCACATCAAATTTTTGTTTGAAATTCTTTAACCTTTCTTTAGACATTAATATATGGAGGAGGAGGAGGAGGAGGAAAACGGGGACTAATGTACATGAATTTTCAATTTAATGTGTCTCTTCACTAAGGACGTGGGGGAGGAGTCACGTCTTGTGAATCGGTTCATGATTCAAAGAATGAAGAGTCGACTCAAGAGCATCGGAGTCATTGTTCAGCTCAGATGAAAAGACGAAGCGTACAGGACGGAGACATATACAGTACAGTACACTACGTGTGTGTGTGTGTGTGTGTGTGTGTGTGTGTGTGTGTGTGAGCGTCAGAAATGAAATCAGAGCTTAACCTTTTTTGTAACTTAATATTTTACCATTTTATGGCAAATGGAGGGCAGCGGTGGCCCGAGGGTAAAGGTGCTGGATCACTGATCCCACGGTTGGGGGATCAAGCCCCACTGTCAACAGTTGTCACTGCTGTTCCCCCAGTGAAGCCAACTGGGTTCTCAGAGGCCAGCCGTGTCTCTCACTGTCTACGGTGGGAGGTTCATGTAAAAGAACCATTGCTGACTTTCAACAAGAGGAACTGCATAGCCGTCACCATGTTTCTGCCTTTTTGATGACCTGGCAAGTCATCCAGGGTGTACTCTGCCTGTGTTTAGAATCGGCTGAGATGGGCACCAGCCTCCCCACGACCCGAATTAGGATGAAGCGGTTACAGATGGCAGCAAACATCAAACATTGATTAACGAGCTACACTGATTAGTCATAACATTACAGTGGACTCTCAGTGGTCGAACAACTCTGTAGTCGAACATATCGTAGTTCGATCAGAAAATAAGGAAAACAACTTGGTGTTTGAACACATGCTCAGAGTTGGAATGGATCAGAACCGACCGTGTTGAACACTACTCAGGGTTCAGTACTTTGAATAGCCAATGAGATAGAGAGAGAGTCTCGTACTACGTATTTTGTTTATTCATTACATTACGGCTACTTTAACCCTTAACCCCGAGTCCGAAGAAAAGCAGCAGTGCTTCGACTGGAAAGTAAAATAGAAAAGTTGTGAGAACATGAAGAATCAACTGTGCACGGCCACTGAGGTTCCACTGCAACGCCATCTGACTGATCCGTAGCTACGCAGCCCCATACGCAGTAAGATGTGTTCTGACTCCTTTCTTTCAGCCAGCATTCCCAGTTTCAGCAGTTTTTATTAAAGTAGCTCTTCTGTGGGACCAGACCAGACGTACTGGCCTTCATAACCCCCCCCCCCCCACACACACACACACACACAACACTGGGCCTCGGTCACCATGAGATTCTTGCTTGGTCACTGGTTGTATGTCCTTGTACTGCCTTTGGTTGGTAGAGTAGAAGTCCAAAGATAATCAAGGGAGAATGATTGGGTGTGCTCGGACTTTTGACTTTTACTGTACATGTTAAACCAGCTGTCAGAAACAAACACGCCCTGACCAGGCTGTTTATTATTCTCCTGAAGTTATGCTCCAATCCACTGTACTCATAGCTTCTGCAGCCAAAGTCTGAAAGGAAAGTACGATGGAAGGAATTGAGGGTTAAGGGCCCAACAGTGCTGATAGTGGGGAGTGAAGCGCTGACCTTTGGATTAGTAACTCATTGCCGTCTCCACTAAGCCGCCACTGCCGTGCAGTCCAGACCAACTAAGTCGTATTGGGTTCCCTGTGTGGGCGAGTGAACACAGACATGACAACAAAATTGAGCTCATGGCTTTATTGCATAAGTATGGAGTTCCACAAAATTATATCCACGGCCCGATCATCACAGACACTCACAGAACGGGACGACCCGATTGGTCCGCGATCCTGGACCTGGGTGATGCTGTTTGTGTGAGAGATAGACTTAGCAAATGCTACTCACTTCACCGAACTGTCAGATTGTGATGGCTGAATTACTGGCTTAATATATCTACATAACAGCAGGTCATGGACGTCCAACCAGTGAACTGGCAGGAACATCATGGCTGCCCGAGGCTCACTGATGTGTGTGAGGAGCGAAGACAAGTATATCTACTCTGGTCTCATAGTAGACAACACAAAATGCTGACACTAAAAATCCTGGCTGTGACAGGATTAATGAGTGAATGAGTACATTTTTATACAGGGGGCTCCTACTTTTGGGCTGTCAGGAGGTCAAAAACATATTGGATCTCATTGAATAAACTGTAACTGTAATAAACTGCAAAATGTACCGAATGGTCTCGAAACCATATTGTATGTTTTGTAATGACAGGAGAGATTGTGAAGATGAACAAAAAGTGTGGAGCGAGACTCACCTTCCTTTACCGTCAGTTCCACTGGTGTGTAAATGTCCATCCCAAAACTTACATCAACCCCACAGTGGTACGTCCCAGTGTCCCGTACATCGAGGTCTCTGATCATCACCCTGAACTCTGATGATTTGGTTTCATCAAACAGTGAGAATCTTCCAGAATCTATCCACTTGTTTTTATATTCTGTCCTTATTTGATCAGAACAGCCTGGCGGTGAACCCCGACAGAAATATTTCATGTTTTGTGTGTACTTTGTTTGATACTTGCAGATGATAAGAACTCCTCCTCCTGAATATCCTGTTACTTCCATGGCGGCTCCTCCATCTACCGAAACACCAAACATCCATCTGAGTAAAACCTTCCTTGATGTAACACTGCTGCTGATACTGAGGATTATTCTGAAGTTCATTTCTTTACCTGAGATGAGACAGAGGCTGAAGATGAGGAGGATCTTCATCCTGAGTTCACGCTCACAGATCTGCACCACAACTCGTCTTCAGAAACGTATTAAAGCTCCTGTTCTCCGACACTGCAAAAAGTATTAGGAAATTATGACTTAATATCAGTAAAATTATTTTTTTTTAATGCAGCCATGAGGCGGGCGGGCACTAACCAGTGTCTCTCCCCCTTATGCCGGTCCCAACCCGGATAAATGCAGAGGGTTGCGACAGGAAGGGCATCCGGCGTAAAACTTCTGCCACATTTAAAAAATGCAAATGATCAATACAGAATTCATACCGGATCGGTCGAGGCCCGGGTTAACAACGACCGCCATCAGTGCTGTCAACCAACAGGGTGCTGATGGAAATTGGACTACTGTTGGTCGAAGACGTCGAAGAAGGAGAGGCGGGAGGCGTGTCCGTAGGCAGAGAGATAAGAGGAAATGCGGGAGCCTAAGACTGAGAGTAGGGACTTTGAATGTTGGAACTATGCAAGGAAAAGATAGGGAGCTGGCTGACATGATGCAGAGGAGGAAGGTGGACATACTGTGTGTTCAGGAGACAAGGTGGAAAGGTAGAAAGGCTAAAAGCTTAGGAGCAGGGTTTAAACTGTTTTATAATGGTGTGGATGGGAAGAGAAATGGAGTAGGAGTCATCTTGAAGGAGGAGTTTGTCAGGAATGTTCTAGAAGTGAAAAGAGTGTCAGACAGAGTGATGAGTCTCAAGTTAGAAATTGAAGGCGTGATGGTCAATGTTGTTAGTGCTTATGCCCCACAGGCAGGATGTAAGCTAGAAGAGAAGGAGAGATTCTGGAGTGACTTAGATGAAGTGATGCAGAGTACCCCCAGAGGTGAAAGAGTGGTCATTGGAGCAGACTTCAATGGACATGTTGGTGCAGGCAACAGAGGGGACGAGGAAGTGATGGGCAGGTTTGGTATCCAGGACAGGAACACAGAAGGACAGATGTTGATCGATTTTGCAAAAAGGATGGAAATGGCTGTGGTGAATACGTTCTTCAAGAAGAAACAGAAGCATAGGGTGACTTATGAAAGCGGAGGTAAGAGCACACAGGTAGACTACATCTTGTGTAGGCGATGTAATTTGAAGGAAGTCAGTGACTGCAAAGTAGTAGTGGGTGAGAGTGTTGCCAAACAGCATAGGATGGTGGTGTGCAGGATGACACTGATGGTGAGAAAGGTGAAAAGGCAAAGGCAGAGCAGAAGACAAAGTGGTGGAAGCTGAAAAAGGAAGAGTGTCGTGTTGTCTTCAAGGAGGAGTTGAAACAGGCTTTGGGTAGTCAGGAAGTGCTTCCAGAGGACTGGACAACCACAGCCAATGTGATCAGGGAGACCGGTAGGAGAGTACTTGGTGTGTCCTCTGGAAGGAAAGTAGATAAGGAAACTTGGTGGTGGAATGAGGAAGTGCAGGAGTGTGTACAAAAGAAGAGGTTAGCCAAGAAGAAGTGGGACATTGAGAGGACTGAAGAGAGTAAACAGGAGTACAGGGAGACACGGCGTAAGGCGAAGGTAGCAGTGTCAAAGGCCAAACAGAGGGCGTATGATGACTTGTATGATAGGTTGAACAGTAAGGAGGGAGAAAATGATCTATACAGGTTAGCACAGCAGAGAAATAGAGATGGGAAAGACGTGCAGCAAGTTAGAGTGATAAAGGACAGAGAGGGAAATGTATTGACTGATGACAGAAGTGTGCTGGGAAGATGGAAAGAGTACTTTGAAGAGCTGATGAATGAGGAAAATGAGAGAGAAAAAAGAGTAGAAGGGGGTGACCGTTGAGGAGCAGGAAGTAGCAAAGATTAGTAAGGGAGAAGTGAGGAGGGCATTGAAGAGGATGAAGAGTGGAAAGGCAGTTGGCCTTGATGACATACCAGTTGAGGTATGGAAGTGTCTAGGGGAGGTAGCAGTAGATTTTCTGACAAGAATATTCAACAAGGTCTTAGAAAGTGAGCAGATGCCAGAGGAATGGAGGAGAAGTGTGCTTGTGCCCATTTTTAAGAACAAGGGCGATGTACAGAGTTGTGGCAACTACAGAGGGATAAAGTTGATGAGCCATACAATGAAGCTATGGGAAAGAATAGTGGAAGCAAGACTAAGGGCAGAGGTCAGCATTTGTGAACAACAGTTTGGTTTCATGCCAAGAAAGAGTACCACAGATGCAGTGCTTGCTTTGAGGATGTTAATCGAGAAGTACAGAGAAGGTCAGAAGGAGCTGCATTGTGCCTTTGTGGATCTGGAGAAAGCATATGACAGGGTGCCGAGAGAAGAACTGTGGTATTGTATGAGGAAGTCTGGAGTGACAGAGAAGTATGTTAGAGTGGTGCAGGACATGTATGATAGATGTAAGACAGTGGTGAGGTGTGCTGTCGGTGTGACAGAAGAGTTCAAGGTGGAGGTGGGACTGCATCAAGGGTCAGCTCTCAGCCCCTTCTTGTTTGCTATGGTGATGGACAGGCTAACAGATGAGGTTAGACAAGAATCTCCATGGACTATGATGTTTGCAGATGACATAGTGATCTGTAGTGAGAGCAGAGACCAAGTGGAGGAAAATCTAGAGAGGTGGAGGTATGCCCTGGAAAGGAGGGGATTGAAGGTTAGTCTTAGTAAGACAGAATACATGTGTGTGAACGACAAGGACCCAAGAGGAACTTTGAGGTTACAGGGGCAGAGATAAAGAAGGTGGAGGATTTTAAGTACTTAGGCTCAACAATCCAGAGCAATGGAGAGTGTGGAAAAGAGGTGAAGAAGCGCGTGCAGGCAGGCTGGAATGGATGGAGAAAAGTGTCCGGTGTGATGTGTGATAGGAGAGTATCGGCAAGAATGAAGGGAAAAGTGTACAAGACGGTGATGAGGCCAGCAATGTTGTATGGCTTAGAGACAGTGGCCCTGGGGAAAAGACAGGAGTCAGAGTTGGAGGTAGCAGAGATGAAAATGTTGAGGTTCTCTTTGGGGGTAACGAGGATGGATAGGATCAGAAATGAGTACATCAGAGGGACAGCACATGTTAGATGTTTTGGAGACAAAGTCAGAGAGGCTAGATTGAGATGGTTTGGACATGTACAGAGGAGGGATAGTGAGTATATTGGTCGTAGGATGCTGAGGTTGGAACTACCAGGCAAAAGGCCCAGAGGAAGACCAAAGAGATTTATGGATGTGGTGAAGGCGGACATGAAGGTCGTTGGAGTAAGAGTAGAAGATGCAGAGGATAGGGAGAGATGGAGGCAGATCATTTGCTGTGGCGACCCCTGAAGGGAACAGCCGAAAGGAAAAGAAGAAGAAGATCAGTAAAATTATTTTTTCTGCATGGATAGATAATTCACCTTTGAATAAAGTAGTTCCACTCTAGAAATAAGTTTATTCATCTCAGATTAACAATGCAACGCTCAGATGGAAGAACATTTACTACAATTAACAGAATTTAACTTTCTATTTTTTCAGTGTTTACACTCTTGGTGTTTCTGTTCTCACTGCCACTCATATACTGAACTGCGTAGTCCAACCCAGATCACAAGCAGGCCAGTGCCTATCTCATCCATGCTCTGGGCAATGGCTGGGTGCACCCTGAACAGATCGCCAGCCCATCACAGGGCCAACACACACACACACACACACACACACACACACACACACACACACACACACACACACACACACACAAGCACATGAGAGATTTCATTTTAGCTATTTAACTTTTTCAGAGAATGATTTGCATGTTTGATTAGACATTGGTTCCACATTTTATCAGAAATTTGTAACAGCCAATCAGCCTAATGTGCATATTTTTAAACAGTGTGAGGAAACCCATGCAAGTGCAGCACAGGAGAACATGCAAACTCCACACAATAAAACTCAAGCCATGAACTCGAACACAGGACCTTCTTGCTCTGAAGTGAACATGCCATCCACGACCCCACCCGTTTCTGTGCATTACTTCGGCTTCCATTTTTATTTTAATCTGAGTGTGGTGTTGTGCCCACTTCCCTTTCTTGCTGAATGAGACAGAGCAGCTCAGCTCAGAAATGCACAAGCACCGTTTTGGCTGCAGTGGTGTTCAACCCAACCAGGAAGTTGTGCATTATAATAACCACATACTGCTGTGTTCCTAACCACATACTGCTGTGTTCCTGTGTACAAGTGTTGATATCTGGAGGCAATGGAAGCATTTATACACAACAATGATTTAATTTTCAGAAAAACTATTTGAAGTAGCTTTACAAAAGAATACTTTTACCAGTGGCTCTCAATCCCCCCCAAAAAACTTGTTTATCTCATAATTAAAACAATTGAACTTATCTGTCTTTGCAAACAAATTCTTCATTTGGTTCTTGAATTTTTCTTCTTCTGCATTTTCACTGCCATCAAGTTGTGAATATTTAGATTTCTGGAGAATATTATACCCAAAGAATCACTGAGGATAACTCACACCCTGTGTGTGTTTAATGCCAATCCAAGCTAATCGTTTTTTAAATGTCTAACATGACCTGCATTTCCCTAAACTGCTCCGAGTAAATGCAATCAGTTATAACTCTTTATCAGTTTTCAATAATACCGGATATTCTCAAAGAATTCAGTGTTTGCTCACCTCATTCGATTTGTCCCGCAGTTCTGACTCGTCTTCGCCGGATCGTAGCCTATAGGGTGATATGATTTTAATATTCTGATCAGACAGCGTGTTCGCGGATGACTCCACTTCATATGAATGTATCCAGTGTGATGTGAACTGGGTGGTTAGACAGACATTGTGTTTAAAATAAAGTGCGAGGTGTGTTTAAGAGGTGTGCACTGGAAGATTCATTCTCTGTGACACCGCAAGTGAAGTCTCGGTGGTTAACACATGGCCTCTTTCACAGCTTCTATTCATAAAGTGATGAAAACATCAGCATCGACTTCCTCAGTCCATCCGTTTATGTTGCCTTCATGTGTATATTGAGTGGAAATGCTTTATGTTTATCCTGTCTTCATAACCACGAGTGGAGGGTTGTGCACACCCTATGGCTATTAGCTGGAATCATGTGAAGATGTTTGATGGATATCTGGAAATATCACACCGGTCAATATGACTTTTGCAATATTTGACAAATCAGCAGCATATTTAATCGACGAATAAAATTCACAAAATTTGGTTTTGCTTCTGCTGGTACTAATTTGAGAGGCTTACTGAATGATTGGTCATGTGACTAAGCACTGGGTGAGATAAAACAGCTGGTCCTGTACTTGGTCCGATGTTAATCTTGAACTCACTACGGTTCTACAGATTTTATATATATATATATATAAAATTATAATATATTATATATAATTTTATATATATATATATATATATATATATATATATATATATATATATATATATATATATATATATATATATAGGGTTTGTAAATCAGGTTTGATCGATTCGCAGTATACTGGAATTGGCAGTAGCCAATGGTTGGAAAGTCAATCAAAGCCATTGGTCTAATGGTTAGAGACATGACTTTAGGACCGAAAGGTCACTGGGTCGACTCCCTAACCAGCAGGAAAAGGGTGGCGGCGGTGGGAGTGACCTGCACATGACCTTTATCCAGATTCATGGCTGAAGTGTGATGAGCAATGCACCTAACTCCTAACTGATCTCCGAGCGCCCATCAATATGAGGCATCCCACTGCTCTGTGTGTGTGTGTGTGTGTGTGTGTGTGTGTGTGTGTGTGTGTGTGTGTGCTCACTTTGAATGGGCTAAATGCAGCGGTAATAATGTCCCTTTCAAGATTAATTCAGTATATCAAAAAATAATTAAAAATTGAATAATTAATAATAATAATAATCACAACCTCACATTTGTGAACAATCACTGATAACCATCATCCAATGCATGGCCAATCACTGATCCCAACTGTTTGTCCCACCGTCTCTCACCTCTTTGCTCTTTTTTTGGACATATTACATTAATAGTAGTAAATGCATATGAACTCACCCTAGTGGTGACCGCATCGTTTTTTGGGGGGACTCGGCTATATTTAAATCATAAGTGAGGGTCCAAGGCACGAGTCGGTGGCGTAGCATCCTTCGCAGTGTTGCTGCTGTACCACATCATTTCACTGAGACAGAGTAAACTTTGTATTGTAGCATTGTATAAGTTCTTGAGTAGCAGAGAGTCCAGCACGTTTCGGCTTCCTGAGGAAGAAAAGTCGTTGTTGGGCTTCTTCTTCTTCTTCACCAGGTGTGAGGTGTTCACAGTAAAGTTGGGAAAATTTGAGATGAACAGATCACTGAACTTGACTTGCTGCTGTGTTCTGGCCCGGCGAAAAATTTCCACTCGGTCAATATGATGATGGAGCCGTGCGATGAGGGGGTGAGGGGGCGAGGGTGCTCACCAGGCTGTAAGGTTTGGTGGACCCGACCCAGAAGGTGTACAGATGTGAATGAAAATTCTTTCTAGAGAAGGGTGTAGTATCAACAGCAGCCCATTGCATTTTGGAATGTTACATTCTGCGCAGGGACGCATGTAAACTTCCTCAAAATGCCTAGTGTTCACTACAGCTCAAAATATTCAGCAGACCGCCACTAGGGGGAGAAAGTTTTCAGCATAACTATGACAGTGTATTATTAATAAGCCATTTGTACCTAATAAAGGTAACTTTAGAGTTGTATTCTAGTTACTCTTGTCGATTTATGCTATAAAGTGTTGGGATAAGCTCCGGCTGTGATGAGCCACTAGGCTCAGGTGTACAAGATGGCAGAGCATATAGTATACAAAGGTTTTTGTGGTGCAAACAATCCAACAATGACTGAGTAGTGTGAAATTGATTGTAGATAAACAATAAGTCACCTGTAAAACAGCTGATTTTCAAGACACCACTCGTTAATCATGCGCTCGTCTTACGATACGTTCTGCATACCTGGACGTGACCAAATCATATATTTAAAAGTAAACATTTTACAAGATGTCTGGTGTTTGACCTTTTAAGGTCAATCAATGCCAGATGTAATTGTCTCAGTGAAAGTCCATACATGGTTTCCTGATATTGTTCTGTAGTAAAGGCGGGTTCATTAATACTTATTTCAAAGTTCTAAAGGCTTCATCTCCATTTTGTGACCTTGCCATGGACCTTAATCTTTGACCTAGTTATTTCAAAATTAGATCACCTCTATGACTCTATGAAGTCATAATGGCTTCAGCGATCCGTCTGTCGATCTCTCGCTCCATCCTTCCCTCACTCGTAACCAAGACCCCAAGACACTTAAACTCCTCCACTTGGGGCAGGACCTCATTCCCGACCCGGAGGGTGCATTCCACCATTGTCCGACTGAGAACCATGGCCTCGGACTTGGAGGTACTGATCTTCATCCCGGCTGCTTCGCACTCAGCTGCGAATCGCTCCAATGAGAGCTGGAGGGCCCGACTTCTTAGACAGATTTACTGTTAAAATAATATTATACAAAAGTTTAATTTTTAAGACGTCAAGGGAAATATCAACACAAACATATTAATCCTGTTTCAGGAACGGCCAGCAATATTCCAGGACCCATTCTGAGTTATCAAAGGCCGGCCATGTCTCTCACTGTCTGTGGTGTGAGGCATGTAAAAGAACCATTGCTGTGACTTTCGACAAGAGTAGCTGCAAAGCCGTCGGCGTGTTTCCGCCCTACGATGGCCTGGCGAGCTGTCCAGGGTGTACTCTGCCCTCGCCCTGAGTTGGCTGGGATGGGCACCAGCCTCCCCGCGACCCTAATTAGGATGAAGCGGTTACAGAAAATGAACTGAACTGAACCCTTCTGAGTTGATCTGATGCTGCTGCTGCTGCCATCTAGAGGATAACAAATGAGACACAGTAAGACACCTGGACGTGATGTCAGAAAAGAAATGAATCCATGATATCATTGATGAATAAAATGTGAAAACAGTAGGAAATATCATTTTGTAGAACTTTATCAGTTCTTCTAAGTACCAACCACAGGACTGTTTGTTAAAGGGACCCGTTTCCACAACAGGAATATTAAAGAAACAGGAAATACAGTGGCAGGCAGTGGAGCCCTTGGATCACTGATGCCAAGGTTGGGGGCTCAAGCCCCACTCTCAACGGGTTACCCCTGTCCCGGGCCGGCCATGTCTCTCACTGTCTATGGTGAGAGGTTCATGTGAAAGAACCATTGCTGACTTTCGACAGTAGCTGCATAGCTGTCAGTGTGTTTCTGCACTGCAATGGCCTGGCGAGCCATCCAGGGTGTACTCTGCCCTAGCCCAGAGTCGGCTGAGATGGGCACCTGTCTCCCTGCGACCCTAATTAGGATTAAGTTATTCAGAAAATGAATGCATGACTGAAATACAGTGTTCTCTTCTCTTGGAAATAAACTGGAATCGATCACATTGTCTTTCTGAGAACATTTTTATTATTATCTCTTTCTACAAATTGGAGTTGCACTGCCAGATTTTCCCACGTACGCAAGATCGTTCCTCTTCTTAAGCTGACATGTTACTGTTATCAGCGGCAAAACCAAAACAAGATAGAAACATGACAATAAGAGACACTTACCCCACCAGCTGATAGTTCAGATCTTGTGTTCGACTAGGAGTGTAAACTCTATACTGATGAAATACTTTCATAAGGAGCCAAAAAAACAAGAAGTGGAAATTGCTTTACTCTCCTTCAGATGAAGACACTGGGAGGAAGAGAACACAGTGAATGTTGAGGAGCTTTAATACGTTTCTGAAGACGAGTTGTGGTGCAGATCTGTGAGCGTGAACTCAGGATGAAGATCCTCCTCATCTTCAGCCTCTGTCTGATCTCAGGTAAAGAAATGAACTTCAGAATAATCCTCAGTATCAGCAGCAGTGTTACATCAAGGAAGGTTTTACTCAGATGGATGTTTGGTGTTTCGGTAGATGGAGGAGCCGCCATGGAAGTAACAGGATATTCAGGAGGAGGAGTTCTTATCATCTGCAAGTATCAAACAAAGTACACACAAAACATGAAATATTTCTGTCGGGATTCATGGAAAGGCTGTTCTGATCAAATAAGGACAGAATATAAAAACAAGAGGATACATTCTGGGAGATTCTCACTGTTTGATGAAACCAAATTGGCAGAGTTCAGGGTGATGATCAGAAACCTCAATGTATGGGACTCTGGGACGTACCAATGTGGGGTTGATAAAACTGGGAGGGACATTTACACACCGGTGAAACTGAAGGTAAAAGAAGGTGAGTCTCGCTCCACGCTTTCTGTTTATCTTCCTAAACATTGAGAATAATCATCATTTAGATTTCTGTTATATGAATTTTGTGAGATGATCACAGGACAACTATATACACAAACACACACACACACACACACACACACACACACACACACACACATATATATATATATATATATATATATATATATATATATATATATATATATATATATAAAACATACAGAACTTAGATATAATTACAGAGTTAAGTGGAACTTGTACAGTTGTGGTTTTGCACAGGAAGGTCTCAGTTACACAAACTTCTGACACTGGATGATATCATCTGATGAATCATTGTGACGATCTGACAGTTTGATGTAACTACAATATCCGACACGGAAATTTATTTTGTAGTTTCTAAATACACTCTTTTACTCATGCGCTGAACTGTTTAATTCTATTAGGAACTAGAAGCCAACATTGGGCTGAGGAGGGGCACACCCTGATGAGTTCGCTAGAGTTTTGCATGGCCAACACACACACACACACACACACACACACACACACACACACACACACAGACACACACTCTCACACACACACTGTCACACACACACACACACACACACACACACACACACACACACACACACACACACCTAAAGGGCAATTTAAAACTGCCAGTTAGCCTAATGTACAGTTTTTGGAGTGTGAGAAAGTGCACTGGTGAGATTTCCTATGTTGTTTAATTGGAGACTGAAAACCGCCGCTCATGTATTCTACAACCGATGGTTGTCATGATCACAGTAATCTTTAGATGCCTCTTTCCGGTTTCAGATTATAAACCAGTGAAAGTCTAGCCAGTCCAGCCTCATAAAGAATGCACAGTTATACAGCAACTTACGCAGAAGTACACACTGACATTTTTTAATGGACTATAAGAATGCAACGTCCCACAGGAAGTCTTTACAACCAAAATTTAAAAACCAGGAACAGCAAAAATCAGCACAACGACAGTATTCCTCCCCGGCACGTGATGCCAGCCAAGCATCCAGACATCTACACATCCAGACCCTCATTGCAAGTAAAGTGGAATGATATCTGAGTAAAGGAAGCATGATTTTACTTTATTTTGCACAGGGGAGAATGTCTCAAGAGACATGAATGCATGTCCCCAATGCAGCTAACTGGGTTATGAAAGGCCGGCAGCCATGTCTCTCACTGTCTGTGCTGCGAGGTTCAGGTAAAAGAACCATTGCTGACTTTTGATAAGAGAAGCTGCATAGCCGTCAGCGTGTTTCTGCGCGGCGATGGCCTGGCGAGCCGTCCAGGGTGTACTCTACCCTCGCTCAGAGTCAGCTGAGATATGCACCAGCCTCCCCGTGAGCCGAATTAGCATTACGCCGTTTAGAAAATGAAAGAATGAATGAGTGTTCTGTGAAGAGATGTTTATTTAAAGCTAAACTTGTACACTATTTTTTTCTCATTCCAGGTTTTTCTAGAAACATAAAGTTAAAATCAGTCCAGTACAGGGTTATAATGCTATAACTGGCAACCGCAAAATAGCTAACGTCTGGTTAAATAATACCATGTACTGTACCCATGTAAACAGTGCGTGCGCACTCAGACCAGTGAGTACTGACACTGCAGCACACAGAGAGGAAGAGGAGGGTGCTGCTCATGCCCCCTGCACACATTTGTCCTGCCAGTTCGGAACTCGAACCTGCACCTGTCAACCCCAAACCTGCTTCTGTATCGAGCCTCATCCTGGCCTCATCACAGCAAACTGTTGCTAATGATTTCTCCATAACAGCAAACCATAATTATGCATTCCATAACTCTAAATTCTGAGGTGAATGTTATTGAGTGTTACAGTACCGGTATGGCTTTGTGATATATAACCTGATCTGATTGGTTGATTTGCAGATAAGTTCTTTGAGCCTTTTATCAGTATGACTGTCCATGAAGGAGAAAATTTGACGATCATCTGTAAATACCCAGAATCCCTCAGGAGTGACCCCAAGTTTCTCTGCAAGAGGCTGCAAACTGCTGAATGTTCCTATAAAACATCTATTAAAGAAAGTGGAAAAGAAGTGCATGATGGGAAATTCTCGATGTATGATGACAGAGCAAAACAAACATTTACTGTGAATATTACAAATATAAGTGAGAAGGACTCTGGTGAATACTGGTGCGGAGGTGAGAAAGCCTGGACATCTGATGGTGGACTCAAGGTTTATTTCAGACGCATCAACCTGCGCGCAACTGGTGAGTTTGTTAATCTCGTGAAGACTCCCTCGGGATTCACGTAGGTTCATTATTATTAACATGTTCTGCAAAAGCAATCTCACTTTCAGTTTGTTGCTCTTCTAGTTTATTTTTGAAAACGAATAGTGGCGTAACAGGCTATTGATTTAGTGCAGATGACGCTGCATGCTAACCAGGTTGTAATACTCGGCTTTAAATTAACAGGCCAGAAGCTCATGCATTTCATTCCTAACAAATCAGCTTTCAAGGCTGAATAACAACTGAAGCTTCAAAGCTTTTGCATTTTTTGACAATATTACTCCAGACAACTTTCAGCTTTTCAGTGTGTAACAGTCCTGAGAGTCCCTTCAAGATTAGGGTGAGAACCTCTACCATCTGGGGAGATCTCGGAGTCGAAGCGCTGCTCCACCGCATTGAGGACAGCCAGTTGAGGTGGCCTGGGCATCTGGTCAGAATGCCTCCCAAACACCTCCCTGGTGTTGTGTTTCGGGCATGTCCGACCGGGAAGAGACCTCGGGATCGACCTAGTCCCTCCAGCGTGTTTGATGTCTCCTGGCTTGTCTGGGAACACCTCGGTGTCTCCCCGGCAGAGTTGGAGGAAGTGGCTGGGGAGAAGGACGTCTAGACCTCATTGCTTAGGCTGCTGCCCCTGCAACCCAACCCCGGAAGAAGCGGAAGATGAGGATAATGATGATGATGATGATGATGATGATAATGATGATGATGATGATGATGATGATGAGTGTGTAACAGGATGTTTGTCCGTTCTCAATTTCCTTTCTGTAAGATACTCTAACACTTTCTGTTTCCTTTAAACCTTGCTGTCCCTCTGGTGTCCTGTTTGGCCAAGCAGTTCCTCTTGGCCTGTAATCATACCACAAATTAGCATCCACATTCGTCCATTTCTTTACGCCTCTGCTTCATGAACATTGCATTCTAGATGTTGAAATAGTTGATTCTCTGCTTTCGCTCAACCTTCAGAACCAACCCAACCTTCATCATTATCAACATCACCGGTGTCACAGCTATTGTTGTTGTCATCATTACAGCCGACACCAAACAGTTTTCAAACAGGTAAATATAATTAAATGTCACAACACAAAGCTTTGCGGAATCTGGTTGCACTTCTTGTTATCAGTATGGAGTTTAGATTTGATGGGATCAGGGCTCATGATGGTTTTCTCTTCCAGGACTTTCTCCACTTACTATTGTAATCATTGTGTTAATAAATCTGCTGACCGGGCTTCTAATTGGAAGCATATGCCTTTTTGTGATTCACCAAATTAAAGGCAAGAATAAAGGTACCGCTCTCACACACACACACACACACACACACACACACACACACACACACACACACACACACACACACACACACATCACGATTCCCTGTTAAACCCACACCATGTTAAGACCCCTGGGTAAGGTCTAAAGCACAAATGTGCCTTTGTCCACCCGGCAGTATAAATGGGTTCCAGTGAAAGTACTGGAAAGATAACCCATGATGGATTAGTGTCTCATCCAGGAAGATCTGATCTCCTCATCACTATAGAAACTGGGATAAGCTTCACCTTTGATGAGCCTGTAGGCTCAGTGTAAAAGTCCATCAGGCTTTATCTTCATATATTTTAGTGACAGGTGAAGTTTTAATGTTCTTCGCAAACAATGCAGGCAGAAACACGCCCCCTAATGGCATCTTTTTATATTGTTCAAAGTTTTCATATATTTTATATACAGTATACATATACATACAGTATACATATACATGCATAGAATGCAGCCATGAGGCGGGGGGGGGCACTAACCAGTGTCTCTCCCCCCTTATGCCGGTCCCAAGCCCGGATAAATGCAGAGGGTTGCGACAGGAAGGGCATCCGGCGTAAAACTTCTGCCACATTTAAAAAATGCAAATGATCAAAACAAAATTCATACCCGGATCGGTCGAGGCCGGGTTAACAACGACCGCCATCAGTGCTGTCAACCAACAGGGTGCTGATGGAAATTGGACTACTGTTGGTGAAGAGCGTCCGAAGAAGAAGAGAGGCGGGGCGTGTCCGTAGGCAGAGAGAAGAAGAGGAAATCGTGAGCCTCGGACTGAGAGTAGGGACTTTGAATGTTGGAACTATGCAAGGAAAAGATAGGAGCTGGCTGACATGATGCAGAGGAGCAAGGTGGACATACTGTGTGTTCAGGAGACAAGGTGGAAAGGTAGAAAGGCTAAAAGCTTAGGAGCAGGGTTTAAACTGTTTTATAATGGTGTGGATGGGAAGAGAAATGGAGTAGGAGTCATCTTGAAGAAGGGAGTTTGTCAGGAATGTTCTAGAAGTGAAAGAGTGTCAGACAGAGTGATGAGCCTCAAGCTAGAAATTGAAGGCGTGATAGTCAATGTTGTTAGTGCTTATGCCCCACAGGCAGGATGTAAGCTAGAAGAGAAGGAGAGATTCTGGAGTGAGTTAGATGAAGTGATGCAGAGTACCCCAGAGGTGAAAGAGTGGTCATTGGAGCAGACTTCAATGGACATGTTGGTGCAGGCAACAGAGGGGACGAGGAAGTGATGGGCAGGTTTGGTATCCAGGACAGGAGGCATGAAGGACAGATGTTGATCGATTTTGCAAAAAGGATGGAAATGGCTGTGGTGAATACTTTCTTCCAGAAGAAACAGAAGCATAGGGTGACTTATGAAAGCGGAGGTAAGAGCACACAGCTAGACTACAACTTGTGTAGGCGAGGTAATTTTGGAAGTCAGTGACTGCAAAGTAGTAGTGGGTGAGAGTGTTGCCAAACAGCATAGGATGGTGGTGTGCAGGATGACACTGATGGTGAGAAAGGTGAAAAAGGCAAAGGTAGAGCAGAAGACAAAGTGGTGGAAGCTGAAAAAGGAAGAGTGTCGTGTTGTCTTCAAGGAGGAGTTGAAACAGGCTTTGGGTAGTCAGGAAGTGCTTCCCAGAGGACTGGACAACCACAGCCAATGTGATCAGGAGACCGGTGGAGAGTATTTGGTGTGTCCTCTGGAAGGAAAGTAGATAAGGAAACTTGGTGGTGGAATGAGGAAGTGCAGGAGTGTACAAAAAGAAGAGGTTAGCCAAGAAGAAGTGGGACATTGAGAGGACCAAGAGAGTAAACAGGAGTACAGGAGACACAGCGTAAAGGCCGAAGGTAGCAGTGTCAAAGGCCAAACAGAGGGCGTATGATGACTTGTATGATAGGTTGAACAGTAAGGAGGGAGAAAATGATCTATACAGGTTAGCACAGCAGAGAAATAGAGATGGGAAAGACGTGCAGCAAGTTAGAGTGATAAAGGACAGAGGGAAATGTATTGACTGATGACAGAAGTGTGCTGGGAAGATGGAAAGAGTACTTTGAAGAGCTGATGAATGAGGAAAATGAGAGAGAAAAAAGTAGAAATGGAGTGACCGTTGAGGAGCAGGAAGTAGCAAAGATTAGTAAGGGAGAAGTGAGGAGGGCATTGAAGAGGATGAAGAGTGGAAAGGCAGTTGGCCCTGATGACATACCAGTTGAGGTATGGAAGTGTCTAGGGGAGGTAGCAGTAGATTTTCTGACAAGAATATTCAACAAGGTCTTAGAAAGTGAGCAGATGCCAGAGGAATGGAGGAGAAGTGTGCTTGTGCCCATTTTAAGAACAAGAGGCGATGTACAGAGTTGTGGCAACTACAGAGGGATAAAGTTGATGAGCCATACAATGAAGCTATGGGAAAGAATAGTGGAAGCAAGACTAAGGGCAGAGGTCAGCATTTGTGAACAACAGTTTGGTTTCATGCCAAGAAAGAGCACCACAGATGCAGTGTTTGCTTTGAGGATGTTAATAGAAGTACAGAGAAGGTCAGAAGGAGCTGCATTGTGCCTTTGTGGATCTGGAGAAAGCATATGACAGGGTGCCAGAGAAGAACTGTGGTATTGTATGAGGAAGTCTGGAGTGACAGAGAAGTATGTTAGAGTGGTGCAGGACATGTATGATAGATGTAAGACAGTGGTGAGGAGTGTGCTGTCGGTGTGACAGAAGAGTTCAAGGTGGAGGTGGGACTACATCAAGGGTCAGCTCTCAGCCCCTTCTTGTTTGCTATGGTGATGGACAGGCTAACAGATGAGGTTAGACAAGAATCTCCATGGACTATGATGTTTGCAGAAGATGACATTGTGATCTGTAGTGAGAGCAGAGACCAAGTGGAGGAAAATCTAGAGAGGTGGAGGTATGCCCTGGAAAGGAGGGGATTGAAGGTTAGTCTTAGTAAGACAGAATACATGTGTGTGAGCGACAAGGACCCAAGAGGAACTTTGAGGTTACAGGGGCAGAGATAAAGAAGGTGGAGGATTTTAAGTACTTAGGCTCAACAATCCAGAGCAATGGAGAGTGTGGAAAAGAGGTGAAGAAGCGCGTGCAGGCAGGTTGGAATGGATGGAGAAAAGTGTCGGTGTGATGTGTGATAGGAGAGTATCGGCAAGAATGAAGGAAAAGTGTACAAGACGGTGATGAGGCCAGCAATGTTGTATGGTTTAGAGACAGTGGCCCTAGGGAAAAGACAGGAGTCAGAGTTGGAGGTAGCAGAGATGAAAATGTTGAGGTTCTCTTTGGGAGTAACGAGGATGGATAGGATCAGAAATGAGTACATCAGAGGGACAGCACATGTTAGATGTTTTGGAGACAAAGTCAGAGAGGCTAGATTGAGATGGTTTGGACATGTACAGAGGAGGGATAGTGAGTATATTGGTCGTAGGATGCTGAGGTTGGAACTACCAGGCAAAAGGCCCAGAGGAAGACCAAAGAGAAGATTTATGGATGCAGTGAAGGCGGACATGAAGGTCGTTGGAGTAAGAGTAGAAGATGCAGAGGATAGGGAGAGATGGAGGCAGATCATTTGCTGTGGCGACCCCTGAAGGGAACAGCCGAAAGGAAAAGAAGATATACATGCATAGATACATATGTTATGTGGAAACATTAAAGAAACTAAAACAAGATCAGTTTCATGGTTTACTTTCTACACTGATCCCAATGTCTCCAACTTCATGATGCTCACACATTCATTTAAGGTGAAGTTTTATTAGTATTATTTAGAATGTTACATATTCTAGAATTTCAGAATCAGTAACCATGACAAAACCAAAATCCATCTCTTGACATTTCTGTTCAACTATCATCCTTCTTCATTCACATATATGAAATTTTATTGTTTATTTTACAATATAATGAATTTATCCAATTTCAGTGATGAATAATTAAGCTTGAAAAAAATATCAAAAATTATTTGATGCCTTTCCACTGATCAGACACAAGAAAATATTTTACATGAATCATAATATTAATTCCTGTGCAGTATAATATATATATATATATATATATATATATATAAACAATAGTGAGATTAATGTAGAAAAGCATTTAAATACAGTGCTACTTTGACTTACGAGTGTCTTGTATAATGAATTTTCCATGATACAAGCTTCGATCCCACCAAAAATCTGCTCCATCCGACGAGAAAAATTTTGATTTACGAGCTCTGCTGGGGAAATGGCTTTTCCAGACCGATTACCCTCGTATTTTTCCGTTTGTATTCCTCAGCGCTCCGAGAACACCTTGTGCAGTGCTTCTTAATTATTTTCTGTGATGCCCCATTACGAAAAAAAAAAAATTCACGCCCCACCAGCATCCCGCATGCAACCATAAATAGTGTTTACTGCACTTCATATCATTTGCTCAATGCTTTTTCCCTACACCATAGAGATCACAATGAGAGCGCCACTGCCACCTACTGTAAATGATTTGCAATTACACTTAATTCTAGTACAGTGTGGCAAAAAAGCATGTTCCCTAAGGTCATACGTGCCCCCTCCTGACGTCATGCCCCACTATTTGAGAAGCACTGGCCTTGTGGGAGCTCACAATGAGCCTTTCTCTGGCATTTGAAGCGTGCACATGCACAAAATTCTCCTCCTCCTCCTCCTTCTCCTGTGTTACGTACCACCTCCTGCCTGCCCACATGACATGTTTTCTTGACTTTTCTTATTTTCTTATTATTTATTATTACTTGTTATTCGTGTTAATGTACATTTATTGTAATTATTATTATGAAATATGTATTGTTTTTACATGTTTATCTTTAATATATTAGGTCAAATATACATGTTTGTGGCAGGTTATATGAGTTTGAGAGGGATTTAGAACAAATTAATCGGTTTTCAATTATTTCCTATGGGAATTTTTGTTTTATCTAAAAAACATTTTAGCTTACGAGCTCGTACTCGGAACATATTAAATTCGTAAGTCAAGGTACCACTGCATTTTGTTAATTTTTGTGGTTGTACTGTTTTCTTCATTGTTATTTGTGTGTTGTATTGCATTCCATTCCAGCCTCAAGAAACAACCATGAGGTAAGTAATGCATTTGCTTTTCATAGGAAATACAGTACATTTCTTATGGGACAGTGATAGCCCGGGGGTAAGGTGCTGGATCAGGGATCCCAAGGTTGGAGGTTCAAGCCCCACTATTAACAGATTGTGACCCCCCCTCCCCCCAGTGCAGCTTAGTGGGTTATCAAAGGCCACCCATGTCTCTCACTGTCTGTGGTGAGAGGTTCATGTAAAGGAATCATTACTGAATTTCATGAAGAGGAGCACATCATAGACTTCAGTGTGCTTCTGCCCTGCGATGGCCTGGTGAGCCGTCCAGGGTGCACTTTGCCCTGGCCCAGAGATGGGTACCAGCCTCCTTGCGACCCTAATTAGAATTAAACAGTTCAGAAAATGAGTGAATGTATACTTAATATATTAAATAAAATACCACTCGATACCTCGGGCAGCACTGAGGCATAGCGGTTAGCATGGCCGCCTCACACCAAGAAGTTCCTTTTCTCAGGTATTTCTGTGTGAGGGTTTGCATGTTCTCCCTGTGCTGACATATACACTATTCTACTGTTCCAAATTGCCACCATGTGCGGATGTGATTGTTAATGGTTGTGTGTGTCACCCTGCAATGGTCTAGTGAGCCGTTCAGGGTGTACTCCTCCATTGCCCAATAATGATTGCGATAGACTCCAGCATTTCTGCGACCATAGTAATAGGATTAAGTATGTTTATCAAATTAGTCGTAATCCAGAGAAGCTAAAAACATGTGCTCAACATCAATAATAATAACTAATCCAATAATAATACAGTGGTACCTCACCTTATGAAATTAATCCATTCCAGAGCCTTTTTTGTAACCTGGACTTTTTCGTAAGTAGAACCGCATTTTACACGTAAAATGCATGATTCGTTCCAAGGCTCCCAAACTACCCTTTAAAAATGATAAAAGCATACATTTTAAGGTACTTACTTCTTGTTGACCATGTCTTCTTAGCAGAGTTATAATCTTACAAATGTTTATGCAAGGTTAAAGCCTGAGCCAAAAAATAAAGTTGCAATGAACTCGAAAAACTCTATGAAACTGCTCAAGGGAGCTGCGTCATCCCTCCTAGCCAATGGGAGGCCAGGGGGGGCGGGATGTTGGGAGATAGCCAATGGGAGGCCAGCAGGGTGGGATGTTGGGAGATAGTCAATGGAGAGCATCTCGAGCATTGTTTGAATGTTTGAATGGCACGTTTCGTAAGGAGAAATTGTTTCCTATGCAGAGACAAAAAATATTGGAAAATGTATTTCGTAACCTGTATTTTTCGTGTGCTGGGACTATCGTAAGGTGAGTTACCACTGTAATAACATTAAAATATTTTTCTTTTCTCTCTCTTTTTCTTTCCTCTTCCTGTCTGTGATTATAAGACGGTTAAGGACAAGACAGGAGGGTTTTCCTCAGAAGCTGGAACTTCCACAGGTTATTCTACTGATATTTACGCTAACACAGTGTTAGCGACATACGCCAATGACTCTGCAAACACAGCCTCCACTGCTCGGTTACTTACCAGCCAATCTGCTCCCTCACCCTCTGCTGCACCAGCTGACAGTCTGACGTACGCATCAGTCTGTTTTCACCACGATGGCTCCAGCTCTGATGATGCAGCTCCTAAGATAAACTTTAATAAAAAGGAGGAAGTATCATGCGAGTATGCTATGGTGAGTCATGCCACTTCGCACGGCTAGTTTTGCATCTACAAACTCACTGGCCATTTTATTAGGAACAGTATATCAGATGTGTCTAAGTAAACCATTTGAGTTTATCTATTGTGCTTCTACCTCATGAATAACTGAATAATTAATAACTCAAAATGGATATTAGCATGTGCATAGCCAATAAAGCATATCTTTTTGTATTTGCTGAGTACTTTTGTCTTGTATTATTTAATTGCTGGTCATTGTATTAGTTTCACACTTTATTGTGTACCATAAACAGCTACTGCTGCTAACTCAGCTGACTTCTTCTGCTGGGGACCACCTGTCAATGAGTGTTTCGACCCTTTAAACCCAGGACACTCTCAGGGTGGCGGGTCCGCAGTGATGACGTCTCACCACTACGTGTCAGCTGATAGCTTCCAGCTTTTCTCCGCTCTCTTCAGCCACAGCCAGTTAGAAGATCGTTCAGCTGCTTGGCATACTGCTTCTATAGTTCTCTTCCTGTCCCTGCCCTTGACACCTAGGCTTCCTAATGTTCTCCATAAGGACTGTGCAGTGAATCCTCTAGCTCCTACTTCTACAGGAAAAAGCCAACATTTCCAACCTCGTTGCTGGCACTGTTCAACCAACTCAGCGTACTTGGCTTTCTTGTGCTCGAACGCTTCCTCACATCTTGTTTCCCAGGGTACCGTGAGTTCGACGATTGCAATCCTCTTGTTCTTTGGACACCAAATGATGATATCAGGCCTCAGAATAGTCTGGACTACCTCTGGAAAGACCAGCCTCTGGCCCAGGTCAACTATCATTTCCCACTGCTCTGACTCGTCCAACACTGATGATGTTGGTTGTGCCACTATAGTTTTCCTAGCCTCCGCCTTATAATAATATTATTGTATACACAGTGGTACCTTGACTTTTTATAACGAATTTTCCGTGATACGAGCTTCAATCCCACCTGAAATCTGCTCCATCCAATGGGCAAAATTTTGATTTACGAGCTCTGCTGGGAAAATGGCTTTTTTGAGCCGATTCACCTCATATTCTTCCGCATGTATCCCTCCGTGCTCCGAGAACACCTTGTGCAGTACTTCTCAATTATTTTCTGTGAAGCCCCCTCTAGGGACTTCACCTCCCCAGCACCCCGCGTGCGACAATAAATAGTGTTTACCGCACTTCATATCATTTGCTCGGTGCTTTTTCCCTACACAATATGACATTGAGAGCGTCACTGCCAACTACTGTAGTGGATATGCAATTACACTTAATTCTAGTACAGTATGGAAAAAAAGCATGTTGCCCAGGGTCATACGCACCCCCCAGCATTACATCACACTCCCCAAGGGGGGCGCACCCCACTATTTGATAAGCACTGGCCTTGTGGGAGCTCACCACGAGCCTTTCCTTGCTGGCACAAAATTCTCCTCCTCCTTCTCTGTTACGCATCACCTCACGCCTGCCCACATGACATCTTTGCCGCAGTCGATGATCGGAAGGGTTAGTTGCCTTATTTAATATATTAGGTGAAATATACGTGTTTGTGGCATGTTATAGGAATTTGGGAGGAGGTTGGAACAGATTAATTGGTTTTCTGTTATTATGGGAATAATTGTTTCACTGAATGAGCTTACGAGTTTTCCCTCGGAATGGATTAAATTCGGAACTCAATTGACCACTGTACTATAAAACAACAAAAAACCAATAGAGAACTGCGACTGTAATCTTCCAGATTTACAAATTTGCTCAGAATAAATGACTTAATGCCATCATCATATTATGTTTAGTCCTTAAATTTTCCCATTCATTTTGTTTTAATACCCTCTGTCACAATTCTCTAAAAAGAATTTTAAAAAGTATATAAATCCAGTTACCTTTTATGAATGTTTAGTACATAAAATCAGATGAGTTTCACAGTGACGAAGACAAAAAGCTGTGTGAGGATCAGATTAGGATCCTCATACCTACTGGCTGCGCCACTAAAATATAGGGGGGGGCGCGCGCTTTGTTTTGGTCTAAGAACCACAGAGAAATTGTGAAAGTAAGTTCAGCTCTACAATATCGTTGGTTAAAAATAATCATCTGTTGATGATCTTGAAGTAATACAGTATTGTTTAAAAACTCACCTTTAGATGTCCTGTAGTGTGATAGAAACAGCAGATGATCACAGACTGTCCTCAAACTACACTAATTCAAATACTGTGGATTTTTGAGTTTACCCACGAGGTGGCACCACACTGGTGCTCAGGAATGGTAATGAACATGTTTGTTAAATTTTGAAGGTAATCTGTGCTTGGGATCATTTTAAAAATAACTTTGGATTTCTTGAAAAATCCTCCATAGGATGAAATGTTTATCTGAAGCCCACTAGGGGGCGACATTTCATTATAACTATAGTCAGTAACAATGTAACCTGCAGTCTTCACCAGATTTTTTTCAGGTTAAACAATGAACTCGCCACCTTAATTGATTTGTGCCTGGCGGAGGTACCTTGCACTTTCTGAGTACCAATCAAGTTCATTTATTAATCAATTTTCCAAACCGCTTAATCCTATTAGAATCAAGGGGACACTGGAGCCTATACTTCAGCTGACTCTGGGCAAAGATCGGATACACCCTGAATAGCATTCCAGTCCATTCCAGGGCTAACCCAAAGAGAACCATTCATATTCACACTCATAACTAGGGAGAATTTGGAACAGCCCATTATTCCAGTATGAATGTTTTTGAACCATAGGAAGAAACCAGAGTACCCAGAGGAACCCAACCCAAGAATTCCGCGAAAGTGGAATATAGATAGATGTTTTTCTTTGGCGAACAATTATTTGAAGTAATTTACTATACACGTTTAATACACGAATGTTTCTGGCCACCAATCATGTACTGTATTCCTTGTCTAATATAGCCACTAGCTTATATACTTTTAAAAGTGTTTACAGCAAAATGGAGTGGCAGCGGTAGCCTGGTGGTACTGTCGGCTGGATCACTGATCCTAGAGTTGGGGGGTTCAAGTCCCACTCTCAACAAGTTGCCACTGTCCCCTCAGTGTAGCTAACTGGGTCCATCCGTTGCTCTCACTGTCTATGGTGTGAGGTTCATGTAAAAGAACCATTGCTGACTTTCATCAAGAGGAGCTGCATAGCCATGAGCCTGTTTCTAATCCAGAGTCGGAGTCCCCTGAGGCAGTTCGTTCACAGCAACGTTCTGGCAACTCCTGCAGCAGCACAGTCGTGTTGGCTTCTGCCCTTCCATTGGATCCTTCCAATGGCACCGAGAGGGGGGGACTTGATGCTTGGGTAACAGCTTGTCTTCCATACTTCCTACCCAGGCTCTGTGCACTGGAGCGTATCACCAGCCAGGATACCAGCCAGAGCGCAGCTCCATAGTCCTTCAAGACTCACGGAAGCCTGCTATGTACTACCACTACAGCAAAATGGTTCTGGGTTTAGAACCTGGCCAAGGTCCTTTCTATGTGGCATTCACATGTCTGTATGAGTTGCTTCTCACAGTCTAAAAACATTCACAGTAGATTAACTGGCGACTTGAAATTCCCCAGAGGTGTAAATGTAAAGGTTGCTTGCATCTGCATTAGTTCTCCAATAGTGACCTGTCTTGTGACCTGTTCAGGGGGTACTCCTCACCCAAAATCAGCTGGGATTGGCTCTATCCCCCATGACCCTGAATTACCGTCTCTTGCTTTTTTTATATGCACCTTTGTTTCTCACCACAAGGGGGCGCATTTAGACCACAATTTCACAACAATGGTCCTGGAGCGCCCCCGGGTTCCTATGTGCTCTTTCCAAACCCACCTGATTTAAGTCATCAGTTAAATCACCAATCCTTCCTGGGATAAAGTGGGTGTACAGTACAGGGGGGCACTCCAGGACCAGGGTTGAGAACCTGTGCTCCTTGGTAAAGTCCCAATATAATAACGAAAATAAATAATAACAAAGATGCCCATTTATACTTTTTTATATAGAGTATTATACAATAATAAATCATTCTAGAGACTATAATATAAATAAATCTGGCAAATTCCAGAGTGATAATCTCTGTGCTAACTTTCCCTGGAATTCTCTCTTTGTTCGAGTCCTTATCAAAGCAGCCTTCATTCCAAACACTCCTCACCCTGGCACTACCACACACTGGCACAGAGTTTGTGTGCGTCTGCACATGAATGTATCTGTAAACAAGGGGAGGCAGGATGCTCAATCAGGAGCGATGTTAGCATAAATTATTGACACACTGATTCAGCCTTGACTGACCAAAGCACCGCGCCAATCACACCAACTTTCCTCATAACAAACCCGTCACACTGACCAAAGTGTAATAATCTCTGCAGTATATTTTCTATACAGTTTCAAAACTATTCTGAGTATTATAAAGTAAACCGAGTTTCCGGGTCTGGAATGAGGTCCTACCCAAGTGGAGGAGTCTAAGTATCTCGGGTCTTGTTGACGAGTGAGGGAAGGATGGAGCGGGAGATCAACAGGCGAATTGCTGCAGCCTCTGCTGTAAAGTGGAGTCTGTACCGGTCTGTCGTAATGGAGACAGAGTTGAGCCACAAGGTGAAGCTCTCAATTTACCAGTTGATCTACGTTTCAATCCCTATCTATGGTCATGAGCTTTGGGTAGTGACTGAAAGAACATGATTGTGAATACAAGCGGCTGAAATGAGCTTCCTTCGCTGGGTGGCAGGGCTCTCCCTTAGAGATGATGAGAAGCTCAGCCGTCTGTGAGGAGCTTGGAGTAGGACCGCTGCTCCTCTGCATTGAGAGGAGCCGGTTGAGGTGGCTCGGGCATCTGGATAGAACTCCTCCCTGGTGTGGTGTTTCGGGCATGTCCAACCGGGAAGAGACCCCAGGGCCGACCTAGAACAAGCTGGAGGGGTTATGTTTCTCGGCTGGTCTGGGAATGCCTCGGTGCTCCCTTGGAGGAGCTGGAGGAAGTGGCTGGGGAGAGGGACGTCGAGACCTCATTGCCCCATGACCCAACCCTGGATTAAGCGGAGGAAGATGAAGATTAAGATAAAATAAACCATGACGTGAAAAATATGTTTCAGATTTATTTCAAATAGGGTTGCAACCATTGACTGTAAAATATGTGGACAACATCCTTCCATTCATTCCAGTTCTGTACATTAATTATTTACCACTGAAATTCTACCGTCTCATCAGATCCACCCTGAACAGCCCTCCAGTCCAACACACACACACACACACACACACACACACACACACACACACAAAACACACACCAAGAGGCGCCCATCCAAGCACCAGGAGAACACACAAACTCCACACAGAAACATCTGGACGCAGGGAATATAAAAGGGAAAGCATACGTGCCAACCACGATGGCACCCTGACGCCTCTTTTTAAATCGCACCCTTTTTTTCTCTCCAACATGATGTTTCATTTGCAACCAGCGTCTATACAGCAGCAACTTTGAACTTTTAAATGTTCAGGCACTTCCTCCGCCTTCTCTGGTAGAAAAGGATTAGACCATTATGGTCATATTTCTCAAATTCCCTTTATTCCATTTATTCAGAAAGCTTTTTATACCGAGAGATTCAGCTGGAGAGATTTCATTAATAAGGATGTATCTAATAGGGACATTTTTAACTTGGACATGAAGCAGAAATTCGCCGACAGATTAATTGCGGCTTCAAGAACAGCAGCTGGTGTTACAGCAGCCTGCAGTGTAGGGTGAGATTAAAAAAAAAAAAGATGATCTGAGATATCTAAATGTTAATCACACTGAAATAAATATGCGCAGCTTATGAACCTAGGAAGCGAACATGCATCACAGTGAATTTTTAAGTGCTAAACAAATAAGAAAGGTATACATCCGTTTATATTAAAAAAAAAAGGAAAAAAAAAGTGGGGCTGGTGGTGTAGTGCTCATGATCGGGAGGTTGTGAGTTCGAATCCCACTGAGAGCCTCACTGTGCTAAGACCCCTGGGCAAGGTCTCAACCACAAGTGTGCCTCTGTTCACCCAGCAGTATAAATGGGAACCAGTAAAAATATACTGGGAAGGTAACCCGCGATGGACTAGCGTCCCATCCAGGAGGAGTTGAACTCCTGGTCGCTTCTTCACGCTACAGAAACCGGGGATAAGCACCGGCCTGATGAGCCGCTAGGCTCGGGTGTAAAAATCCAACAGACTTTACCTTTTACACATCAGTAAATAATAAACAGACCATGTCGGATTATTTTTCCAGTCTAGTGTATCCACAGATTATTAGTTTGAGTGAAATGGTCGCCTGGAGGCCAGAGCCCTTCTCAGCCAACACTGGGTGAAAAAGGGGTACACCTTGAACATCTCGCCATACCATCGCAGGTCCAACATGCAGACACAGCCATTAACACTCACACCATGGGGCAATTTGGAACAGCCAATTAGCCTAATGTGTATGCTGGCCTGTGGGAGGAGTACCCAAAGAAAATGCACGCGAGCACAGCGATAACACGCGAACTTCACACAGAAATACCTGAGACGGGGACTTAAACCCAGGACCTCCTTGCTCTGAGGTGGACGTGCAAACCACTACGCCACCATGCCACCTGCAAGATTGATTTCTGGGGGAAAAGGAAATAATTTGTGCAGATATCAGCCCCGTCTGCGCTGATAATTAAGATCAGCGTCTTTGTGTATATTCTCTGCAGCTGTTCTTTGCACTTCAGTAGCTAGTGAGTATCGCCCCCTAGGCTTCCAGCTCTATAAGGCGGAGGAACTACAGCACGCCTATAGCACATGTCGAAAGGATCAGCGCGCTGCGGGTACATGCAGGTAATCAACCACACAGCAAATGAATAGTCAGCTGAATAATGAAATATAAAGATTTAAGCAGCACACCGCAGTAGGAATCAAAAATATCACCAACAGTAAGCGTGTCAGTCAGTGAGTGTTCTGCTTCTGTTCCCCGTGTACCGTGTGTCGGCTCAGCTGGTACCTCTGGGTATTCCGGTTTTCCCGTCCAGTCCAAAGACATGCGCATTAGGCTAACAGGCTGTTTCGATCTGCCTCGCAACGACCCTCGTGGAATTAACTGCTTCAGTCAATTACTGACTGAGAACTTTGCATTTCGTATCTGAAACAGTGCTGCAAAACCCAGAATGGGTAATCGATCAGGAATTTACCGCAATCTGTGTTTAATATAAAACCCGACCTATTATTTGCTGCGTCTCGTGTACTTATCATTGAATTTCTGATTTTTATCACAGTACATTTATTATAGTCTATTATTGTGCATAATTTTCACAATCCCTCCCAACAGAGATCTTACAGTAACACACAAGTCAGAGTATCTGTGTGTGTGTGTGTGTGTGTGTGTGTGTGTGTGTAACACAGAGAAAGAGAGAGAGAGAGAGAGCGACAGATAGAGAGAGAGTGAGAGATGATGAGACAAAAGTGTAATGGAGCCTGTAATGAACTCAGTCTGATGATGTAGAGGCCTCCAGTGAAGTGCTAAAAGTTAAGAGAGCGGAAATCAGTCACACAAAACACAATCACAGGGTGGATGTCATACAGTAATTAATAATAATAATGGTGATGGTGATAATAATAATAATAATAATAATGGTGATGGTGATAATAATAATAATAATGATGATGATGATGATGATGATGATAAATCCATAATAGCGGTACTACTACTAATAACAAATATAATACAGCCTAGTACTACCAATAATAATTATTTTTACTCAATTTGTATGTTTTGGATGAAAAATTTAAAATAATCTTTGAGTGTAGAATTAAAATAACTAAAATCCTATAAAAACACGTAAGTGTTCAGTCTCGTTGAATCGGGCACCGGATTTGTTCCTGTTTGAACAAAGTCCACTCAGACTTCTGTGGTGTTCAGACATTCATACTGAAGACCTCTATTGTTACCCATGAAAATGGAAAATGCATTAAAAACTGCAGGAAAGAAACCAAAAAGAGAAAGAGTGAAAGAAAAACAACCGTAAAAGCTCCTGCTGACGTTTCTGAAACTTTAATGCTGAAATTCATGAAAAAACTCATGAAATTCAAACAGCAGGAGGGAGGGAGGGAGAGAGAGAGAGAGAGAGAGAGAGAGAGAGAGAGAGAGAGCGAGAGAGAGAGAGACTGATTATTTTAGGATTATAATACAATAGAATAGCAGAATTTGTTTTTTTATTCAAAATATGGTGTTACCTAGCAACAAGCAAGATAGTAGTTTTGTGTATATATATATAATAAGGCAGAGATTCAATATATATAAAAGGCATGGATTCAAAGTCTGATATCCAATCAATCAAAAGATTTCATGAATATACTAGTAAAGTCTTTATGCCAGTACTTTATGATCTACATTGCAGGGTGAATGACAAAAAAAAAAAAAAAAAAAAGGTCCGGGGGCAATTTGGAACAGTCGGTTATCCTAGTGCACATGTCATTGGCCAGTGGAATGAAGCTGAAGGAAACCCACAGAGGCACCTGGAACACATACAGACTCCACACGCACCCGGAACCTTCTTGCTGTGAGGCGGATATGCAAACAATTACACTACTGAGCTCAGACATTAGGCTAAGTGGCTGCTCCAAACTGCCGCTCAGTATGAATAGTTGTATGTGTGTTGGCCCTGTGATGGACTGGCGAGTTGTTCAGGGTGTTCCTGTCCTTCGCCCAGTATCCGGTGACAGACATTCTTCTTCAGGAGTTACTGATTAAGAGCAGAGATCATGATTCCATCAGGTATGGGAAATCATCCAAGCCCTGAAGTAAGCAGATCAAATCCCCGAAGCACAACACTACCACCACCATGTCTGTCTATGATTTCTTTATTGTGCCTATTACTTAGTATGTGTAGGTAGTCTGTTGGGCTTTTTACACCCGAGCCTAGCGGCTCATCAGGCCGGTGTTTATCTCCGGTTTCTGTAGTATGAAGCGGCCAGGAGTTCATCTCCTCCTGGATGGGACGCTAGTCCATCGCAGGTTACCTTCCCAGTATATTTTACTGGTTCCCATTTATACTGCTGGGTGAACAGAGGCACACTTGTGGTTAAGCCCTTGCCCAGGGGTCTTAGCACAGTGGGGGTCTAACTGGGATTCGATCAAAGAATGTCAGTCAAAACTTCACTTTCAAATCATTTGATCAAGATTTTTTTTTTTTTTTTAAAAACAAGTCTTTGTTTCTGTTGTTTACCGCTGGGGTTCATATCCCAACACTCTCCTGAAGACGGCCATTTTCACACAGTCCCCATAGTGTAATTCGACTTTAGATCTTTAAATATTTGTACTGAGAAATTCTGAATGCGTTTTCTTGGACCTTTTGGGATGATTCATGACTACGACAAGTTTTCTCCAGAAGAAAAAATAGATAAAATAAATATTCTTCCTGCCCGTCGTTAGAATTGAAAAGCATTAGAACTAGCTTTGCAGCCATTTGTAGGCTGAAGTACTTCAATACCATTCATTCATATTCTGATCCATTTAGTCTTGCAGGGAGGCTGGTGCCCATCTCGGCCGAGTGCACCCTGGACATTCTTTTCTCTGTTGTACGATGTGTAATGTAATGGGCAGACCACCCAGTGGTGCTCCACCAGGGATCAGACTCCACTATCCCTTATGTCATGTGGTGACATCACCTACTGATAGATCTGCACAGTTGTGACACTGCTTTAAAAACACTTTTCAAGCAGTTTGAAGAGTACAAAGTTAAAAGAATTTGTATCATACTGGCTGGAATATCATCGGGTTCATATGACCCGAGACGCTATCATGGAACTGTCATCGTTGTCATGGACTGCATATGGATGGATAAATGGATGGAGATCAATCAGGACCAGCAGCAATCAAGCCAGGCTGTGTCAAGCCTAATTAAACCTATTATTAGATTTGGGTAAATCGCTGATTAAGACCCTGATGGGACAAGTCATTTATAACAATTCAGTTAAAGATGGGAAACATGCAAAAATCAAAGAAATCAGGACTTTTATACACCAAGAACTGTAAACCGTGAAGACAGTAATATACAGTTTTGCGTTTCTCACCAACCACATGCATGAAGTTAACTTGCAGTTTATTGTTTATGATGTGCAGCATACAAAAATAGAACATAGCAAAAGTTCACAGTGTGTAGAAAGGCAGTAATGGTGTGACGAGGAGCCGGTATTGCATAGGGAAGCTCGAACAACAGCGGGAGTCTCGGAAAGAGCGATGTCCAATACAATCACACCACATTCCAATACTGTTCTACAGCACACTGCACTTCCCTCAGGCTCAGAATAGTTCTCCGCTGTTCCATCACTATAAGCAAGTGATTTTTTTCCCTCCTTTTTTTTTTTTTTTTTTTTAGCTGAGCAAATCCACATCATTCCTAGAACAAATGATCTGTGATGTGATGCAGTTTTCATTATAACTTGGGAATCAGGCTGTATTTAACGCTAGTGTAGGATTGACATCATGTCAACAAATGGTTGGAAGGAAAAAAAATAAAGCACAAATAAAGAAAAACAAAAAAGAAAGAAATGAAGAGGAACTAGGCAATGAAGAGGAGGGTGGAAAGGAAGGAGAAAAGAGGGGAAGCAAGAATATAGAAAGGAGGAGAGTGACCAAAGACATTCATTATGAATGAAAGAGAGTAAAGAAAGACGGTAGGGGAGAGTGACTGAAAAAATAGAGATGAAGCAAGTATGAAAGGAGTGAGGGCAAAATAGAGGGAGACCGGAAGGAAGTATTAAAGAGGGTAAGGTAAAGAAGGAAGAGAGAAAAAAGGAGGAAAGACTGATTGCAATGAGCAAGACAGGAAATAGGAGAGAAAGAAAAAAGTGGAAGGAGAAAAGGAGAGGAAGTATGGAAGGAGGGAAAACAGGAAACAAGTCTGAAAGAGGGAGAGAGATGGAAGGACAAAAGAAAAGGCGGAAGTAAAGAAAAGAAGAAAGTATGAAAGAGAGGGAGAGAGCAAGAAGAAAGGAAAGAAAGAAAGAGCGGTGTTAGGACGAGAGAGGAAGTTAGCATGGAAGAGGAAGGAATGGAGACAGAGCACAGATGACGTGTAAAACAGTGAAAAAGAAGAACGGACGGGAAGAACGTATGAAAGTGACAGTAAGAAAGTAAGAGGGGAAAAAAGAAAGGAATAACGTATAGAAGAGAAAAGATGATGAAAGGATGGGAGAAAGGAACCGTATAGCAAGCCAGCATGTATTTATATTTATATTAATATTGTGTGATGAGATCTTAATGAGGCCACAGTTCCACTTGGTATGAGTTTAAGCAAAGCTGTTGATTGGTTAGCTGCTTGAACGCCCCTTATGACATCATCCGGCATTTTGAACAGAAATATTTGAAACATACTTTCTTGAGTGAACATCAAAGAGAACATCAAAGTTCTTGGGGTAATTTTCAGGCTGTCATCGCTCACTTGAGTCAAGTTTGAGAAGTTCAGGCTTCTTTTGCCAAACAGACATGGGAAAGGTTTAAAAAAAAAAAAAAAAAAAAACAGGAATGTGGGAGTAGAGAAGTATCCCTGCCTTATACTCGTACTCGATAGTATAAATACTGGTGATGTCTCGATCCCATTTCCCCATGCTGAATACAAGTACCTGTTGGTCAGTACACACGGACACAGGAACCAACACTGATACCAGAACTGTACTAACAGCTTCATTAACACTATTCGGTTAAATACTATTCTGCGGTTCTGTTTATTTTTCCCTGGTTGATATATTATTGTCCCATGCAGGACTACATGCACTTATTCATACCCCCCTTCTTTATAACATTAGCTAGCATTTTATAAATGAAGTGCATTTCTTCGCTACATTACACGTTTTGTTTGGAGTCGTATTTCTGCTCAGGAAAAAACGTGAACATCATTTGATTAAGATGCTTCACGCTTTCTTATCATTAGCAGATTGTCACGAACAACATACAGGGTAAGAGACGCTCGTTTTATTCACTTCACGCATTGCCTGTAGACGTAGATGATTCTTCTCACCTAGTCAGCGTGTCACGCTATTGATAAACTTGGGAGTTTACCGTTTGAGGCGTTTTATTAGATTTCATGTGTTGTAAGAACACACTGTATTGGTATTCGACGTGGAAATTGTGTGATATAATTGGACCACCATCGGATGAATATAAAACACCATCTTGAGTGGACAGTTCTTGAATTAAAAATGATGGGCACTCATAGCTTATCACTTGGAGCAGGCAATGTCATCGTTATCATGCTTTAAACTGGAGGGGAAGAAATTAGTCTATTTGTCTTTATGCCTCCATGTAGTATGAACTAAAACTTTCAATGAATGTAAAAACACACCTTTATGGAAAGTGGTTTACATATATTTCCATGTAGTATTTACTACAACACAGAATGACAATATCCCAACAACACTGGCTAGGTGTTTGCGCTCAGAGCTCACCTGACCTGCCAATGTCATGGTTAGAATATGCACAAAAATCTCATTTTAGCTCTCGAGTGGCACATGGACAAGGTGGGTGACTATCGACCGCGAGATCACCAGATCGTATCCAGGTTGATGCTGCAGCCATCCGTGACTAGGAGTCTGTAGGAGCTGATTGGTCAAGCTCTCACAGGCATACACTTGCTGCCCTGTCACTCACAGTAATCAAGAGCATCTGTGAGGTCATTTGGTCGGGGGGTTCTCTCCCTCCGATAGCATTAGGCCAAACAAAATACACATGCGCAGCAGTTCGTAAAGAGTTGGGTGTCAGCATTGACTATAATGGATAGAGCGGATGCAGGCTTACATCCCTCCCTGGTTAGTGGTGGCCGTATGATATAAATGACATCACCTGATGGGTGGGAAATGGATACGACTAAAACTGGGAGGAAAAAAAATAATTAAAAAAAAATCTAATTTTATTTTTCTTTTCTTTATATTTCCATGCAGTGTAGACCTAAAGTCCTAAAGAGAGATAAATAGACACAATTAGACAACTCTTCGGTACCAGTTTTTTCATTTAAATTAGCTTTTTCTTTTTACGCGTGTTCCCCTGTAGTATATACTAAAACAATTATTCGCCTCAGGCTTAGTGGATGGCAGGAAATATTTAGCAACATCTTCCTCACTATCAGTGAACAATTATTAACTGTTCTTTCAAATTTTCACCAAGACCGTTTTAATCTAACTTCGACTGTATGGTATCAGTGTTGGTATTCATAAACCTCTCAATTCATCGTTCACTTTCTGTAACCGCGTAATCCATTAGGAGTGTCGCAGGGACGCTGGCGCCCATCCCAGCTGACTCCGAGCGAGGGCAGAGTACACCCTGGACAGCTCACCAGGCCATCGCAGGGCAGAAACAAGCTGACGGCTATGCAGCCTACTCTTGTCGAAAGTCAACAATGGTTCTTTTACATGAACCTCACACCATGACCAGTGAGAGACGTGACCGGCCTTTGATAACCCAGTTAGCTGCACGGGGGTGGGGGGGTTTAGAGTGACAACCCATGGAGAGTGGGGCTTGAACCCCCAACCTTAGGATCAGTGATCCACCACCTTTTACCACCAGGCCACTACTGCCCAAACCCCTTAATTATTTCAATTAATTCATTATTGATTAATTAATAATGGGGGGGGGGCACATTTAATGTTAATTTGTTTCCTGGGCTCTGTCTGTGTATATACAATAAATTAATAAATGTATACGTAGAGAAATTACAATCACGCTGATGCCCATAAACACTTATTTTTATACACACCTTATATCATACCATACTTTTTGTTGCGCAATTTATAAACTGTGAAGTTTACATCCATCCCGAGGCTTCTTTTAGCACTAAAATCTACATCACAGCCCAGTGATGTTCATGTTTATGCATGTAGTGGATGAAGTACTTGTGAATGTCTTTAAAAAGTATACAGCTGCTTACTTCATCATAGCATCTTATGTTCATTGATAAATTCATGTAGGAAACGTGATGCGATTGCACAGTCAAAGCGCACATGGATCTGTTGTTGGTGCTCCGAGGACATTGCTAAATAATAAAACAGCTCAGTCTGGTGTGAACAGTCACATACCATGCTCCGTCCCTCTGGTCCTACAATCAGATTGAGAGAACATGTGGAAAGGAACACCAGAATTTTCCACCCTAATGTCTTTGCGGAAGACTCAGATATCTGTAGGTCCTGTCCAAGAGGGTCTCGTTTCAGATACATTTGGGCAAGTTTCCATATTTTGGTCATGTGGTGGTGAGTTCATGACTGTTAGACCACCATCCCTCTATTATCCTAAGCCCTATCTGTCCAGAACATGGTAAACCAGAACACACCCTCATTTATTTACTTCTTATCTTTTCCTTTCAGTTTTAAGAGAGCAAGAATGTGTTGAGCTACATGGACTCATGGCTAACGCTGCATCGCTGCACCTGCAGTATCACGCAGTGTTCACAGAAGTTGGGAGTTTTTGTTCAGCTGTGCATGTAGTTCCTGCAGGGTGAGTCTAGAGACGGGAAGTCGTATTTGCCCAGTGGAGGTGCGTAGTACGTGGTGGTGTAGACGTTCGTCTGCGGTGGCGGAGGAGGTGGGTAGAAGTTACAGCTCTCATCTGGGAGCAAGTTGTTCTTGTTCAGTGTCTAAAAGGAAACCAGACAAGAAGGTCGCCATTTGTAGTCCATTGGACGAAGACATGTTAGTTTCAAGAAGGCAAAATGCCAGCAACAATAACAGTATACAGATATTAAACCAACAAATCAGAGAAATAGATAGACTAGTAAACTTCTGAATAAAATAAGGCTGTTCATATCCGCACATAGTACCACATTATATTTACATACATCAGACAAACAGCTCTCAGGGCTTTTAAATTGTTTTTGACAAGCAGGAGAACCACTAAAAATAGCAGGAACCTTTTTCTTCAAAATGTTATCAACGTTACCACCGACCAACTCAGAAAAAAATGTCAGAGTAAAATGGTGGATTGAAGATCCATCATGGGAAGTAACGTAGGAATAGGAACACGTGACACTGCATGGGCTTCTTCAGAAAATGTATTGGAAGGGTTCCTCCTTCAGTTCATACACATAGACATTAAGGTTAACTTGCTGTTCTGACTTTCCTAGATGCAAGTGTGAATGCTTGTGTGTGTGTTTGCCCTGTGATGGAATGGCAAGCTGTTTAGGGTCAACCCTCTGTAAACTCAGTGTCAGCTGAGATGGGTGCAGCCTTCCTATGACTCTCGAATAAAGCTGTTTGACAAAAGAGTGCATGAGTGATTCATGGGATGGGCATTCAATTTTGCTCCGCCCCTCGATTTTCTCCCTAATTTTAGTCATATCCAATACCCACCCATCAGGTATTGCCTATCACCATCAATCAGGGAGGAGCGAGAGCACGCACAGGTCCCCTCAGTGACATGCAATGCTAGCCACCCACTTGTTTTCGAACTCCAGTGCATGCGTATTTTGGGGACGGTCTAACAGTCAAAAAGAAACCACTATCTGCCCCCTCATACGAATGAGCTCAAAAGACGCCCATGTTGACTGGCGATTGCTGTGAGTTGCAAGGAATTGAGCATATGAATTCCCATTGGTCAGTTAACTTAGTCAATTAGCTGCCGTGGACTGCCCGGCCACAGATGTCACGCACAGTACTCTAATAGACAGAATACCCACCGTCCACTGGCTTAATTGGAATTCTGTTCATTCACAAAAACGCATGGTATATATCATCACACTCCTAAATACACAACACTTCTGTAGTAACTATTGCTTCAACATCACTCACACCGTACTTTTCACAGTACAACAGCACAAAAGCTGGAATAAAAATAGCACATTTTGGTGGACATATACTACACATGCAAGCTTTGTTTTTAGGTTTAAAGCCCCTTTAACTAGGGTTGAGAGATTGAGTTCTGTTCTAAAAACATACTACTACCTCTGCCATTAAATAACAATATAAATATAAACCAAATAAATACATAATATAAATATAAAATAGGAGTGGTATAGCGCTAGGAACATCGGCATTACAGCAAGAAAGCCTGGGTTCGATTACCAGCCTGGACGTTTCTGTGTGGAGTTTGCATGTTCTCCTCATGCTTGTGTGGGTTTCCTCCGGGTCCTTCGGTTTTCTCCCACAGTCCAAAAACATGCACAGAAAGTTAGTTGGCTGTTCCAAACCAATCTCTCCTAGGTGTGAATGGTTGTGCGATGGCCTGGCAAGCTGTCCAGGGTGAACCTCGCTCTCGCCGAGAGTCAGCTGAGATGGGCGCCAGCCTCCTGGTGACCCTAATTAGGATTAAGCGGTTCAGAAAATGGATGAATGAATGAATAAAAACCAAATAATGTTTTACCTGCAGTTTTTGTGTTCGTTGTTAACAGGATTACACAAAAATCATGAGTGAAATTTTCATTAACTTTCTTCCAGAGGCGGGGCTTTGGACAGCAAAGACTTCGTTCGATTCTGGAGATAATTGGGATTAAATTTTGGATCCAGGAATTTTTGTAAGGGTTCTTTAACATTGTGAGATTTTTGACACTTTCAGAGTACAGTTTTTGACATTTTGGTTCATTTGAGGGATTGCTGTGCTTTGTTGAGTGAATATATGATTTATTAATGTCTTTTATAATGCTATTATTGCTCTTATACAGTCAGATTCTCAAACTCTAACAAGTTACAGAATGCAGAGATGCATGGAGAGGCACCAGTACCTTAAACTCCATGGGAGTATATTTCTCATTCTTCGGTGTGCTGGTGTTGTGTTTGTGCTGAAGGTGGTTGGGGGTGTTGGGATGGATCACTGCAGGCTCCTGGATGGGTTTATAGACTCTCTGAAAGAACATATAAATAAGAACGGATCCCAGCAGTGCTACTAGGAAGGAAACAGCGCCCGTCAAGATCAGATGGAAGAGAGAGAAACCTGAAAAAGAGGGGGGGAGAGAGAGAGAACAAATTTTAGGAACTTTTTTTTATACTGGAGGGTGCAGAACTGATTTTAATTTATGGTCCAGACCTGTGATGTGCGGTCAGGTTTATAGCTGCTGAAGTACTGACTCTTTTAGAGTCAGATTTACAAATACAGATGACCTCAATAGAGGTCATTCATCATTTGTTTGACAACAAATGATGTGCTGTGTTTTATATCTCATAACTGAATTCTTAACATACGCACGTGACACATTTCATTTGAGGTTAGAATTTATTCCAACTGCACTGATTTTCCTTTAGTTGTTCAGACTGAAAATCCAGATTTGTGATTTTTCTCACTTGGAAATGCAATCTTCCATGTTGATAAGGCAGCTTGTAAAGGAAATATAAACAACAAATGAAGAAGAGTGTAGGTTGTACAAGAACCCATAGACTCACTAGTGCCCTCTGCCATGAGTCAGAGGTACTATTTGCCTCACCAAGGAACTTTTTTACTGGGCTTTACGGTCAATCTGCAGCTTAAACACGTTACAGAAATACATTTCATACATTATACACATTATGAAAAGGCAGAGCATATGATCCAAGTGTTTGAAAAGGATTTCATCTGGATTATGGTTTCGGGTGGCTGCCACTACAGCGCATACAAATGTAAACAAATGCCAGTCTTGTTGTTTTGTTTCGACTGGCTGTGAATAGAGCACTACCGCACACTTTTTTTCCAGACAAAATGTGTCATTGTGGGGCTGGTGGCGTAGTGGTTAGGGTGCTGTGCTTATGATCCGGAGGTTGTGTGTTCAAATCCCAGTTAGACCTGCACTGTGCTAAGAGCCCTGGGCAAGGTCTCAACCACAAGTGTGCCTCTGTTCACTCAGCAGTATAAATGGGTACCAGTAAAAATATACTGGAAGGTAAACTGCGATGAACTAGTGTCCCATTCAGGAGGAGTTGAACTCCTAGTTGCTTCACGCTACGGAAACCGGGGATAAGCACCGCCCTGATGAGCCACAAGGCTCGGGTGTAAAAACCCAACAGACTTTACCTTTACCTAAAATGTGTCATTATACCGTGTGTGTGTGTGTGTGTGTGTGTGTGTGTGTGTATATATATATATATATATATATATATATATATATATATATATATATATACACACACACACACACACACACACACATACACACACACACATATACAGACACATGTTTTCAACTTATTTATTGCTTTAAGAAGAAACTTTTTTAATTCAAGTTTCCATTGCCCTTTGCTGAGTGCTCTTAGCAGCTGAAGTGATGAAGCGGAGTTCTTTGTACGGTGCTGTTCTTTTGTTTTCTGCCACATCACATGCCCCACCTTTCATGTTTAGATCAGTTCTTTGATGCTGTCTACCTCTAAGCGAAGTCTTTTCTATCTCACTGATTTTGTGGATTTCAGTGCATCACCCAGTGAATGATTGTTTGTGACAGATTATTTGTGGAGAATTTGAAACATCACCAGTAGTTAGTTCGGGAAAAGAGTGTATTACAGTACATCCATTCCAGCTAGTGGTGTTCACATAAATCAGTCAACAACAGTGGGTATTTCTAGGGTCAATTTGACACTTAACCATGATAGTTATGAACCACACGCTTTCAAGGGAGATGATGCGGACAAGACTTCAGTCTCTGAGTGAGAGGAAGCCATGAGGTTTAATCTAAATAGGGGGCATTGAACTATGTGACCAGGTGGATGAAGTTTTGGGCAAACTAAGGGGAAGCTTCCAGGAAGTTAAAGCAGGCTCTGGTAGACAATGCCAGTCTTGCCCACCCCAACTTCAGCAAGCCATTCCTCCTGTCAGTTGATGCCCCCTTCAATGGCCTTGGGTTGTTGTTAGTTGTTGTCTCAACTAGTTACAGAGGTGGAGCAGAGGCAGGTGTCAAAACTAGCCGCGTATAGCTTTGGCATTAGATATATTCCAGATTCTAAAAATCTGGTGGCAGATACACTCAGCTGTGAGTGAGCCCTTTGTGCACCCAACTGTTCTGCATTGGCTCACATGTATCCCCCATTGTGCGCTTCTTTTGGAAGCAAATTGTTTAGAACCTATTTGTGTGCAGGATGCTTTTCGTTTGTTCGGAGATCCACTCAGCCGCTTGCACAAACATCCTTTGGCTGCGGCTTCCAACAGTGCAGCGACGGTGCCCCAGCGTCCACTGATCTCCTCGGAGTCAGTGTCTGCTGTTCTGCAACATTCCCTAGACGAGGACAGCTTGCCCCTCATGTGTTGTTCTTGCCACAGTCCACTAACTCTTTTCTACCACCCGTGCTGTCTGACTATCACCCTTTGCCCAAAGACAAAACTATTCGAAATGCAATGTGCTGATCCATGCTTGGGCCAAGTGCTCTATTTGGTGGAACGTCTGAGGTTTCCATCAAGACGAGAACGCACCCATAAGCCAGCTGAAGTCTTGTGACTGGTCTGGCATTGGGAAAAACCTTACCGTTTTGTTTCATTGGCCAAAGGATGCTATGATGAAGAGAAAGGCTTACTGGTACATCGTGCCCAATAACCTGAAAGATAAGGTCCTGAGAGGTATCCATGATGAGGCGGGTCACCAGGGGCAGAAGAGAACGCTCTACTAGCAGAGGCAGCAGTTCTATTAGATTTGCATGGGGAAGGATGTCACAGAATATGTGCAACGGTGTCAGCAATGTCTGGTCAGTAAATCTCCTGAGCCTACAGCCAGGACACCACTCGAGACCGTAAAGACCTCTAGACTTCTTGAATTGGTTTGCATTCATTTGGGTCAGCGGAAGACTCTTCCACTGAGTCTTTGGATGTACTCGTTGTGATTGACCATTTCAGTAAGTTAGCTCAGGTCAACCTCCAAACGAACCAGTCGGCCACAGCTGTAGCACATCAGCTGTGGAACAATGGCTTTCCAGAGCGAGTTCACACAGATCAGTCTGACTGCAGATTCTCCAAGATGCTGGTGTTGAAAAGTCTCATACAACACCCTCCCATCCTATGGGCAATGGGACAGGGGAAGGTTCAATCACACCCTTGGGCACACAAGCAGAGCCCTCCCACCCAAAGCCAAGCATAAATGGCCCCAACTCCTGCGTTGACTCTGCTACCTTCTACAATGCGACAGTCCATGAGAGGACAGGCTTTGCTCCTGTGGGGGATTTAACTCTCAAACTTGTCTTTTTTCCCCCTTTTCATTCAGTGAAGTACTGTCATTGGTGTACAACGACCACTGGTAAATATCTGTAATGTTTTATGACATGATCTCTGAGGTTTTTAACATGTATATGGGACTTGTTTTCCTATGAACACAAGTAGGCTTGCTAACCCTTCCTCGTTCTAATTCTTCAGGAATAGTCTTGTGACTAGTTTACTTGGTTTCTGAAATCTTGACGGTACGGTACACGTCAGGTTTTTCTTTTTTATTTTGTTCTATATTCATTTTTTTCTCTCAATTCCTCCGATTAGCATGTTGTTGGTACCTGGTATGTTTGTGGGTTGTGTGACCTTACAGTCTAGTCTCTGGGTTTTTTCTTTCCTTCATTTTGTGTATTCCTTTGGAGTTGGGTTATATGGCGAAGTGGAGATCAGCAGGGCGGAGTGTAACAGAGATGTATAGAATGTGTGATTCCACTTGTCATTACTGACACCACCTTTATTTTATTACCGATGCCGAAACAACCGAAACTGATCTAGTTCACGTCGACTGAACACACCCCTGCGGATATTACTTTGCCAGGTACACTTTTTTTTTTTTTTTTTTTTTTTAAATTGATGTTTTTTTTAAAACTAAATGCAGTTCTGCAGTGTTCTCTTTCTCTGTGAGTGGATATGTGAGTGTATGAAACCGAGGCCGGCTGTGTGAATATGCCTTTGCCAGATCCCAGAATAAATGGCGAGTGCCAGTGATACGGTTTTTCTCATTATTAATATACAACACAAGAGAGCGTACACAGCCACTACACCATGCATCGACTTTTTATCACCGAAGATCCTCTTCATTGCTGACTTCATTGATGAAAACATTAGCTCTGAGCATGCCGTTAGCGCTAACTGACTGTCCTTGTCATCCAAACACGCAGTGTTCAGCAGTTTGAAACTTAAGACATCATCAGGTAGTTCTGTTTTGTACCAGAGGCAGGGGTGGCATAGCGGTTAAGGCGATGGGTTACCGGTCTGAAGGTCAGCGGTTCAAGTGCTACAGTCAGCACTGTCGGGCCCTTCAGCAAGGCCCTTAATCCTCCATTGCTCAGTTCTATAAGAAAAAATAATTATAAGTTGCTCTGGATAACGGCAGTGCGGCTGGTGGTGTAGTGGTTAGGGTGCTGTGCTCATGATCGGGAGGGTTGTGTGTTCGAATCCCAGTTTGACTCCCACTGTGCTAAGACCCCTGGGCAAGGTCTTAACCACAAGTGTGCCTCTGTTCACCCTGCAGTATAAATGGGTACCAGTAAAAATATACTGGGAAGGTAACCTGCGATGGACCAGCGTTCCATCCAGGAGGAGTTGAACTCCTTGTCGCTTCACGCTACAGAAACCGGGGATAAGCACCGGCCGGATGAGCCGCTATGGCTCGGGTATAAAAAGCCCAACAGACTTTACCCTTTTATCTAACTGGATAACAGCATCTGCCAAATGTTTTAAATGAAATGAAATGTACTTGCATCCGTGAGTAACGTTGCTCAAACTTGATTATATAGTCCACTACAGACACATCACAGCTGCTCCGTGTCTGGTCAGAGTTATGAGTAGGCTTCATAAATTTGACTATTTTCCTCTTTGAGTAGCAGACTGTCAAATTTACTTAATAAAGTTTCCATACCGCTGTCAGCGTTCTAGTCATCTACCGGAATTTCCATTTCTGCCTCTCCCGTTGTTCCCATCAACGCCAAAGCCACGGCTAACGCTTGCTTCATTTATGTTGAGCTCGCTAACTCTGCTCTATATTACGATTTCATTTGTCCGAGTCTCGTACGGCTTCTTCTCATCAAAATATGGAAGCACTTTATAATTGGAAAGCATCCTCTGCTACCAACGTTAAACCGAAATAAACATAACGTAACAGGACAGCAAAAAAATCAGCCCCTCCACGGTCAAAGCACAAAATGATATAAGCACAACTTTAATAAGATTAATTAACCAGAACCGTGTAGTCTCTGTTAGACAGTTGCATGCTGGGTAATGAAGGCAAGATGATCTCAACTTACCTCCACAGTTTAATGCTTTCTTCCCTCCTGGTGAACCGACTGGGAAACAGAAAAGGAGAGAACTTCGATATGCATTCTTTGAAAGAAAATGTCCATTAAGTGTTTATGGGAGGAGTCTCCAGCTTGTACTTTTGCACTGTGATTTACTGTTGTCGTTACAAGGTGGCGTAGTGGTTAGCATGTCCGCCTCAAAGCAAGATGATACTGGGTTCAAGTCCCAGGCTTGGCTGTCAAGTGCACGTGTTATGTCATGACTCTATTTGCGCTTGCATTGGTTTCCTCCGAGAACTCCGATTTCTGTAGATCATATTGTTTAATGCTTTAATCATCCTTAAACTGCTGGTGTGTAAGAAGATTAAAAGCCTGCTGGATGCTTAGTTATCGGTTCGATTTAAACCACAGGGTGGTAACTGTACCTGCACTTTATCACACAACTATCGGGAATTAATTTCCCAGAACAGCAGAACAAATACTGCCTCCTAACTAGAGTCGGGGCGAGGAAGCAGAATTTCTCAGCTGACTCTGGTCAATCCATCAACACAAACACACACACACACACACACACACACACACACACACACACACACACACACAAAATAATTCACAAACATACCTACGGACGACTCAGAACAGCCAATTAGCCGAATGCACATGTCTTTGGATTGTGGGAGGATACCGGAGGACCCAGAGGAAACCCACACAAGCACAGGGAGAACATGCAAACTCCACACAGAAGTGCCCGAGCCTGGGACACTGACCCTTTCTGCTGTGTGACAGATGTGCTAAACACTACGCCACTGTGCCATCATCCTAAAGAGTATTATAACTTAATTATGAACAACTATTTCACTTAAGTGCTCAAAATAATATCACCTGGAGGGACAGCAAAAGACAGAAGAACTGAACTCACCTGCACTGTCTTTTGGAGGACACAGTCTCTGATCTGTGTGGTTCCCTTTACAAGGGGCGGGGCTTATCTCACACACTCGACTGCGGTACTGAAACCCATCCTGACACTCGGTCCATTCTGTCCACAGTCCCCAACCAGCTATGCAACACACACATACACACACACCCTTAAAACATAAACAAAATTCTATAACATCAAAAAAAGCGTGTGTGTGTGTGTGTGTGTGTGTGTGCACTTCACCATCACACTCGTGCATATTACACAGCGCCTCCTCAGTGTGCAGGCCGATGCAGATGTCCCCTGAGTGAGAAGGGGCGGGGTTTGAACAACTCCGTGTACGTTGGTAATGCCCGCCTCCGCAGACAGCAGAACAATCAGACCAGGAAGACCAGCAGGACCACGCCCCCTTCACTACAACACAGACAGCTGTATTACCCAGCATTCTACTCTAAATAACAGAAAATATATACGAAGATCCGTTCCAAGTGTAGTTCTGATTGTAAATCCGATTCCTGAGTCTGATTTTCATTCTGAGTTGAGGTACGTACATTAATTAAAGTTTTATTTCAATTATGATGTGGTGCAGTGATTAACACATCCACCTCACAGTAAGAAGGTCCTGACTTTGATTCTAGGGTCGGGCATTTCTGTGTGGAGTTTGCATGTTGTCACTGAGCCTGCATGAGTTCCTCAGGTGTTCTGGGTGGGATTTATCACTTCAAAAATTGACTCGACTTTGAAGCAGTTTAATAATCAAAGCCCACGTGTCACATGCGTTTGGATCAATTGTGTGTAAACAGGAAAAGCCTGTGATGGCCTGGAGAGCTGTCCAGGGTGTGTACTCCGCCTGCTGCCACATTCGGCTGAGATGGACGCCAGCCTCCCTGCGACTGTAATTAGGATTAAGCAGTTCGGAAAAGGAAATGAAATGAAATATACTAGTAGAAGAAGACTTCATTGATGTTTCATTTCGACTGTCTGATAAAAGAAAAAAAATTATATAATAATTTAAATTTATAAAATTTCTTTCAAATCTGATTCCTATTCCGTGAAATGCGTCAGGTTCAGGTACCTGGGCACGGCTGTGTGTTACAGTCCTGGTACTCCACTGGGGTACCACTGCACTGGAACGCAGAACTTTTGCCATCAGGGGTGACACACAAGCGTTTACGTGTTCGAAACCCTCTCGAGCACTCTTTGGAACAGGAGGACCATGTCTCCCATGGCAACCAGGCCACCCCCTGCACTGGGGACAAAGGTTGTGCCACACTCATTAGGTCTTGAACCAGATCTGTATGAAAGGGAAAAATTTGCACCATGAGACAAGCACTATCCAGACGTACTGATATCATTATTATGTAAAAGATAATTTAATAACATATTTTTCATATAAACCTGGTAATTATTTAAAATTATGCTAATACTGTCCATTACAATTTACCGTAATATCGTTAATGAATTCTTTTTAACAGGGAGTGAAGTGTGTCTAGCGTGTGGTTCACAATGAGCACTATCCATTACATCACTCATTATATTTCACACAGCAGTGCAATTGATGTTCCGGTGAACTAAACAAAGGACTGAGAATTATTAGGACACAGCAGGTGTTTTACCATCAGTCTCACACCCCGCTGCGCCACCAGCAGGCGGACAGTGACGCGTCTCCGCTTTGCGTTTGCCCAGCTGGAGGAGGTGTGTATCAGACAGCGGCGCTCGACAGGTGTGTCTCACACGTTGCTCCTGTCTGACTCCGCCCACGGTCACATTCACCAGGTACCATGGAGACCAGGGTGTGTATCGACGCACCTCAGGACATGCCTCCAAATTGCAGGTTCTGTATTCCTACACAAGACGCAATGTTTTTGTCACATGATCTGGACGTAGCCGGACATTTTTTTAATGTGGCGAGAATGATGGCGGGCTGTTGGAAATCATGATCTGTTAGAAAATAATTTTACATACTGTATGCAATAGAAAGGAGAAAGATGATTGCAAAACAAAGAGATCCCACTTCCTCGTTTAACCGCCACACAGGGATTTCTTACCTTTTCGGGGATGGAAATCAGAAATCAGAATCTTTTATTGAATCCCGGAGGAAATTGTGTGCACACAATTGCTCCATATAAGTAAGAGCGAGATAAAGTCTCGATAAAGAAAATTTCAGAAAAGATATATACAAATATATACAGAATCTACATAACATATGATACATCTGTATATACGACTGAAATGAGACGATAGTAAAATGTATATAAACATGTAGAGAATGAATGGAGTCAGTGAGGGATATGAACAGTATTATTAATATGATAAACAGTAGAATGTAAATGTATTACAGTGGATGTCGGTGCTATATGAACAGGTTTTGTATAGTTTAATGTTCACAGGTACAGATGATTTCCTGTGTGGTTCAGTGGTGCATTTCGCTGGTATCAATCTCTCACTGAACGGCTCCTGTGACTGATCAGCAGGTTGTGAAGCGGGTGGGAGGTTTTGTTCTGGACAACATTCGCCTCTTCGACACCGCCATCAGAGAGTCCGGTTCCATCCCCACAACGCTACAGGACTTGCAGAACAGTTTGTTCAGTCTGTTTGTTTCTGTGATGCTCAGCCTGCTGACCCAGCATGCAACAGCAGAAAGATTACAGCTGGCCACAACAGATTCAGAAAACATCCTGAGTCGTGTCCGACAGATGTTAAATGACCTCAGTCACCTCAAAAAGTAAAGACGGCTCTGGTCCTTCTTGTAAAGTGCAGTGCTGTTCTTAACCCGGCCCAGTCTACTGTCAATATGAACTCTGAGGTATTTGTAATCCTCCACTATTTCCACATTGACACCCTGAATGGAAACAGGGGTCACTGGTATTTTTGATCTTCTCAAATCCACAATCAATTCCTTGGACTTTGTCACTTTAATCTGCAGATGATTCTGTTCACACCATGTGTGAATCCACCGCAGCTCGATACTCCATCTCATCACCTACACCAATACATCAAACGACAGCAATCATCAGAAAACCTTTGAAGATGGCAGGTCTCTGTACAGTAGCAGAAGTTGGTTGTGTACAGAGTGAAGAGGAAAGGACAGAGACTGTCCCTTGTGGTGCTCCAGTGTTGCTGACCACCATGTACAACACGCAGTGCTGCAGGTGAACATGCAGTGGTCTTCCGGTCAAGTAGTTCACAATCCAGGATCCAAGACAGGCGTGCACCTACATCGCTCTTATCTTCTCACCCAGCAGGTTCGGCTTGATGGTCTTCAATGCAATGGAAAACTAAAAAAAAAAAAAAAAACATCACCCTCACAGTGCTCGCTGGCTGGTCCAGGTGGGTGTTGACATGATTAAGCAGGTAGATGAGTCCCGAACAGGAACGAGGCATCCCATCGTCCACTGCACTGGGACCCTCTGTAGACCCAGACTCATTGTGAAGATGTAATGGAAGACTTCACAGAGCTGGGGGGGGCCACAGGCTTTAAGGACACAAGGGCTCACTCTGTCCAGTCTCTGCTGCTCTGTCTGAGTGGAGTCTTTTTAGTTGTTTCTGGACCTGGTTGTGAGTGAAGTTGATTGGTGGGAAAGGGGTATCAGGTCCATCCCAGGAGCTAGAGGTGCAGAAAGGAGAGGGCGGGAGAGAGAGTGGAGTGGAAAGGGGGTGTGGGCTTGCTCTTGGAGAGTTAGCAGGTTGCTGTGAAGTAGAAGCAGTGCTGAATTGGTGAAAGAACATATTCAGCTCGTCGGCCATGTCCTCACCACCTTCAGCTCCTCTGCTGATAGATGGTCTGAAACCAGTGATGGTTTCCATACCACTCCAAATCTCTCATGTTGTTCTGCTGGAGTTTCAACTCCAGACTTCTCATGGAATTATCATTCGCCTCATTGATCTCGACTCAGTGAATTTTTGATTGTTCTCACCTCCTCTCTGTTGCTAGCTCTGAATGCAATCTTCTTGTCATTGCGGAGGAATTTAATGTCTTCAGTCACCCATGGCTTGTTATTTAGGTAATAAAAGACCGTCTGAGCTGTGATAGTGGTATCAACACAGAAATAAATGTTGTGTGAAATACACTCAGTCAGCCCATCAATGTCATCAGTGTGTGGCTCACAGAGCACGGGCAAATCTGTTTTTCGAAACGTGTATTGGAGTTCCTCTCTGGCCTCCTCCGACCGATCTCCAAAAACAATCCTCCTAGTCATGGGCTGCCTCTTCTCAACAGGCACATAGCATGGAGAGAGATAAATTAAGTTGTGGTCTGATCTTCCCAGTGGGGAGGGGTGTGTGTGTGTGTGTGTGTGTGTGTGTGTGGTGGGGGGATCCTTAGTGTTTGCATACAGCCGATCTAAAGTTCTCTCCTGTCTGATGGGATAATCCATATCCTGCACAAAGTTCGGCAGTGTATTGTCCATGGTGACGTGGTTGACGTCACCCGAGATCACATTGAAAACACCCGGGTGCCGAGTCTGTAACTGGGCTATGGTAGTATGAACAGTGCCACAAGCAGCAGTGGGGTTGGCAGAAGGAGGAACATTAAAAGCCACGGAGATGACATAGGAAAATTCCTCAGCAAATAATACAGTCTGAGTCCAACAGCACACAGTGCAATGCCACAACTTCCCTTTTTAAAAGTTATGTCAACAGGGTTACACCACCATTTATTGACGAAAACAGCAAGCCGCCTTCCTTTCCGTTTACCGCTGGTGGTGCAGTCTCTGTAGACCCAAACAGTGTGAAAGCCTGCGATGGGTACGTTGTCACTGGGAATATCCTGATGCAGGTATGTCTCCACGAATCACATACGACTACACTCCTGATACTCCCTCTGACTCCAGGCAAGCGCTGTCAACTCGTCCAGTTTCTTCCCCAGTGACCTCACGTTTCACATTAGAATAGGCGGAAGACTCGGCTTGTACCTTATTTCCTCTGTAAGCCTCCTGTCTCGCCGCCTCCTTCCTTTTTCTCTTCTGTCCTTCACCTCTGCATTCACGGTGTGTTTTTCTCCAGATTTCAGCCGGTAAGTCCGTGGGTCTGGCCGGTAATCCGGCCAGCTTCAGGGTGATTAGTTGATCCCTGGAGTAAACAAAGTGTGTGTGTGTGTGTGTGTGTGTGTGTGTGTGTGTGTGTGTGTGTGTGTGTGTGTGTGTAGTTGCTGCACTGCAGTCCATGAAAGTAAAAGTTCCACCATGATAAAAACTTTAAAAAAAACAAAACAAAACAAAAACCTCTCTCAGCCCACATGTTGAGTGGGCAGCTACTTATAAACGATAAAATAATAAGTATCATGAAAAAAGTTAGAGCAAGTAAGAAAAACAGAGTTGAAAGTACAGAAAAGAAGAAGCATTCTGAGTCACACAAATCTGATCAAGTCTGGTCAGTTAGAGCACGGAGAAAACGAACATGGGAGTGAGAGCCACTGAAACTACATGCATGTACAGGGGTATTTCTTTTTGATGGGGTATTTTAGCTTTGCTTATAACACACACACACACACACACACACACACACACACACACACACACACACACACACACACACACACAAAACAAATAAACAAACAGACAGACAGACAGACAAACAAACAAACAAGAAACAGGGAGGCTGTGCCTATTTTTCTCTCTAATACTTTTGGTTACTATACCAATAAGGACATATTCAGGTGGATTACATAGGACATGATTTTGATTGGCAGGTCATGCTTCATACCTGAGGGCACCCAGGACAGGAGTTTCCGTTCTCACAGGTTCGGATGCGGGACTGGAAACCACCGCCACACACTGCTGTGCAGGGTGACCAGGATGTCCACAGAGCCCAGGAAATGGGTAAAGGACACACAGAGTCCTCGTTACATAATCTAAACACATACACACATCACAACTTACAAATCTTTAATGAGGTTATACGAATAGTACAAGTGCTAACAATGTGTGTGTCTCACCGCTCCTCTCGCGTCTGGCCAACACACACTCTGCCTCCGTGTCGGGGGGTGGGGTTACTGCAGGAACGCTGACGAACCTCAAACCCAACACCACAGCTGGTGCTGCACGGAGACCATGAGGACCAGGGAGTCCAACCTCCACTTCTACACACATATAATTCCACTTTTGTTTGGCTGGTGTTCTTGATGACATCATCAAGTTACTCTTCTTCACGGAAAACTCCAGCACTTACACACTTGACATTACCTGGAGCAGTTGGTCACCTCCATCGTTGATCCGACACACTCTGCGCCCCCACACTGAGGGACTGGGAGATTACAGGCACGAGAGCGACACCGACAGGTGTTTTCACTTTCACCTCCGTCATCATGAGTGCATGATTGCCATGACGACCATGGACTGAAGCCACCATCTCGAGTCAGATTTTGCTCCTAAAACCAGAATTATGTGTATTAGAACAACAACAACAACAATAAAAACAATAATAGTTATAAATACGTTCTTGTCACAGAAGAGTATGTGTATCCCCCACATGGCCAACACCACACTTCGTATCATCATGCTTTTATTTTCACAAGGCTAACAGGCATGTCTACTGGCATATCCTGCATAAATGTGAGGCGCTCCACCGGATGTAGGCGCTTGTCAAAGTGAAGTATGGTGCTTGTGAGACAAAGCGCAACTTATCCGGACTTCCGATCTTTCAAGTGAGCAAGTGAAGGTTGAGTACTAAACAAGTATTCAACGCACACTTGCTCACTTGAAAGATCGGAAGTCCGGATAAGCCGCGATTTGTCTCATAAGCACCATTTGAAAGATCGGAAGTCCGGATAAGCCGCGCTTTGTCTCACGAGCACCATACGTCACTTGCGACAAATGCCTACATTCGGTGGAGCGCCTCACAAATAATAAAACAATAATTTATTAATTTGACATGACCACATGAATATTTCAAATGGCCAATGTGACCGTGAAATTAGGTCAAGGTGGCACAGTTTCAATAGGCTTGAAGACCTTTACACTAAGTAGAACAGGTATGAAGTGGAAAATGTTCTGGCAAAAACTGCACCCTCTAGTGTTACCAGGTATTTCTGAAGAATTGATCTCTGTGACCTTAAAGGTAGGTCAAGGTGACCCAGTTTCAACAGGCTGGTACAGCATGTATGGACCGTTTCTACATTCATTCATTCATTCATTTTCTGAATCACTGAATCCTAATTAGGGTCGCGGGAAGGCTGGCGCCCATCTCAGCCGACTCTAGGCAAGAGCAGGATACACCCTGGACAGCTCTCCAGGCCATCGCAGTTTAAACACTCCCACAACCATTAATACTCACGTTCACACCTAGGGGTTTTGAAACAGCCAAATAATCTACTGTGCATGTTTTTTTGGACTGTGGGAGGAAACCAGAGTACCCAGAGGAAACCCACACAAGCATGTTGTGTGCCATCCTTGTTTCTACATAAAGATAAAATAAATCCATAAAAACCACAAATGCTAGCAACAAGCAGGCGTCTGCAGCGGCAGCACACAAAAACATAGTATCCCCTACACTTCGCGAATGACACAATAATATATAATCAGTTATACTAATCAGTCACAAAAATTAGTCTTCAAATATTTTCTAAGAAAATTACACATCATCTCAATACTTTATGCCCTAACAGCCGTGTACTCTGAAAATCTAACGATTTATATCGAAATATGCCTCGGACAGTGAGAGCACCATGTTAGATCTGGTATTTCTCCCATATCTGAGGCAGCCGTCATTGAAGATTCCCTCAACTATTTTTGACAGTTTCTGCCATCACTGGCGGTTTCCTGAGCGGTTGCCATATTGTTTCTCGGAATGACTGCTGTTTATAAATTAATTCAGTATCAAGCCACCTTAAACAACGTGATTCCTTTTTAATCTTGAAATGTTTTCTTTAATACCAAACACCTACATTTGTATGCAGGCTGCCAAAAGGAGGTGTTATTATAATGCACCACTTAATGATTCAAATGGATTTAAATGAGGGGTGATCACACTAGAGGTGCGACGGAAAAGTGACTGACGTGAATGGAAATTCGTGGCTGTCGCTTTTCATTCTTGCAATGTTCACAAATTGGTCTCACGACATTCGAAGGCATCGAATTTTGATTGCTTGGTTCATAAATGTCACAGAACAAGGCTCTGACACGGAGTAGTCTTCAACTCTTCGTACGTGATGTGAGAGGGGCGTAAAGTTTTCGCTTTTCATTCACAAGAAAAAGCGAAAAGTTGAGTTCCACACAGAAAGTTGGAGAAGATTTGCTTGCGTCGACCATATTCCGAATAAAAAGTGAATGGTTTGAAGACAAAAGCAAACAAAATGCGACTTATTTAGAAACAGATTTTTTTTGTTGTTGCCGAACATCTGCTAGCCAATCACAAACCAGTCATGTGACTCTTGCAATATATGCGTTTAGAAAATATCGGCTTGCATGTGAGGCTGTAAAACATCTTGATGCAAATTTTTTAAATTCCATAAAAATAAACAAACAAATCAATCAATCAAATCGCATCAGTTGCTTTTCTATCGCACCTCCAGTGTGATCACTCCCTTAATGCGCCCGAGGCAATATTCGAATAGCGGAAAATGCCGGAAAAAGCATAGGGAGTCCTGAATAAGTTTTGCGTTGGATTATGTATTTCGAACATGTATGTTCATGCACATTTGTGTGTGACTGAAGTGATAACTAGCAACTGTAATAAAGTTTGTATGACTTACAGGACACTGTGTGATGTTCTGGCTCCACTGGCTCATGTTGGAGCTGGCTTCAATCGTAGTGCAGCGCCTCTGCTTCCTGTCCCAACCACAATATGGATCCCTTGCATACAAGCATTCCCTACATGCACACACACACACACACACACACACACACACACACACACACACACACACACACACACACACACACAATGAAATAGAGATAAATCAGTCTACAGCAACAAGTAAACTTCTGAAAAACAATAAACACTTGATGAAAGGGAACAATTCAGCATCTTTGGCTGTCTAATGGAGACCTGCACGTTTTCTGATAAAGGTATTGGTGTTTCGACCCATCTATGGCTACAGTACTATTTCCAGCTGAAGAGAAGCAGCCCAACAGCATGATACTGCCACCACCACCATGTTTCACTCCGGGTATGTGATTGTTTCAATGCAAACTCTCCTGTTTAATAATCCCATTGCTTATAATTATTCTCAAACCGTACATGAATCAGACCATAACATTTTCCTGGATGGTCTGTGGTGTATTAAACAGGCTTGAATTTTTTTGTTTGTTTGCCATCTTCTTTTGTAGCCCAGACATGTGGAGAATACGAGAGATTATGGTCACAAGCAGAGAGTAACCAGTACTTGGCAGATATTCCAGCAGCTCCTTTAATGTTTCCATCGGTCTCTTGCCAGCTTGCTTGATGAATGACATCTGGTGGTTTTGTCGATTTTAGAGGGACGTCCTGTTCTTGGTAATGTTACTACAGTGTCCCATTATCTCTACTTTTGATAATGACCGTCACCATGTTCCATGATGTATCGAACATATTTTTGTCCTCCCTCCTGATTGCTACCTTTCAACAATGACTGCATCTTTATACATGATACATAGGTTATGCTTAGATTTTTCTGGTCTTATGAATGCAAGCAGATGCCAAGATAATTCTACATCAATGGCTGATGTGTTGATAGGTGTATAATAATTACTTTAAATCCTGAGGTTGCATGTGATGGGTAAACTGTAAACACAATCACATTCCAAATCACAATTATGAACGTATGTGTACACACTTAGGGAACAAGGTTATAATAAACCTTTCTCTTTTTATCCCCAAAAATAAAAACAAATCATTTATTTTCATTCATGTTTTCTTAATTGTGTTAGTTGCAATATGACAACACAGATGGAGTGTACAGACTTCATATTGACTCTAAGAGTAATATGTTGGCCAGGGAAATCGCTCGCCTCAATTTTGTGACCTGATCCTGCTTCCCCAGAAGGCAAGTCATGGTGTACTATTTATTTCAGACTTCTAAAAGTTACAGGAAAAGTCTTGACATATAATTTTATTTGACAAAAGGCTGATTTATGAACAAAATAATAGTCTTTCACATTTCATGGATATTACCCCATCTGGAGTTTCATGACCAGTGTTGATGAAAGCAGTCCATCATTAAATCTGAATTTGGCTGTTTGTGTATTTTGGTAATGCGTACACATGTTTATTAAAGCGAGACCACATCAATACCACGGCCGTTACGGAAAGAGAAAAGGAAAAAGATACTGATTGAGAGTATAAGGTCTTCATTAAAACGTCAACATAGCAATAATCTGGGCTGGGACACTGCATATAACTTATTTACAAGAACATGTAGCTGTCAGAACCAATTAAAGCTAATGAGGACATCAATAAAACCACCATGATAAATATGATAGTCTCTAGAAGTCTAGACACACCTTTGCCATTTCTTAGGTCTCGGTGCCTTGGAATAAAATGGCTTAGCCAAAGTACAGGTATACCTCGACTTAGGTGGTTTCGAGTCAGTCGTTAAGTCATTCTCAATTATAGATCAGTTTTCAAAAAATATATAGAAAAATAAATAAAAATAAACAAAGTTTATGTCATTATAAAAGGCTTTTTTCATAATGTTTTTAAATTAGCGCAGTGCTTCTCAATTATTTTCTGTGACGTTTCAAGGCCAGCACCCCACGTGCGACCATAAATAGTATTATTTGTCTATAAAATTGTTATGAATACACCTCCGCATAACATTGTATCTTTATTAACATTACAAATAAAAACGCAGCAAATAATAATTTTTTAAAAACACACTTAATTCTAGTACAGTATGGCAAAAAAGCATGATCCCCAGGGTTATATGCGATCCCCCTGGCATCACACCACGCCCCCAAAGGGGGGCGCGCTCCACTATTTGAGAAGCACCGAATTAGCGGTAGCCCTGGCACATTATACATACGCATCATCATGACATTATTGGCATGTAATTCAAATTTGGCAAATGGCCGAGAGGATTTGTTTCTGTCTGTTTTGTTTCTCTGCTGATTGGTTGCAGACGATGTGTACACCTCTTTTTTTTCCCTTCTTGAACAAGTTATCAGCATGATTGCCTGAATTACGAAGTAAGTTTTTTTCTGTTTTTAATGATTATTTAAGCCCTATGATGTCACTCGAATGCCCTGCATCGTGTCTAGCTTCTGATAAGGAGTCTAAGTGCTTTATTTATTCATAAATATTATCACAGTACAAAATTAAAAAGTTTTTACGTAGTCATTACTACATTTTACTGCATTAATGAGTAAGATTGTCTATAGAATGGGTTTAACAAGCATATTTTAGTGCTTATTTTTATTTTAGTATAAATAAGTAAATTTGGCATAGCCTAGCCTAGTCTAGCCTAGAGCTAATTCGATTTAAGTTGTTTTCAATTTACGTCTGGAACCAATTAACGACATAAGGCGAGGTATACCTTTATTGCTTTCGTGATTTATCTGTGAATTACTAAGATTTTTGTCCTAATGTTTAGTTTTCTGTGTATGACTCATGTTCCCAATATCATGACTCTGCTTGGTTAGTTTTGGAGCATGTTTTGAACTGTTTACTTGTTCCCCTGACCACCGCCTGTATTCAGTGATTTTGCTTCATCAATTTTTAAATATTTTATCTGCAGTTGCATCCAACCTCCATCCAAGTTTATGACTGAAGGAATAATGACTTGTTTTCATGGCTGGCATATAATACACCGACACTCAATACATCAGTGTTTTTTTTAATAAAAATATTTTGAAAAGATACTTTTGCAAAAATCAAACAAGGAGCCAATATCAATTTTATAAAAACAGATTGATTTATACCTCATTGCTGCAGAAATGGCTGACTGTTATAAATCTATTATTTTATTCTCCCAGTGGACACAGCGGGACGCAGAATAAACAATCTGCGCTGCCAAGTATGTGTCGTCTCTTTAAATGCACACATATGCTACATCAACAGGAGCGCTCTTCACACTCCACTAAGTATGAGGATCCTACTAACGGTCCGACAACATTATACAGCTGGAACCCGTGCACGTCTTGCTACTGGGGAGTGGAGATATACTTTTTTTTTTTTTTTACTTTGGTAAAGTGCTTGGTGTGAGTGGTGAGTAAAACAAAAACTCTTATGAAATACAGCAAAACTATGAGGTGCGTGCTACGATATTTTCTAGTTTCCATCAGGTTTTAATTAGCTACAGCATGTGACCAGGCATCTAAAACTCATCGATTCATAAGTTACATGACCTAGTACAGTGGTACCTCACCTTACGAAATTAATCCGTTTCAGAAGTGGTTTCGTAACCTGATTTTTTCGTAAGTTGAGCCGCATTTTACATGTAAAAGGCCTAATTCGTTCCAAGGCGCCCAAATACTACCTCCTAAACCCTTTAAAAATTATAAAAGCATGCCTTTTAAGGCCTCCTTCTGCTTCAATATCGTACCAATGGTCGACGGGTTTCGGCCATATTCCTTTGCGATATCACTCAGCCGCATGCCACGAGCCCACTTCTTTTCACTCGCACCGGGAATCACTTTCACCGGGAATCACACGCATGTGCATGTGTGTGTGTGTGTGTGTGTGTGTGTGTGTGTGCGCGCACACGTGTCAAATGAGCACACTCGAAAAACTCACAAAGCAACAGTATCTCTGTCCTTTACACATGAAGAACAATGGGTCGAAGGCACACGGAAAGCATCATGGGTATCATGGAGATACAGCTCCCACCTAGCCAATGGGAGGCCAGTGGGGCGGTATGTTGGGAGATAGCCAATGGGAGGCCAGCGAGGCGGGATGTTGGGAGATAGCCAATGGAAGAGCAACTCGCAAATTGTTAGAATTTTTGGGATGGCGCGTTTCATAACATGAATTTGTTTTGTATTCAGAGACAAAAATTTTAGGTAAATGCGTTTCGTAACTTGGATTTTTCGTTTGTTGGGTCTTTCGTAAGGTGAGGTGCCTCTGTACTGTATATTTCTGACCAGTCCTAGCATCAGTGTGAGCATTGATATGGTTGTCCATAGCCAAAAAATGACTATCTACAGTCAACATGTGATGTATAAACTACATTTAATTTACTATTGAATGCAATTGTGATGATCTACAGCAACATTAATTCAGCCGTATCACCAATAACACCTTCCACTACTTTTCATCAATTGATCCTCTCTTGCAATAAACTCTCATGGTAGACTCCTGCTTGGTTGTAATGAACCATGGTAGACCTTCACAGATAAGATGCAATGCTCCTGCTATACAGACATGTGATGATCTATGCCCTACACGTGACCATTCATAGCCGAACTCATAGCAACCATTGCCCATCTGCATGTGTCCATTTGTAACCTACAGTAAATAAGAATAGCAAGAATAATGACAACAAATAACAGGACCAAGAATTAATAGTTAAACAACATATACGACACCATATAATACACCATATAACAACATATACTACAGCCTGGAACAATGCACATTTTTACACAAAGCATGTATATTCGTATGTGTTAACATATGAGTTTGTGTGTGTGTGTGTGTGTGTGTGTGTGTGTGTGTGTGTGTTTCAATGTGTGTAAGTGTTGCTAGGTCAACATTCAAGGTATCACTCAGGCAACAGGACATAGTTAGAAGCCCTGCATCGGATACAAAAGAATCCACAGATATTTACTCAGAAAGACTCACAGACACACACACACACACACACACACATAGAGAGAGAGAGAGAGAGAGAGAGAGAGAGAGATTGAGAGGCAGAGAGAGAGAGAGAGAGAGAGAGAGACAGAGAGAGAGAGAGAGAGAGAAAGCGAGAGAGAGAGAGAGAGAGAGAGAGAGAGAGAGAGAGAGAGAGAGAGAGAGAGAGAGAGAGATACACCACCCTCCTGTCATGAGCTGATAGATCTCCTGAAAAATGCTTGTTGACACATGACATCCTGAATGTGGAAAAACAAATAAATACAATCTGGAAAAAAAAAAAAAACTATTATTTTTCTAATAAGTAAAGAAAATAAATGTCTTTTTGTACTTTCAGGTCATGACACTCTAAATCTGTTACAAACACCGGATGGTAATGTGCTTGTAGTTAGGCTCCATTAAATAAGTCTCATTAGTGGGGCTCAATGGGTAGCAGAGGCTTTAATGAAAAAGAAAAACACGCAATGACATGACATGATGCTGTTCAGTCAGGACTGGCTGCTCAAAAAAAATCTCACAAATCCTTTGCACTGCTCTCTAAACAACACATGAATTAACGCTGGAATTTCTTGATATAACAAAGCACAGGAAACAAGGGGGCGAGAGGTGAGAAAAAAAAAAAAAAAAAAGAAAATCAGAAAAAGAAATCTGAGACAATGCAATTTACACCTTTGCCATGGAACCAGACGGTATGACTACGACATGTGAAATGATATAAAGCAAACCAGGTACGAAAGGTACCCAAAGACACGACTTCAGAAAATTAGGCATGAGAAACCATCACTAGGGCAATGAGAAGGGGGGAGGAAAAAAATAATAATAAAAAATAAAAACCTCACTCAAAGTAACACGAGAGGTTTGTCTGAAAAACAAGGGAAGCATGAAATATAACAAGTAATAAAACTGACAATTTTTGAACAACAGAACAACAAAACAACACTCGGAGCTCTGCGGAGAGCATCTAACCGTAATTCATATATTTTATCCATTAGAGTTACTGCTCTTAAAGCTGGAGCTGATCCCAGATACTTTTAAGCGAGAGGAAGGACACACACCCTGTACAGGTCAGCAGACTTTTGTCGGCCGTCAGACACACACCATTTCATCTAATGTGCATGTTCCTGGCCTACAGGAGGAAACTCTTTTTTTATTTACTGTATTAATCCCATAAAGAAAACTATTTCCTTTGCATTGAACCCATACAAACTGAGCACACACACACACACACACACACACACAGACACTGGGGGTGCCCGGAGAGCAGTTGGGGGTTAGGTGCCTTGTTCAAGGGCACTTCAGCCACTTATGTGGCGGAAGTAGTGGCGCTTCTCACTCTGCCACACATCTTTCCTGCTGGTACGGGACTTGAACCAGCACCCTTTTGAGCCCAAACCCGCTTCTCTAACCATTAGGCTACGGCTAAAACAGTTGGCCAAGATTCAAATCCTTCAGATGAGGCAAAAATACTAACCACTGGGTGACTGTACCGCTTCACCCTTCAGATAACATGTCTACTTATTTATTGTCATTTTATTGTTTATTACCTTATCAGTAAATGTACATAAAAAACAAAGATGAATTTTACAGCAAATTTCTCATTTCTATACTAAACTATTGTAGAAGTACTCGGAGACAGCAAACCTTTGCCAAGCCAAGACAAAGAGAAAAAAAGGGAAAAATATTAAAAATGGCAGCCCTTGCTGGACCCGTGAAATATGACAGAAAAAAAAAAATTCTCACAATGCTAAAGAATTTTTTTTTTTTTTTGAAATACAGTTTCCAGAATTATTCAACCTGGATCATTTCCAACATCGAACAGACTGCTACTCGGGCCGTACTCCACCCTTCCAGTAAGAAATACTGTATTAAAGTCTGCTCATAACTTGGTGGGCTGATGGCGTGGTGGTTAGGGTGCTGGGTTTATCATCAGCAAGTTGTGTTTGAATCCCAGTTAGACCCCCACTGTGCTAAGACCCCTGGGGCAAAGTCTTAACCACAAGTGTGCCTCTGTTCACCCAGCAGTGCTGTACCTGTAAAAATATACATACAGGGATCCCTCGCTACTTTGCGCTTCAATTCATGCGGCTTCGGTGCTTCACGGTTTTTTTCTTTTTAAATATTCATCGAATTAAAAAAATAAGAAAATTAAGGAAGAATCAGGGAAAAAAGTTAAGGAAAATGCCAAAAAAACAAAGCTAATTATGCAAAAAAAACAAACAAAAAAAACAAACAAAACAACACAAAACCTCCCATCAAAACTACTTACATTGTTGCATCTGTGTGTGCACGCGCATCTGCACGCGCGAATGGATGTGTGTCGTCTTCTTTCCATACAATACCATCTGTATGTGTTTGTATTTATATTTTATTTACATCTTATGTTATTTTTTGAATGTTTAATTGTTATTATAAGCATTTATAGCATTGAATACGGATTTATTGAATATGTATCATATACACATATACATGTACGTATATGTCAGTCAGGGGGACGGTTGGGGGGGGGGGGGGATCCTACTTTGTGGATTTCGATGGTAGTGTGGGGGATCTCTGCCCCAATTAACCGTGGAAAGTGAGGGATCCCTATATATTTACATATATATATATATATATATATATACACACACTGGGAAGGTAACCTGTGATGGACCAGTGTCCCATCCAGGAGGAGTTGAACTCCTGGTCGCTTCATGCTACCGAAACCAGGAATAAGCACCGGCCTGATATATGGCCAATAGGCTCAGGTGTAAAAAAACCCAAAAGACATGAAGTTGCAAAAACAAGCAAAAAAGCACCTAACAACTACAAAACTGAAACCTCCTGAATGAACACAACCTTCCGCTAATCAGGGGAATTAGCATCCAGTTACAGGGCGTAAGGATTAAGCAACCTTTGAACCCAGAGATCTGATGAAATTACGACCCAGGTAAGAATCAAAGCAAGAATTGAAGAAACAAATGGAAGAGACGGATTAGACACGGAACAAAGATCAGCCAGACAGGGGACTGAATGGCGGTGTACTGGGACATCTACAACTTTCTCAACAGCACCTGAAACGAGGATAAGTGTTAGAAACTGTTTGTTCCAACTGAAAATGATAAAAAATAAAGTTCCAAAAAAATAAAAGAATTGCAACTCGGATTTAAGAATTAAATGTACTGGGATCTATTACCAAGGAAGGGTATGTGAGCAGATGGGGGAGGAACGGGAATTATGAAAGGAAGAAATAAATAAATTATTATATTTCTAGGGCAGAAAACTTCAATTGTGTCTTTATAGAGGATGATTATTAGTAATGAATGGCTGGACGAACGTTCAGGAGACGACTGACCCACTTCAAAACACACTTATGGGACGATTTCTGACTGTTTCAAATCCAATTTCAAAATCCTCTCTCTCTTGTCAGACACACAGGATAATTTACAAAATAAAATGTATTCTGAAGCAACAATTGTAAAGGAGCTGGTCTGAAACGTTCCCACTCAAACATCAGTGAAGACTCTCTCGTGCATTTCCAGCCTCACGGCTTTTATATGAAAGATAAAAGTGATGGAAAGTTGCAAATATTAAATCAAGTTTTATGTAAAAATCTTTGGCCTCACATAAAGTGAGGATTGATTTTTTCAATAAAACGGATTGGTGTGATGTAGTAAATGCAATCTGGGATTGGTTAAGTGTGTAATATGTAAATTAAGCCCCACTGAACAATAGCCATTTCCCGCCTCAGGATAAATTGGCCAGCGCCTTTTGCCTACAGACATCAGGAAAGTTGTTTAACTCTGTCAATTACCGAGGAAGGATATTAAGTTTTAAAAGATGCATTGTCCTCTCGATACATCCCTCAGCGGCACTGCAGACAGCGAGGAATGTTGCCATTAGAGACAAATGTGGTCATTAGCTAAAATCACATTCATTTGAAACATTAGGAGGATATATTGGACCAGTATGAAGGGGCACATTGGGCAGGCGTTTGGAGTTGTTTATAAAAGATATGTACAGTGGGGGGGTATTAAGAGTGGCACATTACTCTAGTGGTATCAAATAAGGATGATAGTATATATACTAGTGTGTGTATATATATATATATATATATATATATATATATATATATATATATATATATATATATATACACACATACACACAGACGCTCCCCGACTTACGGTTTTAGTTAGATCCCAAACGGCCGAACGCAAGATGAAAAAAACCCATAAGTTGTTACTGTATGTTCCAGTGACGTATGACGTTCCTACTGTACTATACATCCATAAATACCATTACTTTATTTAATAAAACACCCCGAAATCAATTATTATAAACATAACATTGTAAAATAATATCAAATATATCAAATAATATCAATATTAATTTCAAATAAATTAAATTCAAGCAAAATAATTTAAAATAGATCAATTTAATCAAATTCACTCATCAAATATAAAGTACAGTATCAAATATAACCTTTAATAGTCTCTATGATGATGTGATCTTTCTGCTTGTAAATGGTTCCGATGGTCGACCGGGCCGTTTGGAAGAATCGTGCAACAGTCACATGTTTTTCACCAGCATCGATTTTCTTGATAATAGGCATCTTTGTTTCTAAAGAGATGGCTCGCCGCTTTTTCTGATTACCACTATCACTAGTAGGCTTACGCTTCTGACCAACCAGATTTGCTTAGGGTTACAAAAGTCCACGAAACAGTGTAAACACAAAGATCACAGAGACAACGTCTTAACACAAGGGTAACACGCGGTGAACTGGGAAGAAGGAGGGGCACGTTCCGTCTGTCATTTGTAAACAATGGATGCAGCGTCATTACGTCATTGCGTCAGCGTACTACGTAGGTATGTCTCGTACTACAGAGAGCACGCTAAACTCAAAATTTGACATTTTCTTTTTTAAAAACGTAAAATCGAAAAATATATAAAACGAATGAACGTAAAGCGAGGAGTGTCTGTGTATGGGGGGGGGGGGGGGGGGTGTTACACCCGAGCCTAGTGGCTCATCAGGCCGGTGCTTATCCCCGGTTTCCGTAGCGTCAAGCGACCAGGAGTTCAACTCCTCCTGGATGCGACGCTAGTCCATTGCAGGTTACCTTCCCAGTATATTTTTACTGGTACCCATTTATACTGCTGGGTGAACAGAGGCATATATATTATACACACACACACACACACACACACACACACACAAATGTATACAGTACGTCTAATATACAGTACTGTATACAGACACAAACTTTTTTCCCCACCATTTTTCTACCCGATTTAGTCGTATTCAATTTCCACCCATCAGGCATTACCTTCCCTATCATATGATCATGACGGTCAAACATCAAAGCCAAGGCCAAAGCCACACCCCCTGGTGAGAGCTCCCATAGACTCCTTGTCACAGATTGCTGTGATTGCTTGCGATCTCCAAGTTAATAGTCAGGCACCTTGTTGATGTGCCACTCAGGAGCCCCCATACACAAACTTATTCATTTTCAATTCCCAATTAGGGTCACAGTGGGGCTGGGACCTATCTCAGCATAAGCAGTGAGATCCAGATGTGCCTCTGCCCAGCCACTTCCTCCAGCTCTTCAGGAGGGACCCTGAGGCGTTCCCAGACCAGCAGAGAGACATGGTCCCTCCAGTATGCTTTGGGTGGATGCCACTGTCTCTTCTCTTTTGGACGTGCCTAGAAACATCCCACTAGGGAGGCATTCAGGAGGCATTCAAAGCAGATGCTGGAGCCGCCTCAACTGGCTCCTCTCAACACGGAGTAGCAGCGGTTCTACTCCAAGCTTCTCCTGGAAGGCTGAGCTTTTCACCCTATCTCTAAGGGAGACCCCCCCCACACACACACACATACACACACAAGCTCACCGTTGTGTTTCATAGCTGGAACATCTCTCCAGTGGGATCTTCAGAACTCTGCTGCTCAAACCCACAAACAGGGACCTGTCACTCTGCAGGATCTGGAGGTTAAGGATCGGCTCCTGCTGATTTGCTGGAAGAAGTTTCATCTCCTCAAGGTAACATCCACGCAGATTCTGACTGGATGTGGAGAGTGCTTTAATAATGGTGCCGTGTTCTGTTAGATTAAAATGAGAAATAAAAAAAGCTTTGATTACAGTATTCCGCGTGTCTCATAACACTGTGATTGAAATTGACTTTATATGCTGTCTGAGCATCATCTGGATCTGTTCCATTTACGTCTCATCCATTTCTGCACTTAGGAATACAATGTAGCTTCATTTCTCCTTAAGATTCACAGAATTCTTCTGGATTTAACCAGATAAAATTGATTATTTAGCCATGTCTGACCTGTCCCGATGTAAATGACGTGGTACAGGGTATCACGTCCCTGCACAATGTCCACAACCAGTTTGGAAAAGCGGATATTGTCCTGGCTGATTAAGGGGTCAACGGACACAGGCTGAACAATCTCACTCATCAAAAAGAGTCTTTGAGCATCCTGCAGACTCCGTTCGGTTAGATTCCCACCAGGGCTGCTGTCGCCTATTGTCCCACACTGAGAGAAAAAAAAAAGAGAGTGGGAAATATTGATAAACAGAAAAATTGTCAAGCAGCGTTGCATTGTGAGAAATTGTGGAAAGAGACATTAGATATGAACTGGAGTGAAACATGGGGATAAGCCCTTCGGCATTGTACAGTGCATAGAAATGATGGGCAGACAGGTATCCTAGAGCAGTGCAATAGAACAAAACATGATTTGCACATGATCATTAATAGGGTCCACTGGGATGGGATACTGGTTTGATGCAATGGAATGAGACACTGCAGTGGGACAGTAAGAACGCATTGGGGTGGTAACATGGTACAAAAAAAAGAAAGCACTGGCATGGTTCATTCATTTTTTTCATTCATTTGCTGAGCTACTTTATCCTACTAGGGTCATAGGAGGCTGGAGCCTTAACACACATCTTAACCAACACTGAGTGAAGGTGTGGTCACCCTGAACAGCTCACCAGTTCATCATTCACACACATACACAAAACGATTCACTATCACACTCACAAGTAGGTCCAATTTGAAACAGGTAGTTGGCCCTAGTTGGCCACACAAGCACAGCAAGAACATGCAAACGCCACATAAACACAGTAGGAAAGCCCTGGACTAAAAACTTCTTACTGTGAGGTGAACATGGACAGGGAGACACCACACTACATTACTACTACCCAAATATATATATATATATATATTTATATTATATTGTATATTTACACATATAAACAGTGGTACCTTGACTCACGAACTTAATCTGTTTCGAGGGCGAGCTCGTATGCCGAAAATTCTGTTAAATGTTATTCCCATAAGAAATAACAGAAAACCAATTAAGCCGTTCCAACCCCCTCCCAAACTCATATAACTTGCCACAAACGTAATATATTAAAGATAAACATGCAAAAACAATAAATATTTCATAATAATACATGTACATTAGTATTAATAATTATTATTAATAAATAATAATAAAACAAGAATAAACAATAAGTCAACTCACCCTTCTGATCATCAACTGTGGTGAAGATGTCACGTGGGCAGGCAAAGGATGGTGCATAACAGTGGAGGAAGAGAATTTTGTTTGTGTGCATGCTACGAATGCCAGCGAGGAAATGCTCATGGTGAGTTCCCACAAGGCCACAGTGTTTCTCAAATAGTGGGGGGGGGGGGGGGGGCATGGTGTGATGTCAGGGGAGGGGGGTGTTGATGCCAGGGTATGACCCTGGGGAACATGCTTTTTGCCATACTGTACTAGAATTAAGTGCAATTGCACTTCCACTACAGAAGGTGGCAGTGATGCTCTGATTGTCATGCTATGGTGTTGGGAAAAAGCACTGAGCAAACGATATACAGTGCAGTAAACACTATTTATAGTCACGCGTGGAGTGCTGGGGGGGGGGGGGGGGTGAATTTTTTTTTTCTTCCTAGTGGGGGCGTCAAAGAAAATAATTGAGAAACACTGCACAAGGCATTATTGGAGTGTGGCGGAATACACGTGAAAGTATATGAGGCTAATTGACCCAGAAAAACCATTTCCCCAGCAGAGCTCAGAAATCAAAATTTTGCTCGTTGGATGGAGCAGATTTTTGATGGGATCATGGAAAATTCGTTGTAAAGACACTTGTAAGTCAAGGTACCACTGTATACACACACACACACACACACACACACACACACACACACACACACTCACTCACTCACTCACACACTCACACACACTCACAGACACACACACACAGACACACACACTCACTCACACACACACACACACACACACACACACACACACACACACACACACACACACACACACAATTTGACACTTTACAGTAGTATCCATAGATGGCATTGGACCTAGCATTCCCTCTGGCAGTATTTCTGAAGTTTACTGGATGCACACTGACCTGGGAAATGTGTACGATATGTTATGTATAACCGTTATGAGACATTAGACAGCTAAATTGGGAAGAATGGCAGGTCATGGTATATTTGAAGTAATACATTAAGTATATAAATATAAGAACTAGATACTTGCAAGGTACATGTGGAAAACACAGATACTACACTGACAGCAGTACAGTGCACGGAGTACATAACATAAGGCAATGAGGCATCAGGACGCAACATGCACAGGACATTGACGTGGAACACTGAGGGACATTTACGTTCAAAATAGTACGTCATATGTGGAGAGGATACTTAATATACTCCTGTTACACTGAAACAGCACCGTGAGACAGCAGGATGGGGCAGCAGTACAGAAGCATGACTCCGAGCATGATGGGGTGGTGGGGCCGTGACAACCTTCAATAGAACTACAGTTCCGAATTCTGAACCTTGGAACTTGGGTTCATGGTGGTGCTTGATGGACATGTAAAAATAAGAATGTATAAATCTTTGTCCTTCTGCCAAAAGCTGTAGGTGAGAGTGTATGTGTTTCCAACCTGAAAGTTGGGGATGGGGTTCGGGGTGGACAGCCAGCTCGTTCGAGGGTTCTCCTGGTAACGAAATGGACCATTGAAGGCCTGAGTGATGGCACTGAGGTTGAAGGCACATACTGCAGAGGCAGCAATGCTGTTACTGTGGGAGGAAGGAAGGGCAGCATCTTTAAATTAGACAGGCAGATCCTCAAACCATTAATATTCAGACGGCACGATTGGGTTTGTAATGTATCCGAAGGTATAGGTGAGTAGTTATATAACCGCCATATGTTATCTTTTCAGTATCTTTCATGACCAGATGCTCCAAGGTAATCTCAGTGCTTGAACCTGAACGATTATGGCTGTGCTCCACAAAATCGAGCACAGTGGAAGAAGAATTATACGGTTTTGTTCCATGTGTCGTATGAATAAGAATTTAGCTCAATTGTAAAATAAATAGCAATTTCAAAGTGCCTTGATTTATACTGTTTCAATATTATATAAAGTTCTCAGCTCTTATATTTGTGAAGTCTCTGAGTACAGAACAATCATGTCCTGTTGTGATGCAACAGTTTGAGATTCTTCAAATAGATTATACTTAAAAATGATTTAAAAAAAAGTCCTCCTAGACACTGAGAGAAACTAGCTGCCAAATAAACCGCCTGGCTTTTTTTCCCCCAAAAGTTTTCAAGTGAAATTAAAAAAAAAAAAAAAAAAAAAAAAAAAAAAAGTTATATATACTGTAATGCTATGATTTTTTTTTTCAAAATGTTGTCCCATGTGACTCTTACTTTACAATCTCTTCCCAAAAGTGTAATTCATACATAAAATTAAAATAAGCTTGAAAACCTACAGCAAACATTAATTCCAAGATGAGTAAAGAACAAGACATGACATTTATTTATCAGATTGTGAGAGGGGGTAAGTTCTCAACAACAACAAAAAATAAATAAAAATAAAAATAATAAAAATAATAGTAAACATACTGAAGGGGCAGTGGTGGCCTGGTAGTAAGGTGCTGGATCACTGATCCCAAGGTTGCGGGTTCAAGCCCCACTCTTCCCAGGTTGTCACTGCCCCCCCCACACCCCCACACCCCACAGTGAAGCCAACTCGGTCATCAAAGGCCGGCCCTGTCTCTCACGGTCTATGGTGTGAGGTTCATGTAAAAGAACCGGTGCTGACTTTCAACAAGAGAAGCTGCATAGCCATCAGCATGTTTCTGCCCTGCGACGGCCTGGTGAGCCATCCAGGGTGTACTCTTCCCTCACACAGAGTCGGCTGAGATGGGCGCCAGCCTCCCCGTGACCCTGATTACGATTAAGCGGTTCAGAAAGTGAATGAATAAATACTGTGGTATAGCCTGTAAACAGTTGTTTACCCACGAAATCCCAAAACAGAACAAAGTCTCGTCCATCTCACCCCGCAAAAACTTTGAACTTTACTTTATTCCTACTATTCACACGCTCGCTTTAAAAAGAAAACAAAACCTAGTTGGCTTCCCAAATCAGATTTGTTCTGATTAGACTAAATTGTATTAAATGTTAATTTTCATCAGTTGAAGGTCTCTGGAACATCCCAAGTGCTGCCATTATCTTTTAATTACAGACCAAACTTCCAGCAGTAAAATCTCACTGTGTTCAAACGCAACCTTTCTGTCTACTCCAGCATCAGAGTGCGACACTAAAACTGTCAAACCTCACACAAGGCTCGAACCGTAGTGCTAATCCTCTGCAGGTATTTGCTGGATCTGAGTAGCACGATGACTCAGTAAGCAGCATCAGCTGATTTCCTCACTGAATTTTAATCATACAATTTCTGGAAATAAAACTGCACTGTGACCCTGTAATTCTCAGCAGCTCAAGGCGTGGTAGACATAATTCGAGTAGCGCAGCACCTCGAAATGCATGATTTAAATCTGCTTATCACTCCAAAATACAAAACTCCATTCATTGCATTTTTGCCTCTATGGTGTACTAAATGATATAAAGAATATCGGGTTGGAATGTGAACAAACATAAATATACACAAAACACAAATTAACAAAAGATAGGTAACCTTAATGAATAATAATAATAATAATAATAATAATAATAATGAAAACTATGATTACTGACATGAATATACAATAATTTCACCCTCAAAAACTCACATTCCAGGTACAGTGGTACCTTGTACCTTGTACCTTGTCCGTACAGTGATACCTTACGAGTGTCTTTTAAAACGAATTTTCCATGATCCGCGCTTCGATCTCTCCAAAAATCTGCCCCATCCAACGATCAAAATATTGATACGCCTTGTGCAGTGCTTCTCAATTATTTTCTGTGACGCCCCCCTCTGGGAAGAAAAAAAAAACATTTCATACCCCCTCAGTGCCCCGTGTATGACTATAAATAGTGTTTACTGCACTTCATATCATTTGCTCGGTGCCTTTTCCCTACGCCATAGCGAAAACAGTGAGAGCGCCACTGCCACCTACTGTAGAGGATGCGCTCTATATATATATATATATATATATATATATATATATATATATATATATATATATATATATATATATATATATATATATATATATATATACATATATATGTCTGTCTGTCTTCCTTTCGGCTTTTTCCCTTTTACTCGGGAGTCGCCACAGCGAATCATCTGATTCGCACGTTTGATTTGGCAGAGGTTTTTACGTCGGATGCCCTTCCTGTCACAACTCTTTTAGCAAGGGACAGAAACACGCTGACGACTTTGCAGCTACTCTTTACGAAAGTCAGCAATGGTTCTTTTACATGCCTCTCACCATAGACAGTGACAGACATGGCCCGCCTTTGATAACCCAGTTAGCCGCACTGGGGGGATGCGCTACATATATATATATATATATATATATATATATATATATATATAAAATGATGATAGGCCTCCGTCAATCCCGAAGGACTATGACTGCGCTCTGGCTGGTATCCCGGCTGGTGATACTCTCCAGTGCGCAGAACCTGGGTAGGGAGTAATGGAGGACAAGCTGTTACCCAAGCAAGCAAGTTCCCCCTCTCGGCACCCCCAGAAGAGTCCAATGGAAGGGCAAGTGCCGATACGACTGGGTTCCAGGGCTGCTGCCTCATGGGACTCCGGCTCCCGATTAGAAACACGACTTTGCAGCCTACTCTTTACGAAAGTCAGCAATGGTTCTTTTACATGCCTCACACCATAGACAGTGAGAGACATGGCCAGCCTTTGATAACCCAGTTAGCTGCACTGGGGGGGACAGTGACAACCTTGTGGAGAGTGGGACTTGAACCCCCAACCTTAGGATCAGCGATCCAGCACCCTTTACCACCAGCCACCACTGCCACATAATCTTTATTATTAATCAGAAAGAAACTCACACGTTAGTAGTAAAGATGCCATAGATAAGGTCTTGCTCAGGGAGGTAGAAGGTGCTGTGGAGCTCATGGTAGTAGAAAGGCACATCTCCTGAGCGTGAGCAATTCAACCTTGCCTTCATGAAGGTCGTCCACGTGTCTTCAAGCAGAAATCGACCACCGACATCATTCTGACACACTCGTGCCACCCGAGAGAACACCGCCTTCCCACAATCCTCCTCCACTGCCACTTCTCGCAAGAAGAAGTACGTGAAGCGGCCTACTTCGTATGCTGAGACGAACTGAGGCTCTAAAGAAGGGCAGAGAGAAAGAGGACAAGCGAATGTCCATTACTTTGCTGTCACACAAAATAAAAAGAAACCGAGAAACTGTCACCATATACAGCAAATTCAATGAATGTTCTAAACAGCTGATGTTTGCGTGAGTACTGCGCTGTATAGTAGACGCACCATTCAGCCATTTGGAGTTGTATTGTGCTGTGCGGAGAGAAGGCATGTTTCCCAGGCTGCGGTAAATCACGGGGTCACGGCCAGAAAAGTCAATGACCGTTGCAGCATAGAGGTCACCGCTTTCTGTTACCATGGCGGTGGAATTGTGTTTGGGGTCGTAGGGACAGCGTGCGACCCCGTTCACCGTCTCAATCACATTGGCGAGATCGGAGGCGGAGCGGGTGGTGCAGATGGGTGAGAATGCGTTCGTGCCACAGGTGAAGAGACGGGAACCACTCAAGAGGAGAACACGCATGTAGTTCTGACACTCGTCCTGTGAGAGAAAGAGAGAAAGACAGAGAAAGAGAGAGAAAGAGAGAGACAGAGAGAGACAGAGAGGCAGAGAGAGAGAGAGAGAGAGAGAGAGAGAGACAGCAAGAGAGAGAGAGAGAGAATAAGAGCGAGAACTGCTATAACAATAGCGGCAACCATCCTACAACAGTGATTATAACAATAAGTGGAGAAATCGCATAATTTTTTTTTTTTTATTAAACCGTTTTTTTGTTACAAAATTCCTCTGTCATAAAATGAATAAAACACTTCAGGATGTATAATTAGTAGAAAAGCATCTGACTGTCAGTTTGTTGATTATTTTCCCATAACAGCACCATCGGGGGGGATGTTTAATGTATTATTTTTATGCACTTTATTTTTATTAGTACTGTTGTTATTCCCGCCTTCCTCCAGTGAGAGCTCAGCCAATTAGCTTCCACGAACTCCAAATGTGGAGATCTGTGTGTGTAAACTGGATTTGAACTCAGAATATCCGGGATGACAGCAGAGCATCTCATTGCCGTTTACCATTTTATTACAGTTTGGTTAAAACAAATTAAACAAATAAAAGGTCAGATTAAGAGAAGGATATCAAGTTAAGACAGATCTCTCACCTCTGTTTTCCCTTTGCTCCGACAAGACTTGCGTGTGTCTTCCTCCACTCCACACTCAACACCCTGCAACACACACAGATAGAGAGAAAGCTCAAAAATCACACATATATATATATACATATACAAACGCACACGCACACACATATATACACACACACATATATATACACACACATATATATTATATATATATATATATATATATATATATATATATATATATACACACATATATACACACATATATATTATATATTTTATATATATATATATATATTATATATATATATATATATATATATATATATATAGACGCTCCCCAACTTACGAACGAGTTACATTCCGGACGGCAGTTTGTTAGATGAATTTGTTTGTAAGTTGTTACAGGGCGTTCTTTAGAGGGGAACATATGTTTAAAGCTTGAATAAGTAACTTGTACGAGTTTGTACTGTATACAATCTCTCTCTCTCTCTCTCTCTCTCTCTCTCTCGCTCTCTCTCTGCATAATCATCTTATTTCATTCTATTGAATTTATCATTTATTGGTACAAGGTGCAAACCTAAATGCACCATAAATTATCAAGCTATCTGTGACGTCAGGAACTTTCAGCCGGACCCAAAATGCAGGAGACAGACTAGGATGAACACAGAGACACTTTATTGTTACAGGAGAGGCACTTGAGCAAGAGGAAAACGTAATCACTGCTAGTGATGACGAGAAACACGAAAACTTGACATACAAGGAACTATGAAGCGGGAACTGGTCGAGCGCTGAGCTGAAACCAGGAGCCAGAGAGATCACAGGAAGACAGGGACGTGAAGAGGGACAATCTTTTATCACCGAGAGCACCGTATTTGACTTAATAAACCCCTCCCCATGTTTTTGATCTTACGTCTAATAACCACCCATGTGTAGTGGGAGAAAAATTGTGTCAAACTTACCAATTTTATTGGATCAGTCTTTGTAACGGTAAAATGAGGCGTTCACTGCCTGTAAAAGTGAGTTTACACGGTATTTCAAGACCCCCTGCCACTGGGGAATGTCTATAATGTTCATCAGTAACGACACATTTGATTGTTCCGCCGTGCTTTAAAAAACAGGAAAATATTTTGCTGTGTTCTCTTGGTAAATGTCCAACAACCGATGAAACATTAGAAACTGCTACAGAAAAACTATGGGATGCTCTGAATGAATGGAGCGATGAGCCAGATATGGACCAATCAGAAAGTGATGAGGATTTTTCACCAGATTCTCCTGCTCACTGACTTCATACATTTAAGCAAGTTCCTGGCCATGTGCTTTTGTTTATGTTCGTGTTGATTGGTTCAACGTGGCATGTGCTAAAGTTGGCATTCGTGTTGATTGGCTTGATATTACATCCAGGAAAGTGTTTACAGGAACAGCCTTCTACTTGTTCTTCAATTTCATTTAATTTTCGCTTTCACTTTCGACCTCGGACAGCCCTGTTTGTATGTCCGGATGTTCGTGAAACTAATGTTTGTAAGTAGGGTAACGCCTGTATACACACACACACACACACACACACACACACACACACACACACACACACACACACACACACACACACACACACACAGTGCTATGCAAAAGTTTTTGCCCCTGACCAATTTATGACAATTTTTGTATTTTTGTCTCTCATCCATCCCAACCAAAGAGCCAATTCATGGATGTGGTGAAGGAGGACATGAAGGTAGTTGGTGTAAGAGAACAAAACACAAAGGATAGGGTGAGATGGAGGCAGATGATTCACTGTGCGACCCCTGAAGGAAAAAGCCGAAAGGAAAAGCAGGAGGAGTCCCTCATCCATTTGAGGTCAAGCAAACCTAAATATTATACAAAGATAAAACACATGTAAACACAAAATGCAGTTTTCAGTGCCAATTGCATTTATTAAGGGGAAAAAAAAAACAACTTTTTTTTATTTTCCCTGGTCGGAAATGTCTGACAGCAACCAGGTTTGCGTGTGGTCATGAAATTGAACTCAGTTTTAACAAACAATAAGGTTAATCACAATGTTCATGTAGGGTTGGATAAAATTTTTCTTTTAACAAATAAAATCACAACAGGAAACTGTATTTTTTTTTTTTTTAAATACTTGGGTTATCTTTGTATGATGTTTAAATTTGTTTTATGGTCTGAGAAAGTAATCAAAAACTTTTGCACAACACTGTGTGTGTGTGTGTGTGTGTGTGAATATATATATATATATATATATATATATATATATATATATATAATAATAGCATTGTATTTTTATAATTGACTTTATCAATTTCAATCTTTATAATCGATTTTATTTCCTTACACACAAATTAATTTGGAACACAACACATTCTATTTAAAATCAAAACAGGAAGGAATATATATCAAATTTGTGTTATTCCTTTAAATAAATTGAAGAAAAGTGAATATTAAACTGTTATAAAAAAATCAGTGTCTTCATTTCTTCTTTACAAACTTAAACATTCAGTGTATAAACTGAAAAATCTCAGACTTTGTTTTCCTTTGAATCTCTGGACTAATATTTATTTGTATAAACACTGTTTCTGAGAACTGCTGCACGTCTGGGTTACATGGAGTCGACTAACTTCTGCACCTGTGAGCAGGTGTTCCAGTCCAGGATGATTGGACTATATTCCACAGTTCTTCTGTATTTCTTAGTTTTGCCTCAGAAACTGCATTTTTAATGTCACCCCACAAGTTTTACGTCAATCTTGTTGGTCTAGATGTTTCCCGTTTACTGATGTGTTTGGGGTCGTTGTCTTGTTGGAACTCACATCAAGGGCATTTCCTCTTCAGCATGAGGCAGCATGACCTCCAAGTGTTCTGATAGATTCAAACTGATCCATGATCCCTGGGATGCGATAAATAGGCCCAACACCTAACATCCCCATCTCATGATGCTTGTGCCACCAGGTTTCACCGTCTCCATAGTGAACTGTGGGCTTGAATTTAGTGTTTGGGGCTCATCTGACAAACCTTCTCCAGCCACTAGACCCAAAAAGAACAATCTTATTTTCATCAGTCCACAGAATGTTGATGTTTCTCTTTATTCCGGTCAATGTGCTCTTTGATGAATTGTAACCTCTTCAGCATGTCTTTTCAGCGGTGGGACATTGCCAGAGCTGATTGGTTCTTGCCACTTTGGATCTTCTTCATCCATTCAAATGGTAGTTTTTTCACTTTCTTCCACATCGTTCAGGTTTCTGTTGCCATTTTAAAGCATTTGAGATCATGTTAGCTGAGCAGCCTCTGATTTTCTGAACTTCTTTATACGTTATCCCCACTACTGTCAACTTTTTAATCAAGGTTTACAGTATGGCCTTCATCATAACGTCATCATAACTTCAAAAACAATAAAAGCCCACGGAGAGCTCAAACCCCTGCAAGGCTGTCAAAAAAAATTAAGTAAACAGCATCCCTGCTGGGCGTGCTCCAATACCACACATCTAAAACATTGTCATATCTTCCAGAGATAAAGAACCCTTGAAAAAATCCCTGGATCCAGAATCTGACCGGATCATTTCCAAAATCTAGACTTTGAAGTCTCCTTTATCCAAAACCACACCTCTGGAACTATTTGCCTAATTCCTCTAAACAATCACACAAACCTAAGCAAAAACAAAACCTCCTTGGCAGACAAAACAACCGACACATGGAACACATGTTCCGATTTTAACACGCCCACAACATCCAAACCCATAAACAGGTCCAGATTTTCCCAAGCAGTTGTCACTAGGTGGGTGTGTTACATGTAATTTGAACTTGATCAACTGCCTGCAAGATTACGTTTTTCCTCCACGTCTTTAATCCAAATCCAGGTTTTAATTATACACTCTAGTGAAATAGAAACATTATTTGTGCAAGTCAACTGGCAAAACGCAGCACCGCACAGGCAATAACAAGCTACTTTCTTACCACAGCGACAGAGCCTCCCCATCAACTGACGCAAAATAGATAATATTTGCAAGGAACATAGTAAACACTACACAATAATTACTTTACTATGTAGTCACCTACAGTCAAAGTTTACTAGCTAGTCAGATAAGGTTAGCTTCGCTAATATGCTAGCTTGGAATGAAATGCAAAACAGTGTGACAAACCAAAATGCAGAAGCATGATAGCAAAACCAAAATGTCTGTGGTTTGGGTTTGTTTTTCACTTGCGGCTGTTAGGCAAGTAAGACCAGCCTTAAAAATATCTTGGTTGGCGGTAACACGGCCTGTTGGGCTAAAATTGTGCATAAAAACCCTGAGCCTGAGCATTCACAGACGCAAAAAATAAAAATAGACCGGTTCGTTGTGTTGAAAAAAAAAAAAAAAAACACGTGTGTCCCCTATAATATACCATACTAAAAAGTGGCCAAAGCAAACTCAGTAGCAACCGCGTCTTGTGATTGGTCAATTTCACCAGTTCGGTAAAATAGCATTTCTCATTGGCCAGTACTGTCTGAACAACAATGTGGAAAGCATGTTGGAAGTGGACAATTATGAGGCAAAAAAACCCTGTTCTGTATTACTATTAAAGGTCCCAACATTAAAAAAAATAATTAATTAATGCATTTCAAATTGAGCAACACATTTGCTGACATTTTCGAACAAATGCAAGTTAATTATAAACTGCCGGCAACAGCACGGAGCGTGACGAAGGTATTTGACTTTGATGCTATGTTGACTGCAATATTAAAAGTTGATATGTTGAAGAAACCTTGATACTCTGTTGATTACAATATTAAAAGAATAAACACATCACATACATAATATAAATTTCCCCGCGAATCGAGGGTGGCCTGCACAAGCCAAAAAAATAATAATAATAATTACTCCATCGTGGTTGATTTTTTTTTTTTAATCATGTTATTGCCAACAAAGATTTTTTTTTTTTTAATCATGTTATTGCCAACAGAGAATTTTTTAAATCTGGCCTAAGCTATAAATTCAGGATAGCTAACATTACAGGAATTGTTTTTGTACATAACCCCCCCCCCCACACACACACACACACACACACACCCAAAAAAAAAAAAAAAAAATTGCTTCTAGTGCATCCAGGGAGAAAGTCACAAAACATTATGACCTGTAAGCATATGAAAGCAAGTATGTTGTTTCTGTGAGTTCATCAGGATTGCATTTATGTTCTCATTAGCTAATGTTACAGGGTGCAGGTCTGTGTACTGGGGGAAGCGTGACTTTTTTACTGCTTGACATCACAGCAGTGCCATCTGGGTAATTTATGCTGAAGTTGACAGTGTTATTGACTCGATCTCTCATTTGAGAAACTTCAATCAAGCTGTTAAGCTAACAGAATGAGCCTTGATACATTAACTGATGTGAAATGGATAGTGGGAAGCCAACAGGAGTGTGTTTCAAAAAAACAACAAAAAAAAAAAAACATAGCATAGTTGGGCATTTTCCCACTTTATTAACTGAAGTAAAGAACAAGCTGCTGTGTTGGTGTTTTCATCAGGAGAAGCGAGCATGACTCCAAAGCTTTAATGGCGCGACAGATGTATGCTCGTAGAGGGAGTAGAGCTAAACGGCGTTCTCTCACAGCGCATTAGTGGTCTGCCCGCTTTAAGACACCAAACGCAGCAAATTTATCACATTCAATTAGCTGATGAATGAATGTGTGTGAAAGGGAATCAATATTTTTCTTTTTGAATGCACACAAATGCTTTTAGCTTCAGTGATAATAATGAATACTTGGCATAAAAGCAAAACACTCAAGTGTACAACATAAACTAATTTATCTTGGCCACCAGAGCACGGCAGCCTTCAGGACCAGTGTGCAGAGTTTTACACGTCTCGGACTGAATCTAGCCAAAGTAACAAGTAAAGGATAAAACACTGTATTTTATGGTAATGATGGTGCACACAATCTGATTGGACAATGTACAAATCTGGATCAGTGCGTATCTGGACCAGGTAAGTTAGCCGCTAGCTAGCTGCATTGCGCCCTATGATCATTAGCAGTTTCCACAAAAGCAGTCAGTGTTTTCCGACAGACAGTAAGGAGGAAAAAAGAAAATATTCGAACGGACAAAAGGCTTACGAAGTCATGCAAAGTGCTCATTGCTCATCAGAAGGCTCTTACCCTCAGCCAAGTGGGAGTCCATGGAAGCTAACTGGCTGAACTCCTACGAGCGGAAGGGCATACGCTCACTTCCTGTCTCTCACAGCCATCATCAGCCAGTCAATGGGATTACAATCTGAGTGAGTTTGTACAAGGGTGTGGAAAGCGATTTCCCTTCAAGTGTGTTAGGTCACCGCAGCAGTTCGTAAAGAGGCAGGTGGTAGCATCGCATATCACGGAGGGGCTTATGCTTATACCCCAGTCAGAATGAAAAAAGTAAGAGCACCTGAAGTAAATTAAACAGGGCATTTTGAAGTGCCATATGATACATACTATAACGAGAACTCTTCACCCTTGATATCTTTACACAGGCTTCACCTTCAGGTCGGTCTGTACCGAAGACCTCGGGCAGAGATGATCAGTTAATAAGTAGTTATTATTTATAGGAACGTAATCAAAAGACAGAAAGTACAGTGATGGAGATCCTGAGTTACTTTTACTTCAAAGTTCTTTCATTTAGAAAAACAGGAAGTGGGGTTTATATATATATATATATATATATATATATATATATATATATATATATATATATATATATATATATATATATATATGGGGCAGTGGTGGTCTAGGGCGCTGGATTGCTGATCCAAAGGTTGGGGATTCGAGTCCCACTCTCCACAAGGTTGTCACTGCCCCCCCCCCAGTGCGGCTAACTGGGTTATCAAAGGCGGGCCATGTCTCTCACTGTCTATGGTGAGAGGCATGTAAAAGAACCATTGCTGACTTTCATAAAGAGTAGCTGCAAAGTCGTCAGCGTGTTTCTGTCCCTTGCTAAAAAAAGGGTTGTGACAGGAAGGGCATCCGACGTAAAAACCTGTGCCAAATCAAACGTGCGAATCAGATGATTCGCTGTGGCGACTCCCGAGTAAAAAAAAAAAAGGGAAAAAAGCCAAAAGGAAGACAGACAGAATAATATATATATATATATATATATATATATATATATATATACACACAAAAACAATGATATGCACCACTTCAATTGAGAATGGGCAGCAAGTTCATTCATTAGTTCAATCAGGTGTGTTAGGAGTAATGACTAAGCTGTACAGGACGCGGGGGTGGCGTGGGGGTGGGGGGGTGTCAGGTTCGGGGAGCCTCAGGCTTTAGTTCGATTGTATATAATCTTAAAATTGATGTGTTTTTTCTTCACATCAACAATCATATGTTGATAATCCATTCTCATAGGAAAAAAATACTAATGGAAAATTTTCTGCTCCGCCTCTGCTTAATGTAAAAAATTATAGCAATATTGTACATGAGAAATAAAGAGTTACTTATATGAAGGATTTAATTTTAAGTCTTCAGATCAAAGCTCTCATGAGAAAAGAGAAAAACATCACAAATGTATTATATTTAATAAATATAATTATATAGTGGATGTAGTGCACATTCGGGGGGGGCACGGTGGTGTAGTGGTTAGCACGTCCGCCTCACAGCAAGACGGCTGGAGTTTGATTCCCGGCCTGGGTGTTTCTGTGCGGAGTTTGCACGTGCTCCCCGTGTTCGTGTGGGTTTCCTCTGGGTACTCCAGTTTCCTCGCACGGTCCAAAAACATGCACAGTCGGCTAATTGGCTGTTCTTAATTGCCCGTAGGTTCGCATCGTGCAGAAGACAATGGTAAACCACTGAACTCTCCTTGCCAAGAAAGCCTCCATGAAGATGATAATCAAGGCGTTATCTTTCATGGCAAGTTACCAAGAGTCGTCCTACGACTCGAAAAGTACCAGACCAGACCCGTGCACATTCATCTATTCCAGGAAGTGCTTAATCCAACTCGGGTCACAAGAAGGCACCTTGAAAAGCTCGCCTGTCCATTGCAGGGCCAATACACACACACACACACACACACAAACACACACCTAGGGGCAAGTTGGAACAGCTGATTAGCCCAATGTACATGTTAATGGACTGTGGGAGGAAACCGGAGTACCCAGAATAAACAAACACAAGCATAGAGAGAACATATAGACTCCACGCAGAAACGCCCCCGATTAGCCTGGGACTTGCACCTTGGACCTTCCTGCTGTGAGAGAGCCCATGCTAACCACTACTCCAGCGTGCCATCCTATACTGATACAGCTTAAAAATCTAAAGTTTACATCAACTGGGTAAAAGAATGTGCTTAATGAACATCCCGTGTCAGATTTATTTCTCCTTTCCTCGAATAATAATCTCCACTCTTCGAAGAAGGTTTTCAAATGGATTTTGTGGCATGACTGTGGACTGAGGTCAGGCAGTGAAGTTGGATGAAGAGGATTTTTTGGTGTAGTTCATGTTCAGGTTCAACTCAAAGGTGTATTCAGAGATTGAGGTCAGCGATTTATACACAACACTCTAGTTTTCTTCATGGAGCTTGTGTTGTACCCTGGTGTATTGTCATGCGGAATTAGGTTTCCGCCACTTAGTTCCAAGGAAAGAGAAAATGTAATTTTACAGAATACAAAAGCATTCTGTAAACGTCTGTGCGTCTACTTTATGGCAACAGATGAGGGAGATAGACAGATCACACAGACCCTCTCTTGTCATTGTGCCCATTTTGATCCTCATAAAAGTCTGAACATATGAAAAGAGATAAATAGACAGAAAGATGGATATATGGATGGAGAGCAATTCAACATGCATAGACAGGCCAGACAGGTCGGTCCATCCACAGGTCAGGTCAAGGCTGAGGAACACCATGCAGTAATACAAAAACATATCTAGATACACACACCATTTGTCAGCCACACCTTTCCAGTGAAACTTAAAATTATACTTTTTTTTTTTATACAACTGAGCAACTGAGGCTCAAGGGCACAACAGTGATGACTGTGGGGATTGAACCGCTGACCTTCGGATCCATAATCCATCAGCTTATCCACAAAGCCACCATGGCCCCTAGTTGATCAGAGTATCTAGGAACATTTAATTAGTAGTTCATCACTTCCTGTTTCCCTGGGTAATAAATATGATGTGACACAGAGGCCATCTCTCTTATCCACTCTTCAACATGGAAAAGACAAAGGAACAAACCATTCAAGTAAGGCAGAAGTGTGTCGACCTTCACGAGTCAGGCAACAGATACAATAAAATCACCCCTCGCCTGCAACTGTGCATATCTACTGTCAGAGGAATAATTAAGAGGTTTAAAATAACTGGAACAGTGGTAAACAAGCCTGGACGAGGACGCAAGGTTATTCTGCCACCACACACAGTGAGGAGGATGATAAGAAAAATAAAAACTTTTCGAAAGCTCACTGTTAAATAATCGCAACAGATGGAAGCGTCTTGGGGTCACAAAGTTTCCAAAACAACCATCAGGCGAAATCGACATGCCAACAAGCTGTTTGGAAGGCATGGAGAAAAAAAACCAACCTTTTTGTCTTTCACAATCAAACGCAAATGCCTGGAGTTCGCCAAGTGGTACTGGGACTTCAACTGGGACCGTGTGCTTTAGTCAGATGAGATTTTGGCAACAAACTCTCAATGGGTCTGGCAGAATACAAAAAATGAGTATGTAGAAAAGCACCTCATGCCCACTATGAAGTATGGGGGAGGATCGGTGATGCTGTGGCCTGTTTCGTTTCCAGACGCCCTGGGAACCTTATTATGGTGCATGGCATCACGAACACTTTGAAATACCAGGACATTCTAAATCAAAATCAGGTGGACCCTGTCTGAAAGCTGAACATGCGCTGTCACTGGGTCTTTCAACAAAATAATGGCCCTGAACATGTGGCCAAATCTATACAGAAATGGTTCACCAGACATAAAATCAAGCTCCTCCCATGGCCAACTCAGTCCCCAGACCTTAACTTAACCCTACTGAGAACCCATGGAGTGAGCTGAAAAGGAGAGTCCAGAGGAGAGGACCAGGTCGCTGGATGATTTAGAGAGATTGTGCAGCGAGGAAACGGTCCAAGGTCCCTCTTTCTGTATTCTCCCATTTTGAGAAACATTACAGGGGAAGATTAGGTGCTTTTTATGGTAAAAGGGGTTGTACAAAGTATTAACATCAGGGCGACAATAATTGTGGATTTGATGTAAAAGAATTATGTTTTAATGTGGGATTCCACCCCACCACTGAATAAATGCACTTGAATTAAAGGTTGGAGTGTCCTTTTTCATTGTGGTCTGATATTTTGGAAGGGTGGTGGAAACACTGAGTTTATTAAAAACTAAAGAACACATCTTAGCCCAGGGTGCAAATAATTATGGAATATATATATATATATATATATATATATATATATAAAATGCATGAGGGGGACACAAACCAGTGTCCAATATCACGCCAGTCCCAAGTCCAAATAAATGCAGAGGGTTGTGACAGAAAAGGCATCCAGCGTAAAACTTTTGCCAGAAAACAGATTGCAAAACATCGAAACATCAAAACAAATTTCATAACGGATCGGTCAAGGCCCGGGTTAACAAAGACCGCCATCAATGCTTTTAACCAACAGGGTGCTGGTAGAATTTGGACTACTGTTGGTCGAAGGAGAGATCGAAGAAGGAGAGGTGGGAGGCGTGTCCATAGACGGGGACATCTATAATCACCTGAAGAGAGAGGATGGTTTCACCACCCCTCGAAACAGATCTGTAGTGATAAATGGAGTTTCAATAGAAAGTCTTTGTCCTGTCCTTTTGTTATTTGCTCTACCAAAAAGTATTGAGCACTCTCCTACGGAAGGATCTACTCAGAAAATCATATATATATATATATATATATATATATATATATATATATATATATATATATATATCCACACACATATATACACACACATACACAGTGGTACCTCACCTTACGAAAGTCTCACCAAACAAAAAATTCAAGTTACAAAAAGCATTTTCCTAAAATTTTTGTCTCCGGATACAAAACAAGTTCACATTACGAAAGCGCCATCTTAAAAATTCAAACGTGCCCTGTCCAAGATGGCGTCAGATTGACCTGTCCAAGATGGCGCTTGAGTGAAGGCGACATTAAAACGCGCTATTCAAACATTTAAACAATGCACAAGCTACTCTCCCATAAATGACGCTCAAACATCCCGCTCGCCGGCCTCTCATTGGCTAACAACTCAGCTGTCGTTCATGTCGCCTTCACTCAAGCGCCATCTTGGACAGGTCCACCTGACGCCATCCTGGACAGGTACGCCATCTTGGACATCAGGAATGACGCATCTACCTCCCATTGCCTATTATAGAGCTGAATACACCATGATGCTTTTCGTGTAAAGGACAGAGTTACAGTTGTTTCATGCTTTATTTCTTGACTCAGACTTTTAACCTTCCATAACATTTGTAAGATTATAACTCTGCTAAGAAGACATGGTCAACATGCACGCACACACACACACACACACACACAGACACACAGTCAGAAGAAGAAACGGACTCGAGTGAAATCACAAAGGAATATGGCCAAACCCGTCTACCATCGGTACAATATTGAAGCAGAAGGAGGTCTTAAAGGTATGCTTTTATAATTTTTAAAGGGTTTAGGGGTAGCATCGGGAGCCTTGGAACGAATCACTCGTTTTACATGTAGAATGCAATTCAACTCACGAAAAATGCAGGATACGAAAAAAGGTCTGGAACGGATTCATTTCGTAAGGTGAGGTACCACTGTATATATACACATACACAGTAGGCCCTTGACTATTCGCGGTTTTGCACTCGCACATGCGCATATTCGTGGCTTGCCAAGCAACTGTCACGTGATTGAAATTCAGCCAATGGCTGTCCTCCTACCTACTAATTGGTTGAGATGATGTATACGCCCCTTTTCCCTCATTCGCGCACAAGTTGTCAATGAGCCTTTTTTTAGTCTGTTTTAATTACCAGTTAGGTTCTATGATGCCACTCAAACGCCGGCTAAGCGCCAGAAAAAGGTAATGATGTTGGATGTCTCTTCTGAAGAAATAAGACTTTCTCCTGAAGAAATGACAGTTTCCTCTGAAGTGCCTGAAGAGGAATAATCATCTGAACTATTGGAAAACACTCCACTATTAAAGTCATTTTCAATTATTATTCCAGTAGAGTACCTAAGTTAATGTTTAGAATGTTTGTGTGTGTGTAATTTTATGTACTGTGGTGTAGCATGTTTATCATTTTGTTTTGTTCATTAAATTTATTACATTTCATGTTCTTTTATGTTCTTTTTGTTATGGTCTGTGTTTTGGGGGACTTTGATTTTGGTGGCTGTGCCTCTAACTAACTGTTTTCTCTCCACTTCGGCTAAGCAGCGTGGCTGAGCTGCTCGGTGACTCACACTTGAATTCACTCTTCTAATCTACTCTCAATAAACACAAGCACGCTCACCTCTGCACCAGAGGATTAACTCACATCACGTCGCCGCTTCTTTTGTACTGTAACTCTCTAACTCTCTCACTCTAAAACTCTGTTTTCTACTCACTCCGGCTGAGGGGCGTGGCTAAGCTGCTCGGACTGAATGCAGTTCATACCTGAATTCAGTCCTCATCTACTCCCTATAAACACAAACCGTACACTCACCTCAGTTGAAGCGCACTGCTTAAGTGCTTCCCCTTGGAATAATAAATCCACTCTGCCATCTCACGCTGCCTCGGAAATCGGCCTCACAAATACTAATGCAATATATCCCTCTAGTGGGCATTTTTGAAAACTACAGTGCCGTATGTTTGAAGGAAAATACATTTAAAGGTGTTTTATATATATATATATATATATATATATATATATATATATATATACACACACACACACACACATATATATAGAGGATTTTCTGAGTAGATCCTTCCGTAGGAGAGTGCTCAATACTTTTTGGTAGAGCAAATAACAAAAATAAAAGGACAGGACAAAGACTTTCTATTGAAACTCCATTTATCACTACAGATCTGTTTCGAGGGGTGGTGAAACCATCTTCTCTCTTCAGGTGATTATAGAAGAATGATTACAAAGTGCTGGGGGCGGTACTATGTCGATGAACATGGCGTCCTCTAGATGGGGTGGTGTTCATTATGTATTCGGGGGCGGGTTCTTTTAAATATTGGTATCGATACATGCATATATGTGCATACATTTTTCCATGCCCGTGGACTCATATATGTACACACACACACACACACACACACACACATATATATATATATATATATATATATATATATATATATATATATATATACAAAAGGACAGGACAAAGGCTTTCTATTGAAACTCCATTTATCACTACAGATCTGTTTCGAGGGGTGGTGAAACCATCCCCTCTCTTCAGGTGATTACAGAAGAATTCTGTAATTCTGTAAAAAGATTCTTCTGTAATCACCTGAAGAGAGGGGATGGTTTCACCACCCCTCGAAACAGATCTGTAGTGATAAATGGAGTTTCAATAGAAAGCCTTTGTCCTGTCCTTTTGTTTATTTGCTCTACCAAAAAGTATTGAGCACTCTCCTACGGAAGGATCTACTCAGAAAATCCTCTATATATATGTGTGTGTGTGTGTGTATATATATATATATATATATATATATATATATACACACACACATATATACATGTATCCACACATACACACTTACATACATGCATATACATATATACATATATACATCAAATTCACGAAGGAGCTGTTAGGCAAAGAGAGATCAGGCACTCTTAAATGTTAAAAGGAGGAGGTAGAGAAGTATCTTAAGGAAACACATTCCGATCCCCAAAGAGGTGAAGATCTAGGCCCCTGTCTGAGGAATATTGAAGTTGAACCACCTGGAGAGGAACTGGACTGCAGGGAACCAACATGGAAAGAAGTTGTCACAGTTGTTAAAAAGGCACGTTCTGGGTCAGCACCAGGGCCAAACGGGGTAACATACAAGGTGTACAAGAAGTGTCCAAAGATACTAAGGAAATTATGGGAGCTACACAGGGTGATATGGAGGAAAGCAAAAGTCCCAGAAGCATGGCAACAGGCAGAAGGGTGCTTTGTACCAAAAGAGAAGGATTCTAAGAATATAGATCAATTCAGAACAATATCCTTGCTGAACGTAGAGGGCAAGATTTTTATGGCAGTGCTAGCGAAGAGACTATCAGAGTATATGGTGAAGAACAAGTATATCAACACTTCTATCCAGAAGGCAGGAATCCAAGGGTTCTCAGGATGCCTTGAACATACCAGTGTCTTGAGCCAACTGATGAAAGAGGCAAGAGAAGGAAAGAAAGACTTGACGGTGATTTGGTTAGACCTGGCAAATGCATATGGGACTGTTCCAAATAAGCTAATAGAGGCAGCGATGGAGATCTACCATATACCAGAACATGTGAAACAGATAGTCAACAATTATTTTCACGGAATACAGATCAGATTTACAGTTGGAGAGTTCACTACAGCATGGCAACATCTTGAGAAGGGAATAGTGACAGGATGCACAATCTCACCTATTTGTAATAGGGATGAGCCTGATGACCACAGCTGCAGAAAGAGAGACAAGAGGCCCTAAGATGAACTCAGGGGTGCATCAACCGCCTCTAAGAGGATTTATGGATGACCTAACAGTTACAACATCAACACATGTACAAGCAAGATGGGTACTAGCCTCATTAGATGACACTATTACATGGGCAAGAATGAAGTTTAATCCGAGAAAATCAAGATGCTTAATACTGAAAAAAGGTAGAATCAACCAGCAGGTCAAACTAAAGGTGCAGAGTGAAGAAATCCCTAGTATAGTAGAAAATCCGATCAAGTGTCTAGGGAAGTGGTTTGATGCAACTTTGAAAGATACGAACCAGTCAAAAGACATTCAACCAACAGTAAAAGGATGGCTTAGAGTAGTTGATGGAAGTAAACTGCCAGGGAAATATAAGGCTTGGATTTACCAGCACGGAATCTTACCCAGGCTGATGTGGCTGCTACTGATCTATGAGATAGCGATGACGCATGTAGAATCAATAGAGAAGACAGTCAACAGCTTTGTTAGAAGATGGTTAGGGGTTCCACCAAGCTTTACATCAATTGGTTTATACAGTAAGACAGCACAGTTACAATTACCACTATCATCAGTAATTGAAGAGTTTAAGGTAACAAAATGCAGGACAGTACTAACATTAAGGGACTCGAAAGATCAGAAAGTTCAAGAGGCAGGGGAACAGACAAGGTCTGGAAGGAAATGGTCAGCAGCAGCAGCAGTAGATCAGGCAGAGTATACTAGAGCTAAGAGACAAGATCGGTAACACTTGTAGAGGGCGGCAAGGAATTGGTACATCACATTTCCAACAATGGAACAAGGCAGATAGGACAGAGAAAAGAAGCATGGTTCAGGAAGAAGTGAGAAGAGAGGTGGAGGAAGCAAGGATATCACGTGCAGTAGAACTAGGAAAGCAAGGAGCTTGGACGAGATGGGAGCTACCACAACGTAAGATCACGTGGTCAGACCTCTGGAAGATGGACCAATTCAGAATATCTTTCCTGTTAAGATCAGTATATGACACTTTACCCTCACCAGCAAATCTTTTTCAGTGGGGACTCGCACAGGATCCAGCATGTAAGTTATGTGGGAAGAGAGGAACCATGGCTCACATATTATCGGGATGCACAGTGGCCTTGAAGCAAGGACAGTATAGATGGAGACATGACAGGGTATTAGAGAAGCTAGCAGACATAGTAGAGAAGGAAAGAACCAGGAAACGAACAACAAAGAAGAAGCAGGAAACAATACAGTTTGTCAAAGAAGGAGCTAAAACCCCAGCAAGGACCAACGCTGGACAGAAGCCATCGGTGCGCGACGCTGGTAGGGACTGGGAACTTAGAGTGGACTTGAGGAGGAAGCTAGTTTTCCCAGACATTGTTACAACAACTCTGAGACCAGACATGGTTTTGTGGTCAACTCAGGTGAAGACTCTTATAGCAATAGAACTGACTGTACCATGGGAGGAGAACTGTGACGAAGCCAATGAGAGGAAATCACTGAAGTATGCAGATCTGATAGAAGAATGCAGACAAAAGGGTTGGAAGGTGTCACTGTTTCCAGTTGAGATTGGGTGCAGAGGGTTCCCGGCACAATCAGTGTGGAAGTTGATGACAGCACTAGGAACAACATCATCATTACGGAAATACGCAGTGAGGCAGTTAGCTGAGGCAGCAGAGAAGGCATCATGCTGGGTATGGCATCGACGAGATGAGCTGAACTGGACGCCTGGAAGCGAGTAGTGGTTTAGCCACCATTACTGACCCGCCAACTGGAGGATGTCATGGTTTAGGGTCGAAACATCCGAGGAAAGTTGGAGACCATCTGATGACAATTCCAGGCAGAGAGTGTGGCGAATCAAGTCGGGCATTGACAGTATGCCTTGACTTTCATGCAGAATACCATCATCTGTAAGTTAATTTAATTTATTTATATATATATATATATATATATATATATATATATATATATACACACACACACACACACACACACTCACATATATATATATATATACACATACACATATATATATATATATATATATATATATATATATACATACATATATATATATATATATATTGTAGTGTATATATATATATATATATATATATATATATTTCTATATACATATATATATATATATATATACATATATATATATATATGATTATGATGATAGGCCTCCGTCAGTCCCGAAGGACTATGGCTGCACTCTGGCTGGTATCCTGGCTGGTGATACTCTTCAGTGCGCAGAGCCTGAGTAGGGAGTAATGATGGACAAGCTGTTACCAAAGCAAGCAAGTTCCCTCTCTCGGCGCTCCTGGAAGAGTCCAATGGAAGGGCAAATGCCGATACGACTGGGTTCCAGTGCCGCTGCACGAGTTGCCAGAACGTTATTGTTAACGAACTGCCTCATGGGACTCTGACTCCCGATTAGAAACACGCTGACGGCTTTGCAGCCTACTCTTGTCAAAAGTCAGCAATGGTTCTCTACATGCCTCACACCATAGACAGTGAGAGACATGGCCAGCCTTTGATAACCCAGTTAGCTGCACTGGGGAGGACAGTGGCAACCTTGTGGAGAGTGGGACTCAAACTCTTAACCTTAGGATCAGCGATCCTGTGCCCTATACCACTAGGGCATATATAGGGTCCCCTCCTTGAATCGCCACCTTATTATGGTGGAAGAGTTTGCATGTCCTAATGATCCTCAGAGCTATGTTGTTGGGGGCATTATGCCCCTGTTTGTGTCACCCAAGGCAAACAGGTTCTAGGTGAAGGATCAATGAAGCGCGGTTCAAAATCCTCTGTGGAGAAACATAAAAGGGCACGGGTTCTAATTGACCGTGTCAGCTCTTTTCAAGTCTTTCAATAATGTTTAATTCCCATTTGGCGTTTAATTAAATTTTCAGGATTTCTTTAGTAGTTCCGAGTAGATGTAGGTAGGTTGACAACTTTGTGATATTATTAATACTTGTTTGCTACTTTATCCCTATAGCACCACCATGCAACCAAACCTTAGACACTGTTGATGGGGCAGATTTGGGGTAAAATTTCTTTTCTTGTTACTCCGTCAACGTCCATGATATACAGGTCAAGCATGAGGGAAATAAATGGGTTCAGAAAACACATAACAGCTTTCAATACAACTCAGGTCACACTTTAGCCTTTCTCATTAATCAGAGCCTTCTGTAGCATGAATAGAGAAACTGCAACAATGTTTGACAAGGTCAGAGGTCAGAGTTTGAGGTCAGGGTACATTGATACTGATTATGTTGGAAATTTTTTTTCCTACCATGCAGAGCAATTACCCATTCAAACTCGCACTAGTCCACCAAAACACATGTGTAACCTATCACCTTCGAGTCTTTGTTAAATCAGCACAGCCTCCTCTGGAGAACTTTGTCTGGAAACTTGCTTATGGTCTGATGACTTAATGCTGTAAACATTGTTCAGCGCTACATAAATCTTTATTGTTATTTCTGTCAGAATCTATTAAACTTGGTATAAATGCCTAAAGCATTTGAAAGGGGAAAAAAAAAAAAAGGTAAAAATACCTCCAAGCTCATTGCGGTAAATGCAGAGTAAACGTTCCAAAGCTCCAACAGCACATCAAATCAACCACAGCTTTCATGTACTTGTATTTTTTTTAGCATTTTAAATGATTTACTGGACAGGTCACATATTCATTGTAGCAGAGCTCATAACTAAAGCCTCATATATGACTTGGACAGTTGTCCCATGTGCATGTGTCTCTGCAGGAAACCCGATAAATCTACCGTATCACCAATATCAATAAGAACAACAATACAGATTCAACATTGATATTAATAACCGAACTAAAACTCTAAAAAAGAAAAGTCTCGGACACCACCACTCGGATACACAGTATAACTTAGGTCGGCAAACATTCACTGAGTAAAACAACACCAAACATAAATGAGAGTACGGAACACAAACTCGTTAAACGAACAATTTAACCTACAAGACAAGTGATATAAATGAAACTAGAAGTCAGTGAGTGAAAGTTAGTGAAAAGAAAATACAGTGTTAAACTTTCCGAATTACATTTCGACCATTTTTGCAAAACTGAGGAGAGACTTATTTATTTATGCCATCCAGAGTTAAAGTTGATTCCCCCTTTAAAGGACCCACACTACTCTAATAGCACTCGCCTTAGACATCTATTACTGTATTTTACGGACTATACGTCACTTCGGGGTACAAGTCACATTGGCAAAAAAATGCATAATGAAGAAAAAAAAATAACATACAGGACGCACTGGACTATAAGTCGCAAACTCATGGGAACTGTCTACCTTGGCTTGGAAATCTGATGGCAGTTTTTGTGACGTTGTGGTCCTCACGCTGATAGAGGCGGTTGCATTGCATGAAGCAGTGACACCAAGAAAGACCTCACGCAAAGTCATTTATAATTATCTGCTTGACAACTACCTGGGTATGGACATGCAACTGCACTTGACAAGCCCCTCCCTGAGGCACATTGCGCTCAAGCACCCATGTGCAAGCTTGTTCCTCTAGCTGTGGCCATCAAGCTTTTAGCTATTTTAGTTTTCTTCATTGCAGTAATAACAATCTCCGCTTTTCTGCCCTCTTGTTGCCTTCTTGTGGTTGTGAGTGTAAAAATAATAAACGTGAACTTGTGTGTGTTATTATTACTACAAGCAGAATTATATGTAATAATTTCACATATAAGTCGCTCTGGAGTATAAGTCAAAAAAAGTCAAAAAGTACTTCAGCCAAAGTTTGAAAAAAATGCGACTTGTGTTCTGGAAAATATGATAATATCCATCTATTGGAACTCCACTTTAAGGCAGTGCCTAAATCTGTATATTACACAGTATATGTTGCATTTCAACGTCATGGTACTCGTTAATGGTTTTAGATATCACTAGTCAGCAAAGTGAGACACTGGTGTAATGGTTAGCACCTCTGCCTCATCACAAGGTCCTGGCTTTGAGTACGGGGCTCATCAAATTTTGTGTGGAGTTTGCATGTCCACCTTGTGCTTGTGTGGGTTTCCTCTTACAGTCTAAATGCGTACACATTTCCCTCAATAGCGATTCCAAATTGACCCAAGGAGTGTGAATGGCTTTGTTTGTTTGTGTGTGTGTGTGTGTGTGTGTGTGTGTGTGTGTGTGTGTGTGTGGTGACCCTGCAATGGTCTGTAAAGTTGTTCAGGGTGTGTCCAGCCTTAATAGCATGAAGTAGTTCAGCAAATGAGTTCGTGAGTGAGAATGAGTTTATGGTACCAAGTTGTTATTTTTCTTTATTCTGCCTCCTAGTGGAATAATCAGGCATAGTGTCAGTAATATAAAAAAAACACTTATTTTTATAATACCTACCAAAAGCCATGTTTTGCTTTGATTCATCAAAACGCATCACAGTCATTTTAAAAACATGTTTAAAATGTCACTGTTTCACTACCACACAATCTCTGCATTATAAAGTAAGCAGGTGTGCTGTTCCTTTGCGAGTAATAAGATGTGTAGTACATCTTGTTTATTTGTAATCACACACACACACCCTTCTCTCTCTCTCTCTCTCTCTCTCGCCCTCTGTGTGCAGATGTGCTGGATAGAGATTAGAGCCGTGCTATTAATCTTATTTTAATGTTACCATTAAAGGCAAAGCTGTGACGCCAGGATAACAAAACAGCATAAAGTGCTTCACCTCACTTTTACTCACACAAAGCAGCAAACTGCAAAATTGTGTGTATGAGGCCGTGTGTGTGTGTGACGTACACACATGTAATATTCTCAAATACCCTCACAATTTCCTAAATTAAAAGATTACAGGTATACCTTGGCTTACGTTGTAAATCAAAAACGCCTTAAATCAAATTAGCTTGTCTCTAGGCTAGCCTAGGTTTGGCTATGCCAAATTTACTTGTATAATATTAGATATAACTTTACATATAATATTTAATATACTAAATATATATAATATACAGAAATCCTCTGTTCTTCGTGGTGGTTACGTTCCTCCCCCACCCTTGGATCCCAGAAATCCCCCGAGTTATTGGTGCGGGTTTTAAAACCCTATGTATATTACATGCGCTAAAATATGCTTGTTAAACACATTCTATAACCAGTCTTACTCATTAATACAGTAATAATGCAGTAAAATGTACTAACGATTAAGTAAAAACTTTTCAATTTTGTACTGTGATAATATTTATGAATAAATAAAGCGCTCAGGCTCCTTGCCAGAAACTAGAGAAGATGCAAGGCGTTTGAGTGACATCATAGGGCTTAAATAATCATTAAAATCACATGAAAAAATGTTAATTCACAATTCAAGCAATCATGTTGGTGACATGTGTGCGAAGGAGAAAAAATAGGCGTACACATCTGCAACCAATCAGCAGGAGGGAGAAACAAAAGCTCTCAGCTATTGGCTAAATTTGAATCACATGCCAGTAATGTAGTGATGATGCATATGTATAATTTGCTGGGGCTGCAGCTAATTCAGTGCTTCTCAAATAGTGGCGCGCGTTATGTTGATTTATTTTGATTTCTTTTTCCATATATTTTTTGAAAACCGACGTATAATTGAAAATTACTTAACTCAAAACGACTTAAGCCGAGGTATACCTGAATTTGTCAGAGGCTCTTATCCACAACAACTTACAATTATCATTTCTTTTAATACTACTGAGTAATTGAGGTTTAAGGGCCTTCTTCAAGGGCCCAACAGTGGTATCAGTGAGGATTGAATCACTGACATTCGGATCAGTAACCCATTGCTTTAGCCAGTAAACCATAGCCTGAATGGCTTTGTGCTGTGGGAGGAAACCAGAGTACCCAGAGAAAACCCACAGAAGCATAACGCGATCAAGTTAAGGCCACAGAGTCATGGGACTTGAACCCAGTACCTCCCTGCTGTGAGTGCTAACCACTACGCCACCATTTCACATATTCCCCACCGGTAAGTCATACTTGCCTTGACAATTACAAAAGTTCACCTAAACTTAATATATTAAGGTAAGGTGCTGGATCACGGATCCCAAGGTTGGGGGTTCAAGTCCCACTCTCACCGGGTTGTCACTGTCCCCCCCCTAGCTAACTGGGTTGTCAAAGGCCGACCATGTCTCTCACTGTCTTTGGTGTGAGGTTCATGTTAGAGAACCATTGCTGAATTTCGACAAGAGGAGCTGCAAAGCCGTCAGCATGTTTCCGTCCCGAGATGGTCTGGCGAGCTGTCCAGGGTGTACTCCGCCCTCGCCCAGAGTCAGCTGAGATGGGCATCAGCTTCCCCGTGACCCTAATTAGGATTAAACAGTTCAGAAAATGAATGAATGAACTTAATCTATTTACATCATAATTAACACATATTAAAATTAGGTAGTCATAAACACACATATTTCATTTATATAAATCAGTATGCATCCGTTTTATATTAATGCAATACTGTACAACTGCAATTAATCCATAAAGTGGATTAAAAAAAATCTGCAGAGTATTTAAATTGGTATTTAAATTACACCGTGTGTCCCAAAATCCAACCCATTTCTTTTATCTATTTCATTTCATTTTATTCTGAGGCATGAGGCCATCAACATTTGACCTTGGACTTTGTGGTTTTTGTTAGTGTATCATTCCCTTCCGTCAGTCTCGCCAACCGACAGAGCAGCGTTGCAAAACTGCCACATGGCAAGATGTTTTTCTGTCCCCGACTGCAGTTCAGTGCGAGTTTGAGAAGCTTTATGGCCGCCACACTGCTCCAACACATAGAAAAATTAACGCTATCCATACTGTTCTTGACAAACCAATCAGAAAAGGCCTGCTACTACTGCCACTGATGAAAACACCAAAATCCTGGCGCAGGCGTTCACACAAAGCCAGAAAAAGTCCATCCGGAGGGCTGCACAAGAGCCTTTTACATCTCTCTGATCGGGTAAACCGACACAACTGTCAAGCTTGAGGAAGGAATCCGCACCGCCTGCGGCGGGGTTGAGGAAGTGATGCTGAAGGTGGCTGAAGGTTGAAGAAAATGGAAGCGCTCATACAAGGGTATACAGCTTATTGTATGTGTTGGAACATCATGACAGGCCGATATATATATATATATATATATATATATATATATATATATATATATATATATATATATATATATATATATATATACACATACACATACATACACACAGTGGTACCTTGACTTACAAAATGAATCCGTTCTGAAGGCAAGCTCGTAAGTCAAAATATTCTTTCGATAAAATAAAAATTCCGATAGGAAATAATAGAAAACCAATTAATCCGTTCCAACCCCCTCCCAAACACATATAACCTGCCACAAACATGTATATTTGACCTAATATATTAAAGATAAACATGAAAAACAAATATTTCACAATAATAAATCATGTACATTAACATTAATAATAATTAATAATAAATCAGAATAAAACAAAGGGCAGTGGTGGCCTGGTGGTAAAGGGCGCAGGATCGCTGAGCCTAAGGTTGGGGGTTCGAATCCCACTCTCCACAAGGTTGTCACTGTCCCCCCAGTGCAGCTAACTGGGTTATCAAAGGCTGGCCATGTCTCTCACTGTCTATGGTGAGAGGTTCATGTAAAAGAAAAAATTGCTGACTTTCATAAAAAGAGTAGCTGCAAAGTCGTCAGCGTGTTTCTGTCTCTTGCTAAAGGTTTGTGTCAGGAAGGGCATACGACATAAAAACCTGTGCCAAAGCAAATATGCGAATCGGATGATTCGCTGAGGCGACCCCTCAAAAGGGAAAAAACAAAAGAAAAAGAAGAAATAATAGTAAATAAGCACAAACGATAAGTCAACTAACTCTTTCGATTATTGACTGCTTGATTATCACGTGGGCAGGCATGAGGTGGTGAGTAACAGAAAAGTAGAATTTTGTGCGCGTGAACGCTATGATGCTAGCGAGGAAAGGCTCGTGGTGAGCTCCCACAAGGCGTGCTTCACAAATACTGAGGTGTGATGCGGGGGGGGGGGGGGGCATATAACCCTGGGGAACATGCTTTTTTGCCATACTGTACAAGAATTAAGTGTAATTGTGCATCTTCTACAGTAGATGGCGTTTTCACTGTGTTCCCTATGGTGTAGGGAAAAAGAACCGAGCAAATGATATGAAGTGCAGTAAACAATATTTATAGTCGTGCGCAGGGCACTGAGGGGAGCGTAAAAAATGTTTTTTCTTCCTATAGGGGGCGTCACAGAAAATAATTGAGAAGCACTGCACAAGGCGTTCTCAGAGCGTGAAGGAATACACGGGGAAGAATGCGAGGCTAATCGGCCCGTAAAAGCCATTTCACCAGCAGAGCTCATAAATCAAAATTTTGCTGGTTGGATGGGGCAGATTTTTGGTGGATCGAAGCTCGTATCATGGAAAATTCATTATAAAAGACACTCATAAGTCAAGGTACCACTGTACTCAGTTTCTTGTGAAATTTTTAGAAATTATTTTGAAAACTGTATAGTGACTTCTGGGTCCCCATAATTGTGTATTAGTCAGTAATAACAGGAAAAAATTATATAAATAACAAAACAACAACAACAGTTTGTTTGATAAGCTTGATGTGTCATTAATAATTTTAATTCAAACGTAATTACATAATGATTTAACAAGAGAATCATTGCATTGTTCTGAAATAGTTCTACTGCAAACCAAAACCAGGGGAAAGTCCCGTACATTATCACAACTTCAACGATCCACACTACAGACCTGCATAAATGCATATCACCATCATCATCATCATCATCATCATCATCATCATCATCAGCATCAGGCTGATATTGTGCAGTTGTCATAAAGATTAGGATCAGTAAAGCTTTTAAGTTTTCATTTGTGCTGCGAGAATAAAGAATCCAAAAGAGAGGAGATAAATTCAATGATTCAAAAGCAACCGTGTTGAAAACACAAAGCAGAACGGCAGCGATGTGTATGGCGATGTGCGTGGGTCTTCCTGAACTCAAATTCTAAAAAAGAGATTTGAAAAAAAATGAGCCTTCGCTGCTCCGCCAGATATCCTGCAAAAAAAGACATACTAAAGTTCCTGGGGTCAAAGGTCATGACTCTGCTAGATGTTTACACTGGACTCATCGTTCATGCTGACCATCCTCCTGGACCAGTGCGAATGATAAAAGGACATCCACCAGAAGACCATCTTTCTTCACTTTACCCTTTACTAACTGATCGTAATGTTATGTATCGGAATCTGACGGCGTTCCTTTAACAAATACACAAGCGGATACAAGCGCGAGTCCTTTCATGATTTGCTTTTAGTGTGACTACTGAACCATAAGTGTTACATTTCGTATAACAGGAGCCTGGCTTTAAGAAAACCCATTCAGTGTGTGTGTGTGTGTGTGTGTGTGTGTGTGTGTGTGTGTGTGTGGTTTGAAAAAGTCGGGGCAGTTAAAGGTTAAATGTCAGGCTTGTGGACACAGCTTCATGAGATCACTGAGGATTTTCACAAACAGATTAGAAATTCAGAGTTGAAAGTAAATGTGTGTATGGGGAGATAGAGTGAGAGAGTGAGAGAGAGAGAGAGAGAGAGAGAGAGAGCAAAAGAGAGAGAGAGTGCATGAGAGTGAAAGAAAGAGTAAGAGACTAAGCAAGCGAACAAGAAATAGGTTGAGCGAGTGAGAAAGAGTGAAGGAGAAAGAGAGCGCGCACAAGCAAATGAGAGAGAGAGAGAGAGAGAGAGAGAGAGAGAGCATGAGACTGAGCAAGTGAGAAAGAGGGCAAGCGAGTGAGAAAGAGCAAAGTAGATAGAGTGCACACATGAGAGAGCAAGAGAGAGAGAGAGAGCGTGAGGGAAAGAGAGACAGAGAGTGAAAGAAAGTGGAGAGAGAGAGCGTGAGTGTGAGAAACAACAAAGGCAGAGAATGAGAGAGACAGACAGAACATGTGAGAGAGAGAATGAGTGAGAGCAAGAGAGAGAGAGAGAGAGAGAGAGAGAGAGAGGATAGCAAGAGATAGAGAGAGGGAGGGAGGGAGAGAGAGAAGGATAGTGAGAGAGAGAGAGGGGGATAGCAAGAGAGAGAGGGAGAGAGAGAGAGAGAGAGGGAGAGGGGATAGCAAGGGAGAGAGGGCGAGAAAGATTCATATTTATATCGCTGTTTTTGGTTATAAATTGTGGTGAACTGAGAGATAGAACGTAGTGTACGATGGTAAATTTCCACCATGTTGTGATGGAAAGATTTGTTCCATCATGCGAAATGGAGAATCCACCTTTACAGGTGGGGAAAAAAACAACAAACCAACCAGCAACCCCACCTTACCCCACCCCCACCCCACCCCCACCCAACCTCACCCAACCCAACCCCACCCTACCTCACCTTCACCCACAGTGTATCTGGGAGACTTAAAGAGGGAAACCAGAGCCGGCACATCGTCCTTCTGATCAAAACAACAAGCAAATAAACACCTCTCAGCGACGGCAAGTTCAGCAACGTTATAACATCACAAATCAACTCAAAAATAAAGCCCTGAGTGCAGGAAACAAAGAGAAAAGAGCACGGTAATCAAATCGGAAACGACAGAATCACCTACGAGTGCAGTCATCACACTGGAAGGAACATTTCAGTCCAGAGTATTTTGATGGAGAAACAAAGAAAAGCCAGGAATCAGATTAATGAGTCAACAAAAAAAGCAAAGTGTAAGAGAGAGAGAGAGAGAGAAAGAGAGAGAGAGAGAGAGAGAGAGAGAGAGAGAGAAAGGGTGTGTGAGTGAGAGCGAGAGAGAAAGAGAAAGAGAGAGGGTGTGAGAGTGAGAGCGAGAGAGAGAGCGTGAGTGTGTGAGAGAGAGAGAGAGAGAGAGAGAGAGAGAGAGAGAGTGTGAGTGTGTGTGAGAGCGAGAGAGAGAGAGCAAGAGAGGGTGTGTGAGTGAGAGCAAGAGAGAGACAGAGAGAGAGAGAGAGAGAGACACAGAGAGAGAGAGAGAGAGAGTGAGAGCATGAAAGGGTGTGAGTGAGAGTGAGAAAGCGTGAGAGAGAAACAGAGAGAGAGAGAGCATGAGAGGGTGTGTGAGTGAGAGCGAGAAAGAGTGAGAGATTGACAGAGAGAGAAACAGAGAGAGCAAGAGAGGGTGTGTGAGTGAGAGAGAGAGAGAGAGAGCAAGAGAGGGTATGTGTGTGTGTGTGAGAGAGAGAGAGAGAGAGAGAGAGAGAGAGAGAGAGAGCATGAAAGGGTGTGAGTGAGAGTGAGAAAGCGTGAGAGAGAAACAGAGAGAGAGAGTGAGAGCAAGAGAGGGTGTGTGAGTGAGAGCGAGAAAGAGTGAGAGAGTGACAGAGAGATAAATAGAGAGAGCAAGAGAGGGTGTGTGAGTAAGAGTGAGTGAGAGAGAGAGAGAGAGAGAGAGAGAGAGAGAGAGAGAGAGAGCGCAAGAGAGGGTGTGTGTGTGTGACAGAGAGAGAGAGAGAGAGAGAGAGAGAGAGAGAGAAAAAGAGAGGGTGTGTGAGAGTGAATGTGTGTGTGTGTGACAGAGAGAGAGAGAGAGAGAGAGAGAGAGAGAGAGAGAGAGAGAGAGAGAGAACGGTAGAGGGTGTGAGCCGATTAATTCCTGAGGAGACACTTCTGCATGTACACAGAAATAAAATTGAAAGTGTTAACTACGGTCATTTTGAACCGTTTAAAAATGCAAATGCTGGTGACTGAGGTGATGACGGAATAAAAAGAGAAACTACGGAGAGAAAGAAGCAGGAACGGGCAAGAAAAAATTGAAAGAGAAATGCTTCAGCATTCTAATGAGTGTGTGCTTCCACTGAGTGCGAGTGACCGAGGTCCAGCAGAGCCGCTGATTTAAATCGTGTCGCTGTGATTGAGACTGACAGAATTTCAGACTTTAATCATCATCATCATCATCATCATCATCATACGCTTAATCTGGGGTCGGATCACGGGGCAGCAGCCGAAGCGGTCGGGTCTCTCTCCTCATCCCTCTCCTCAGCCACTTCCTCCAGGGACAACGATTCGCTCCCAGATCACCCGAGAGACGTAGCACCTCCAACTTTCTGAGTAGACCCCCAGGGTCTGTATCCAGATGGACACGCCCGAAACACCACATAAGGGAGGCGTTCGGGAGGCATTCTAACCAGATGCCCGAGCCACCTCAACTGGATCCTCTCAACCCAGACGAGAGCCGTTCTACTCCAAGCTCCTTCCGGTTCTCACTCTCTCTCTCTGTCTGTCTGTCTTCCTTTCGGCTTTTCCCATTTTTTTTTTACTCGGGAGTCGCCACAGCGAATCATCTAATTCGCACGTTTGATTTGGCAGAGGTTTTTACGTCGGATGCCCTTCCTGTCACAACCCTTTTAGCAAGGGACAGAAACACAGCCGACTCTTTACGAAAGTCAGCAATGGTTCTTTTACATGCTGGCCTTTGATAACCCAGTTAGCAGCACTGGGGGGACAGCAGTGACAACCTGGTGAGAGTGGGGCTTGAACCCCCAAACCTTAGGATCAATGATCCGGCACCTTACCACCAGGCCACCACGGCCCTCTCACTCTCTCTCTAATGACTTTAATAGTATGAGCTTTATATAACCGAGTCTGCCCCACTCAGCCCCACCCACTCACCCCACCCCCACCCACTCACCCCACCCCCGGGTCCACCTCAAAACTTTGAGTTATCATTTCCTTGCTCCTTGAGTCTGTTGAACACGAGAGCAGCCTTCCCGTAAGAGCCGCACATGATCGTATGAAAAAACCTGCGCCGCTGTCATCAGCAGCAGACGTCATTCTGTGTGACGCCTCACAGCAAACATCATCTCATTTCACTGAAAACACATTAATCTGCCGCCGCAGAGGCAGACTTTGCAGTAAGGGTCGTCATAAAGTCTCCATAAACAGACCTGATGTTTGAACATACCTCCTCATAAAATATCAAGCTTGCGCCATGATCCCAAAACTGTGTTTGCCTCAAAGCACATCTCTTTAATGTGAACACACACACACACACACACACACACACACACACACACACACACTCAATTAGTTTGCAGACTTGTTTATCACCATATTACTGTTTACCAAAAGATTGGAAATTCAATAACCCCGAGTTAACCCCCATCAGATTCAGTCCCGTTTGTAGCACACCTCACAAATCCAATATGATGCACCGTCTGAAATATTTATCAGCACCGCTCTCTTGTTCACTTACTACAGGGTGTGGAATGTACTCTTCTTTTCCTTTCGTCTGTTCCCGTCCAGGAGTCGCCACAGTGAATCATCTGCCTCCATCTTCATGGAAGTCATATTGATGATTCGCATATTTGATTTGGCGTAGGAATATTACGTCGGAAGCCCTTCCTGACACAACCCTTAGCAAAGGGGCGGAAACACGCCGACGGCTATGCAGCCACCTCTTTATGAAACTCAGCAATGGTTCTTCTACATGAACCTCTCTCCATAGAGAGTGAGAGACATGACCCACCTTTGATCACCCAGTTAGCTGCACTGGGCGGGGACAGTGACAACCTTGTGGGATGTATCACGTGACAAAGAAAATGATGTCATCATTTCCTGTTCAGATTTCCTACTTTTGCATATCTGGAGACATCTTGTTTCATAGTCTGGTCTCCGCCTCTGTCTTCTCATTGGTCTAATGCTGATCGCTAAAGCCTGATATGGATGGA
>CM045741.1:8072500-8110000 GCA_024760905.1 Plotosus lineatus | reverse complement strand
GATAACCGCAAGAGGCATAAAGAAGGGAATTAATGAGGACACAGATGGACGGGTGACTGGCGGAGAGACATGTTGATGTATATACATGAGTTAGACAGGTGTATTAATATATAGACACATCGTCCAACAGGGAACTGTGTGCTTGTGACCTGTGAGTTTCTTGCTTATAGAGTCAGGTTAAGCTCTTAAGTACAGTGGTACCCCGACTTACGAGTGTCTTTTATAATGAATTTTCCATGATATGAGCTTCGATCCCATTAAAAATCTGCCCCATCCAATGAGCAAAATTTTGATTTACGAGCTCTGCTGGGGAAATGGCTTTTCCGGGCTGATTAGCCTCATTTTCTTCCACATGTATTCCTCCGCGCCATGAGAATGCCTTGTGCAGTGCTTTTCAATTATTTTCGCTGATGAGCCCTATAGGAAAAAAACCCAAAACATTTCACCCCCACCTCCCAGCACCCTATAGTGTTTATCGCAGTTCATATTGTATGCTCGGTGCTTTTTCCCTACACCATAGGGAACACAGTGAGAGCGCCACTGCCACCCACTGTACAGAATGTACAATTACACTTAATTCTAGTACAGTATGGCAAAAAAGCATATTCCCCAGGGTCTCCACTGTTTGAAAAGCACTGGCCTTCTGGGAGCTCACCACGAGCCTGGTATTCATAGCATGCACATGCACCAAATTCTCCTTCTCCTTCTCTGTTACGCACCACCTCTTGCCTGCCCACATGACATCTTTGCGCCCACGTGACATCTTTGCCGCAGTCGATGATCGGAAGGGTTAGTTGACTTATTGTTTATTCTTGTTTTATTATTTATTATTAATTATTATTAATGTTAATGTACAGGCATTATTATTATGAAATATTTATTGTTTTCACATGTTTATCTTTAATATATCAGGTGAAATATACGTGTTTGTGGCAGATTATATGAGTTTGGGAGCGGGTTGGAACGGATTAATTTGTTTTTCTATTATTTTCTCTGAGAATTTTTGTTTTATCTAACGAACATTTTGACTTACGAGGTTGCACTTGGAACTGATTCATTTTCTAAGTCAAGGTACCACTGTACTAAAGAATTGAAAACGCTCATATTAAAAATTTTTAAAAAATTATCAAAACGTTTACTCGCGGATTTTTTTTAAATTCAGAGACATCTTTAGATACATCAGAATGATCAGAGCTCCTGACTCGTATCTCATAAACACGTCTCACAATGCTCCATTTTCTCCAATTCCCACCCATCAGGTATTGCCTTCCCTATCACACAAACACCACGAAAGAGGGAGGGGGCAAAAGCTTGCACACACACAACCCTCCTTGACATGCGACACAAGGCACAAGTCTTGTTTCAAACTCTGACAAATGCGTATTTGGTCGCAGTCTGACACACTGGAAAGGAAAGCGCCACTCGTACAAATAAGCACACAGACATCCATGATTGGCTGGCGATTGCAGTGGGTGACAGGGAGGTGACCTGGCCTGGCCAATTAGCTCCCATGGATGGATGGCTTTGGCATTAACCTGGATTCGAACTCGTGATCTCCAGGTTAATAGTCACACACCTTGTCAATGCACCAATTGAGAGCCCACAGAATAAATTCTAAAGCCACTTTACATTAATGTCATGTAACATTGACGGACACATCACGTCAACTGTGGGTAAAATCCAGGGAGTCTGAAAAGTGTCCACTGAGCATGTCCAGTGGTAAAAATATTCATGAGACTCAGTCTTCGGGGTTTTTTCCACTGACGTGTGCACTAATTTATAAATGACATAACATGTAATTGGTGCGACAGACATTTCACCCTCATTTTATTCGTGCTGAACGACCTGTATAGATTTTTTTAGTACAATTCTACAATTGTGTGCAAACAATGCTACCTTCTTTCCAAATTTACTAAACACAAGTACAGATATTTGATGGTATGTGCATCATATCGACCAAGATATCAAATACAGTGGTACCTCGTCGAACGAGTGTCCCTTATAACGAATTTTTCATGATACAAGCTTTGAACCGACCAAAAACCTGCTCCATCCATGAGCAAAAATTCACTTTACGAGCTCTCCTCGAAATGGCTTTTCTGGGCCGATTAGCCTCATATTCTTCCGCGTGTATTCCTCCACCTCCGAGAACGCCTTGTGCAGTCCTTCTCAATTATTTTATGTGACGCCCCCTCAAAAAAGAAAACAAAACTTTTCACGCCCCCCCAGTGCCCCACTGGCGACTAGAAATCGTGTTTACTGCACTTCGTATCATTTGTTCGGTGCTGTTTCCCTACACCATAACACAACAATGAGTGCGCCACTGCCAACTACTGTAGTGGATGCGCAATTCTACTTAATTCTAGTACAGTATGGCAAAAAAAGCATATTGAACAGGGTGATACGTGCCCCCCCCCACACTATTTGAGATGCAATGGCCTTGTGGGAGCTCCCAACAAGCCTTTCCTTGCTGGCAGTCATAGCATGCACACTCATCCTCTTCTTGTTACGCACAACCTCATGCCTGCCCACATGACATCTTTGCGGCAGTTGATGATCGGAAGGGTTAGTTGATTTATTGTTTATTGTTGTTTAATTATTATTTATTATTAATTATTATTAATGTTAATGTACATGTATTATTATTGTGAAATATTTATTGTTTTTACATGTTTATCTTTAATATATTAGGTGAAATATACATGTTTGTGGCAGGTTATATGAGTTTGGGAGGGGGTTGGAATGGATTAATTGGTTTTCTGTTATTTCTTATGGGAATAATTGCTTCATCTAATAAACTTTTCGTCTTACAAGCTTGCCCTCGGAACGGATTAAATTCTTAAATTAGCTGAGGCATCACTGTATATGTATTTTGCCAGACATTATCTTCAGAGGCCCATCTTCAGAGGCAATTTTTTTGTGAAAATATAATAAAATTAGCAAAACCAGACATTAAACATCCCTTTAAAAGTAAAAAAATATATTTATTTCTCAACAATAACAGTAATACAAATTTGGAATATTTGTCAAGCCGGTAACCAAACTTGACCAAATATGTCCGACTTTCAGGTCGACGAAAATCTTCAATTTTAGTATAAATAAAGTTATAAAAGAAAGTGGTGGCACTTTTTGTCATAAACAGAATTTGTCTTTACTATTATTTTGACATACACTTTAAGTTATTAGTTATTAATTTCCACATAGAATTGCTTGGAAATATATTTTTTAATTTTGATCATTACATATATATATATATATATATATATATATATATATATGTGCACGTGTAAACATTATCCTTTGACCTGAATTATAAAAAAACAGACAGCTGAAGACTTGAAGAACTGAGCGAGGTTAAATGTACCGGACCGCCTCCCAGGTTTTACTCCCGCAGAAGAGGAGTTTGCGTGTCTAATAATGATTGATAGCCCATTACGGTGAAGGACTGAGGTGGGCTGTACTCTGTCCGTCTCTGTCACAGGCAGCTACGGTATATGCATGTGATCAGCAGCAGTGATGCAAGTGCATGCAGTGGAGTGCATTTCTCATTTCCTCTAGTGTCTTATTATGCAATCTTGTTGGAACAAATTCAAAAGTTTAATTAGATCAAGGAACGAGGCAAAGGAGTGTACAAAAAGTACAACCTTTATTGAGTTAATGCACTTCCATGCTGTACTCGGTTGCTGGGGGAAGAGAATGCGGATAAGCTCGTTTATGCGGTCATAGAAAGTCAGAAAGAAAACTATGAGGCAGTTCTCCACAGTCCAGTCAGTGAAAAATTACATTTGGTGAAGCCAATCGAGATAAATTACTAAAAATGTTTAAGGCATCATCATTTTAAGTTAACAGAAAATCACTTTTATAGAAAATGAGCTGCGAACTTTGTGTTGTGTAAACTGATATCAAGGCGGAGCAAACGCTCATTCAGCTGATAGTCACATTTATAGGTTGATTAACAGCATAATCTTTGAAGCGCTGAGAATCAAAGAGGTCACATACCATGAATTGGAGCTCATTAGTAACAAAACTTATGATGTGATGCTTCATGTAAAAAAAATAAATAAATAAATAAATAAATTCCAGCATCACTGGATAAGCTACAACTAAGCTCAAGGATACTTTGCAAAACAATTAAACGCACACAGGACCACCTTTTTCCTGGATTATTAGATGCAACCACCATGGTATTGTTGCTCCGATTGGTTCGGCCGAGGCTCAGCAACATTAATATGGTAATAAAATGAAGCAGCTGATGATTTGAGTGTACTGAATGAGCAGGTTATCACATCAATGCACTTTTTCTTTCCTGATGGCACGGATATAAAACGGGAACTCGAATAACTATAGAAAGGCTCAGGTAGCATGAGAAATCATTTTCACATATGTATTGGACCCCCCCCAGAGTCCTGACCTTCACCCTACTGAAAGTTTTTGGGATACGCTGCAGACGACCTCATGAGGGCGTCAGGATTTCTGTCATCAATTCAGGATGCTGGTGAAAAATTAACCAAACTCTGGATGGACATACAGCGGTACTTTGACTTATGAAATTAAATGTTTAATTTTATGTTAGATAAAACAAAAATTTCCATAGGAAATAATAGAAAACCGATTAATCAGTTCCAACCTCCTCCCAAACTCATATAACCTGACACAAACATGTGTATTTGACCTAATATATTAAATATAAACATGTAAAACAAATACATTTTTCATAATAACACATGTACATTAACATTAAAAATAATTAATAATAAAACAAGAATAAACTATGAGTCAGGGGCAGTGGTGGTCTAGTGGTGGTCTAGTGGTATAGGGCGCTGGATCGCTGATCCAAAGGTTGGGGGTTCGAGTCCCACTATCCACAAGGTTGTTACTGTCCCCCCCAGTGCGGCTAACTGGGTTATCAAAGGCGGGCCATGTCTCTCACTGTCTATGGTGAGAGACATGTAAAAGAACCATTGCTGACTTTCGTAAAGAGTAGGCTGCAAAGTCGTCAGCGTGTTTCTGTCCCTTGCTAAAAAAAGGGTTGTGACAGGAAGGGCATCCGACGTAAAAACCTCTGCCAAATGAAAAAAACGTGCAAATCAGATGATTCGCTGTGGCGACTCCCGAGTAAAAGGGAAAAAGCCGAAAGGAAGACAGACAGACAGACAATAAACTATGAGTCAACTAACCCTTCCAATCATCGACTGCGGCAAAGATGTCACGTGGGAAGGCATGAGGTTGTGCGTTACAGAGAAGGAGGAGGCGGAGGAGAATTTTGTGCATGTGTATTCTATGAATGCCAGCAAGGAAAGGCTCGTGGTGAGCTCCCACAAGGTGAGTGCTTCTTAAATAGTGGGGCACATCCTCTACAGTAGGTGGCAGTGGCACTCTCATTATGTTCCCTATGGTGTGGGGAAAAAGCACCGAACAAGCAATATGAAGGGCAATAAACACTACTTATAGTCGTGCTGCTGGGGGGGGGGGTCTTCCTATAGGGGGCATCACAGAAAATAATTGAGAAGCACTGTACAAGGCATTCTCGGAGCATGGAGGAATACAGGAATACACGCAGAAGAATATGAGGCTAATCGGCCCGGAAAAGACATTTCCTCAGCAGAGCTCGTAAATCAAAATTTTGCTCATTGGATGGGGCGAATTTTTGGTGGGATCAAAGCTCATATCACGGACCGTTATAACACGTGATAAAATGCTCCAATCTGATTGGTCAGGAGCTGTGTGTTAATGTGGTATATTAGCATAGGGAGTGCGTTCTCAGCTGTAACATGAAAGCAAGTTTCATATTAAAGTGATTGTTGTTTCTGTAGTAACAGCTGATGGTACACACGGATGACTGACACGCCGTATAATTTAAGATTAATCACTATTGTGCATAAATATATGCAGATGTTTATGTTAGGAGCCGTTTATCGACATTTATGGAAAGAGTTTCACTTGTAAGCACTTTGTAACTGTCACGCGTCCTCGGTAAAATTTAATCAGCACTGAAAATCTCCTGGACGGACGGGTGTACGCCTTTTGTTTTTTCTGAAATAACGTGTGTCTGGAAAGCGAAGATGAGTGAAGGAGAGCGAGAGGTGAGAGAGGAAGTCATTCCATCGACTGAGTGAGAGAGAAGGAGAAAAAAGAACAACTGATAAGGGGACGGCTGGTAATAGCACACCTCCAACTGCAGGCTTTAGATTCATATGGTATAACAGGAAGGTCTTTTGTGTTTGAAACCTTACTGCTTGACAGCTCATCTAAATTCTCAATTCTGATTGGTCAGTGACTCGATTAAACAGTCTCTTACTTCTTTTTAAGACAGTACTATGTATGAGACACTGTACTACAGAACACATTTAGTAGAATCAGTAAAACAATTTAAACTAAAGACACCACTACTACATGTCCAGGTCCAGATCACTCATCAAGGGTCATGTAAGAGATAAATGTCCGGTTAGCGTAGTGCTAGTACCGTCAGCTCACAACGAGAAAGTTTCAAATGTTGACCAAGTGGCGTTCTGTGCATTGTTTGCTCTGAGCACTGCAATCTGCTGCATTCACAATTGTTCAGGTTTCTTCCAAATTTAAATCTGTGTACCATGCCTGTGATTTTATATTATACAATATGTCCAACCAGTATAAGCCATTACTATAGCAACCACACACCAACAAAAGCTGCACTCCTGTATCAACTTGTATTATAATAATAAACAACTTACACAAAAGTTTTGATAGGTCGCCAGCACCGGAGTAAAATGGAATAGAAAGTGAGGCTTTATTACGGATCGAGCCTTCGTTACACTATTAAAGCGCCATTCTTGTAATCAGCCCTGAGGGATTGTGGGAAATTTTTGGTACTCTTACTTTCTCCCCTAGGTGTGCTCTCAGTAATGACTGAGTGCAGGTGATGTAAATCACAGCAACTTCATTCTAAAAGACGTTTCTAAAGCATCCACCTCACTGTGATTGTGTGCCTGAGGATTTTTTTTTTTTTTTTTTTTTGGTAAAAGCAAAAAAAGTTAAACGCTGTTTACAATGAAGCGTAACTTTTCCAACCAAAATCACTTCAAAAATGCTTTCAGTCCAAATATGCCAAGTGTCTCGTTGGTCACACTTTCTTTTGCCCCATTATCGTTCCTGTCCTCAGCATACACGCCTGGACACACACTCTGCCCAGATCAAGTGTGTGCAGCGAGTACAGGCTGCGCCAGCCAACAGAAATTCTTGTTTGTTGGAGACTTTTCAAAAAGCTGGGTCCAGAATGTGTTTACTTGCTGTGTAAACAGAAACACACACACACACACACACCTTCCAACAATGTAATCTCCCCCAACAATAAATAAGAGTAATCTGTGTACAGGAATGCACAATGAAAATTTACTGCTAATGTTCAGTGTTTTACACGACTGAGAAAACACGTCTCCCAAATCCAACTCAGAATCCATACACAATCCATACACCTTTAAACTGCTCACACACACACACGCACACACGCACACACACACAAAATGTGTACAGTACTGTCTGTGGTGTAGGATATAGATTATATATGTGTGTGTGTGTGTGTGTGGTGTATGAGGGGTGTAAAGTGTACACATGGTGTTCAGTGTGTGCTTAGGATTTTGTCTTGGTCTTCACTTGAGAAGTGTGTGTGTGTGTGTGTGTGTGAGAGCAGTTTAAAGGTGCATGGACTGTGTATGGATTCCGAGTTGGATTTGGGAGACGTGTTTTCTCAGTCGTATATACTACTATACTAGTCGTACTATAGTGTACACAGTTGGTGTACAGTGTGTGTAGTGTATAGCTGGTGTGCAGTGTGTATAGCGTACACAGTAGGTGTGCAGTGTGTTGTCTAATACAGTATGTGTGGTGTGTACAAAGTGTAGAACATATAGTAAGAGCAATGTATACAGTTGATGTACAGTATATATAGTGTGTACAGAGTGTGGGGTGTATATAGTGTGTGTAGTGTATACAGTTGATGTACGGTATGTATAGTGTGTACAGTGTGTGGGATGTGTACAATGTGTGGGATGTATACAGTGTGTGTAGTGTATACAGTTGATGTACAGTATGTATAGTGTGTACAGTGTGTGTAGTGTATACAAGTGATGTATGGTATGTATGGTGTGTACAGTGTGTGGGGTGTATATAGTGTGTGTAGTGTAGACAGTTGATGTAAGGTATGTATAGTTTGTATAGTGTGTAAGATGTATACAGTTGATGTATGGTATATATGGTGTGTACAGTGTGTGAGATGTATACAGTTGATGTACAGTATGTACAGTGTGGGGGATGTATACAGTTGATGTATGGTATATATGGTGTGTACAGTGTGTGAGATGTATACAGTTGATGTACAGTATGTACAGTGTGGGGGATGTATCCAGTTGATGTATGGTATATATGGTGTGTACAGTGTGTGAGATGTATACAGTTGATGTACAGTATGTACAGTGTGTGGGATGTATACAGTTGATCTATGGTATATGGTGTGTACAGTGTGTGAGATGTATACAGTTGATGTACGGTATGTATAGTGTTTACAGTATGTGGGGTGTGTACAGTGTGTGTAGTGTATACAGTTGATGTACAGTATGTATAGTGTGTACAGTGTGTGAGATGTATACAGTTGACGTACGGTATGTACAGTGTGTAGCGTGTATACAGTTGATGTACAGTATGTATAGTGTGTACAGTGTGCGGGATGTGTACAATGTGTGGGATGTATACAGTTGATGTATGGTATATATGGTGTGTACAGTGTGTGAGATGTATACAGTTGATGTACAGTATGTACAGTGTGTGGGATGTATACAGTTGATGTATGGTATATATGGTGTGTACAGTGTGTGAGATGTATACAGTTGATGTACAGTATGTACTGTGTGTAGTGTATACAGTTGATGTACAGTATGTATAGTGTGTACAGTGTGTGAGATGTATACAGTTGATGTACAGTATATACAGTGTGTACAGTGTGTGGGATGTAAACAGTTGATGTACGGTATGTATTGTGTTTACAGTATGTGGGGTGTGTACAGTGTGTGTAGTGTATACAGTTGATGTACAGTATGTATAGTGTGTACAGCGTGTGAGATGTATACAGTTGATGTACAGTATATACAGTGTGTGGGATGTATACAGTTGATGTATGGTGTATATATGGTGTGTACAGTGTGTGGGGTGTATACAGTTGATGTACAGTATGTATAGTGTTTACAGTATGTGGGGTGTGTACAGTGTGTGTAGTGTATACAGTTGATGTACAGTATGTACAGTGTGTACAGTGTGTGAGATGTATACAGTTGATATACGGTATGTAGAGTGTGTAGCGTGTATACAGTTGATGTACAGTATGTATAGTGTGTGGTGTATACAGTTGATGTACAGTATGTACAGTGTGCGAGATGTATACAGTTGATGTACAGTATGTACAGTGTGTATAGTGTATACAGTTGATGTACAGTATGTTTAGTGTGTACAGTGTGTGGGGTATATATAGTGTGTGTAGTGTATACGATTGATATAGTATGTACAGTGTGTACAGTTGGTGTACAGTGTGTAGATTGTCCAGTAGGTATAGTGTATATATTTTGTGTACAGTATTTGTCGTGTATACGGTGCACAAAACAATAGATGAATGTCTGTAATCATAAACAAATAGCTTTAAATGCATCAGTAGTTTCCATGAAACCAGTTTAAACACAATGAAAAATGAGTAATAAAACACGGATCTAAGCGGACGTGCTCGCTCGACGTAATCTTTCAGACGCTTCCGCTGAGCAATATTTCAGAAAAACTAATTTGGAATCATGTTTTTCACATTTAAGTCTCAACACGACATAAAATCACTGTGCCAACACTTATCAGGTCAGGATCTGTCAGTATGTTTAATTAGACTGACTATCACAAGAGGAGCGAATCCGACTTTAATCCTGAAACATCACTCAGTGCAAACACGGACTGTGAACCGTTCAGCTGTGTTTTGTCAACTCATTTTTTAAACTCACTTCTGCTCGGCAAAACTTGGATAATGAGGTATGAAATGTCAGAGTTCAGCAGGTGTCTCAGTAAAAGTTTTCCTCACTAACAGAACAAAACAACCAAACACACACACACACACACACACACACACACACACACACACACACACACACATGCATACATACACACAGACACACACACACACACGCATGCATACACACAAACGCACACATACATCCATGCATACATGCACACACACACACGCACGCGAGCACACACACGCGCACACACATGCACATACACGCAACCACGCACACATGCATATACGCGCATACACACACACACACACACACACACACACACACACACACACACATACGTGCACACACACACACACACACACACACGCACACTCACGTGCACACTCACGTGCACACACACACACACACACGCACACTCACGTGCACACACACACACACACACACACACTCACGTGCACACACACACACACACACACGCACGCACACTCACGTGCACACACACACACACACACACACACACACACACACACACACACACACAAAGCCTTTCATTTACTGTCTATAATTTTGTATATTCGGAACTTTCTCGACTTGAATCTATTCAGTTTTTTCCTTCTTTCCATCTGCAATTTATTATTGTTCCTCTTTTCATTACCTCTATGTGCAAGTGAATAATTTTACTGCCTACTGAATCCTTTTTTATTTTTTTTACCTTCTATCTGGATCAAAGTCATGAAAATCTCTGGTTGGTTTATGAACGGAATTGGAGCAGAACAAGACAAAGAAGAAGAAGAAATTTATGTTTGTAAACTCAAGATAAAAAGAAGTGTGTGTGTGTGTGTGTGTGTGTGTGTGCACGAGTGAATGCCTGTTCTGTGTTCGCCGTCCAAATCTCGTTAGCGTGTGAATGAAGCTGTTGATTTGACCGCGTGATTGTCTGCCAAAGTTAAACGCCGTGGCTCGAGTCAGAATGTTAAACAGCGACGCTAAACAGCGCTTCTTCATTTCTCAGTCGTCTCCTCGTCCGGTATTCCATGCACATCTGTTCTCCAACCTCGTACACTCTGCCGATTACAGTCCTGTCTATACACAGCCCTCTTCTCCACAGTGCTCGCTGGGAGCATGTTCTTCTGATTTTAAAAGGTTTTAAAATAAGTGCCGGAGCTGTTCAACCTAACAATCACTCGGTAGTGAAGCGACTTCTGTAATCTGCTGCTGCTGTGCTTTCCAGCTGTTGACTTCGAGCTATTGACACAGATTTTGATAGAAATTACCTAAAGAAAGTAATTTTTAGGGGGGGAGAGAAAATAAAATGGCAACACACGGCTGACACTTTTCATTTTAGCATTCACGGCATCATATTTTAGTCGCCTGGTTCATGAGGTTGCCGCAAACAAAATCAAATGTTTAAAATTTCACCCCACCACCCCCAGTGTACGAACTGGGTTATGAAAGGCCGGCCGTGTCTCTCACTGTCTGTGGTGTGAGGTTCATGTAAAAGAACCAATGCCGACTTTTGTTAAGAGGAGCTGCATAGCCGTCAGCGTGTTTCTGCCCAGAGTTGGCCGAGATGGGAGCCAGCCTCCCCGCAACCGTAATTAGGATTAATTAGGATTAAGAAAATAAATGAAATTTCTGCAAATGTCACAAAATGAGACTCCGATGCAGAATAGTGTCAAACTTTTTTCAGTCCGCACATGCTGTGAGAAGGTCACAAATTATTTGTTTTTCATTCTCAAAGAAAAGCAACAAGTTGAAAACTTTCACATGGAAAGTTTGATGGCATCCAATGTATCCCGTGTCATCACCAGTCGTATTTTGTTTACACATCATAACTTGGTCTCAGAACAAAAGTTGAGAAAAAAAAAAAAAGAAAAAATTTGGCTTTTTTTTCTGCACAGCTGCAAACATCTGCAAACCAATCGCAAATTAGCTGCAAAAACTGTTGCATAGCTTTTGAACGATATCTGTATTTATGGCAAAAAACATTCGCTTACATGTGCACTCACAAAGCATAACGTCGATTTTCAAAAAAAAAAAAAAAAAAAATCAGCTCAACATAATTTTTTCCTGCATCTCAGGCGATCACCCTGTTAGACTTGACAAAAACAGCGTGCCCTCTGAAACCACACCCCCAAAACACCACAACACACAGTTCAACATGGCTGACGGATGAGTGGATACGTCGTTTTTCTCCCGTTTAATGATTTTTTATATATATATAAGTGTGGTGGTCTAGTGGTATAGGGCGCTGGATCGCTGATCCAAAGGTTGGCGGTTCGAGTCCCACTCTCCACAAGGTTGTCACTGACCCCCAGTGCGGCTAACTGGGTTATCAAAGGCGGGCCATGTGTCTCACTGTCTATGGTGTGAGGCATGTAAAAGAACCATTGCTGACTTTCGTAAAGAGGAGCTGCAAAGTCGTCAGCGTGTTTCTGTCCCTTGCTAAAAAGGGTTGTGACAGGAAGGGCATCCGACATAAAAACCTCTGCCAAATCAAACGTGCGAATCAGATGATTCGCTGTGGCGACTCCCGAGTAAAAGGGAAAAAGCCGAAAGGAAGACAGACATATATATATATATATATATATATATATATATGGGTGGGGTGGGGGGGTTCAGTCTCATCCACAGAATAAAATGACATCTCAGCAGGAATTTAAACAAAGCCGAGTTTAAGTCGACGATTAACCAGAAATGATTAGTCTTCAAAAATCAGATCACATAAAAATCCCCCACAATTCCTTTGAGTATAAAATTTAGAATTTGAGCAGTTTTAAATTATTTGAAACCCATGAGAAGAAAATCACGGATAAGAGTCGTAACTGGGTCAGGAAGCACCGATAGAGATTTTCAGCCGAGATGAGCAGGGTGTTATTACAGAGACGGATTATCAGCTCCATAATGTACTTATTTCAGCAATTCAGGATTAAATATAATTACTAACGACTAATCAATATGCACGAAACACAGTTTAAACATAATATTGTTTGTAGAGGATAAAAAGTAAATGAGAGACGCTTTCTAGTGAAAATTACTTTTTGCACAGTGTAATAATCACTGGCTGTGTTTACACACACAAAGGCTTTCATCAGTCTGATTCGAATTACAGGGACAGGGGTGGTCCAGTGGTAAAGGTGCTGGATCGCTGATCCTAAGGTTGGGGGTTCAAGCCCCACTCTCAACAGGTTGTCACTGTCCCCCCAGTGCACCTAACCGGGTTATCAAAGGCTGGCGATGTCTCTCACTGTCTGTGCTGTGAGGTTCATGTAAAAGAACGAGTGCTGACTTTTGAAAAGAGGAGCTGCATAGCCATCAGACTGTTTCTGCCCTGCGATGACCTGGCGAGCCGTCCAGGGTGTACTCTGCCCTCACTCAGAGTCAGCTGGGATGGGCGCCAGCCTCCCCGCGACCCTAATTAGGATTAAGTGGTTCGGAAAATGACTGACTGATTCGAGTTTACATTCCATATTTAATCAGTTGCATGTTCTGTCAAATCTGATCAGAGTGCACGTCAGGCCAGGCTTTAAAAATTCTTTGTTGGCTATCACATGATGAAAAAAGATTCACCTGGGAGGGAGGACTTTTTTTTTTTTTTGCCTGTGCAGGCCACCCTAGATTCGTGGGGAAATATTTTTCATACATCATGCTATATTGTATATGTGATGTAAACAGTAGAATGAAATAAATATCTTATTTGAAATCAACATACTGAATGTCAAAGTTTATTCTTTTTAATATTGTAATCAACATATCAACTTTTAATACTGCACTCAACATAGTGTCAAAGTCAAATACCTTCGTCATGCTCCACGCTGGTGGTTTATAATTAACTTGTACTGTATTTGTTTGAAAATGTCAGCAAATGTGTTGCTCAATTTGAAACGCATTAATTTATTTATTACTTTCATGTTGGGAATTTTAATAGTGACAGAGAACAGGGTTTTTTTTTTCTTTTGCCTCATCCCCTTCCATCATGCTTTCCACCTTTGTTGTTAAGACAGTATTGGCCAATGAGAATCGTTGTTTCACCGAACTGGTAAAACTGACCAATCACAAGGCACGGTTGATACTGATTTCGCTTTAGTCACTTTTTAGTACGGTGTAGGATAGGGGACACGCGTTTTTTGTTGTTTTTTTCCAACACAACCAGCCAGTGTATTTTTATTTTTTGTGTCCGTGAATGTTCAGGTGGGGTTTTTATGTACAATTTCGGCCCAACCGGCCGTGTTACCGCCAACAAAGATATTTTTAAGGCTGGCCTAAGTGTCCAAAGCAGAGTTTATCATCAGTGAATTTCATCAGCTAACATTACCTTTTATGTATATATACATTTATATTTTATATATATATATATATATATATATATATATATATATATATATATATATAAATTTTTATAATTATTTTAACACAATTTAGATAAAAAGAAGAGGAAGACCCTGGGGGTTCGGGTGAGGGTCCGCCCATCACTGGAGTGGAGGTCACTGAGGTTGTCAAAAAGCTCCTCGGTGGTCGAGCTCCGGGGTTGGACGAGAATATCTCAGGGCTCTGGATGTTGTAGGACTGTCTTGGTTGACACGTCTCTGCAACATCGCGTGGTCATCAGGGGCTGTACCCCTGGATTGGCAAACTGGGGTGGTGGTCCCAATTTTTAAGAAGGGGGACCGGAGGGTTTGTTCCAATTATCGGGGAATTACACTCCTCAGCCTACCTGGGAAAGTCTATGCAGGGGTACTAGAGAGGAGGATCCGACCGATGGTCGAACCTCAGATTCAGGAGGAACAATGTGGTTTTCGTCCTGGCCGCAGCACTCTTGACCAACTCTATACGCTCCACAGGATTCTGGAGGGGGCATGGGAGTTTGCCCAATCTGTCCACATGTGCTTTGTGGATTTGGAGAAGGCTTTCGACCGTGTCCCTCGAAAGATCTTGTGGGGCGTGCTCCGAGAGTACGGCGTTCCGGATCCGTTGCTACGAGCTATTCGGTCGCTGTATCACCGGAGCCAGAGTTTGGTCCGTATTGGTAACAGCAGGTCGGATTCGTTTCCGGTGGGAGTTGGAGTCCGCCAAGGCTGTCCTTTGTCACCGATTCTGTTCATAATTTTTATGGAAAGAATTTCTAGGCGCAGTCGAGGCGATGAGGGGTTCTGGTTTGGTGGCCATCGGATATCGTCTCTGCTTTTTGCAGATGATGTTGTCCTCTTGGCTTCATCAAGTCGGGCCCTCCAGCTCTCATTGGAGCGATTCGCAGCCGGGATGAAGATCAGTACCTCCAAGTCCGAGGCCATGGTTCTCAGTCGGACAATGGTGGAATGCACCCTATGGGTCGGGAATGAGGTCCTGCCCCAAGTGGAGGAGTTTAAGTATCTTGGGGTCTTGTTTACGAGTGAGGGAAGGATGGAGCGAGAGATCGACAGACGGATCGCTGCAGCCTCTGCTGTTAAGCGGTGCCTGTACCGGTCCGTCGTGGTGAAGAAGGAGCTGAGCCGCAAGGCGAAGCTCTCAATTTACCAGTCGATCTACGTTCCAACCCTCACCTATGGTCACGAGCTTTGGGTAATGACCGAAAGAACAAGATCACGGATACAAGCGGCTGAAATGAGCTTCCTTCAGCGGGTGGCGGGGTTCTCCCTTAGAGATAAGGTGAGAAGCTCCGCCATCCGGGGAGAGCTCGGAGTAGATCCGCTGCTCCTCCGCATTGAGAGGGGCCAGTTGAGGTGGCTCAGGCATCTGGTCAGAATGCTCCCCGGACGCCTCCCTGGTGTGGTGTTTCGGGCATGTCCAACCGGGAAGAGACCCCAGGGTCGACCTAGAACACGCTGGAGGGACTATGTCTCTCGGCTTGTCTGGGACCACCTCGGTGTCCCCCCGGGAGAGTTGGAGGAAGTGGCTCGGGAGAGGGACGTCTGGACCTCTTTGCTAAGGTTGCTGCCCCCGCGACCCGACCCTGGACTAAGCGGAAGAAGATGATGATGATGATGACAATTTAGATATGAGAGACAGATCAGATGAGGCCCGTATACTGGAGGACTGTCTCCACTGTAGCCTGGAAGACGTTCAGCTTCACAGTGTTGGAGATGTTTGCTTTCCAGATGCTGTTGAGGGCCTTCCATGCAACAGCTTTTCTGGCTTTCATGTCATACCGTGGACCGCGTGTACCACCTTAGGAATTCCAAGTTGGACACTTCCTGGAGAGTGCTCACGGAGATTGTTGTCAGCGGGCCGTGGTCGATGATGTTGATTGTGGTTACCTCCATTTTCTTGGCGTTTAGTATTGTTTATTTAACCATGGAGAAGAAAAACCTCACAAGTGGGATTGAAATAATAAGTGTCTGAATTATAGATATACGTTTACGATTTGATTATTGATAATTAGTTGACGGACTTGGTTATTGTGAGAATTTAATCATACACGTACCTCATTTTACAATAACTCAGATAGAGACTGTTCAATCTTACTGAAATATTTAATCTTCTCTGTGCTGTACCAGATTAGAATATTATAGGATGGTACTTCTTGTTCTCTCCGTTATACTTTTCACTGTGTAGTTTGTACATTGAAGCCTAAAGGCTTTATTTTGTACTTGCTCGTATTCAAAGGCTGAGTCACGTCTTCTTTATCTACATTCCGTTCCTCTTTATAATTGTCAACTAATGTGTTTCTGTCCCTCTGTGGAAACTTACTGTCCCTACACACACACACACACACACACACACACACACACACACACACACACACACACACAAACACACACACACACACCTCGCACTATAAATACCGATGCACACCTAGTAAATTTGAGAAGGCTTGAATAAACACTTGGCTGACTACAAATCTCTGGTCTCTGTTTAATGAAGTCTCTCCCAGGCCAGGTAGAGGAGTGAGGACGGGAGGCGTGACACAGTGAGAAAAATGGGAAAATGGGACCATCCTAACAATAGCTGTCCTTACAGTTATTAATTAAAGAAATCGTTGAGTTAACGGGGGATGATACCACAGACGGCCAATTATCACCCACTACACTACAGCATGTTCGACTTCCGTGACTATACACCGTGACAGTCTGACACTCGCTGTAGCGGTTCTAAAGGAGCACCGGTATTACATCAACAGATTCGTGTATAAATGCCTTCAGTACAAAAAACTTTACACATCGTCCCGATTCCTTTGGGCCCAGGGCTAGGCATATAATTCACGTCTTATTTCCAGTGTTTATATATTTATGTTTGGTTCTGTGAAACGAACCATTCCGAGAGCTTGTTATCACTTCAAGTTTACATGTGTAAATATATCTCGACTACTAAATATGCTCCGTTATGTCACATCAGGCATGTGTTGGTTGGATTTCTTTCCATGAATTTCATGGCTGGACAATACTGTCAGTGTCAGTCGATGTATTGACATTATCTGTAATTTATTACTGGGGCTGAATTGCTTTGAAGAGCTAAATATATACACGTTACAGCAGATTTTCCGTGTTTAATAAGATGGGCAGAACACGGTTATAAACAAAGACATTCCTTGTAGTCATTTCCCATCAACACTAAAACCCTCAGCGTTCACAAAAATAGCTTCAATTCCTGAGCTTTCCACCTTTTAATTTCATCTACACTGCACCGATTTCTCACGTTCATATTGTATATCTCTATTTACACACGTCCACTAGGTGGCCCCGATCTAATCATGCATAGCGCGAGCCGAGATGAGAAAATGTTTCCCTGACCTTAATAAGCATTAAGTGTGCACCGTTCTGGTTCAAGAATTATTCACTTAGTATACAGTTATGCACTGAAGGCAAAGTTAGTGAACAGCCTGAACTTGTTTAAATTCCTTTATACTTTGTAAGCGCCTACTTTCACCGTTTTATTGTGTAAAGCTGCTTTGCGATCAATGTCAATTGTAAAAACTCTACACAGATAAATCTGAATTGAATTAAATTGAATTGAATGCTGAACAGTCCTCGTCTCTTCAATCCACTGAGTCTATGGTGCTAATTTGTTTAAATGTAAACTAAACGGGAACAGGCGGGCAGTGATGGCCTGGTGGTAAAGGCGCTGGATCACTGATTCGAAGGTTGGCGTTTCAAGTCCCCGTCTCAATGGGTTGTCACTGAATATATATGTCCATTTTTGTGTTGCAATAATAATGACACATGTTTAAAGTGACTGTGACAAAGTGTCTGTTTTACTCATTAGCCCCTCTGGATAATGGTTCGTAATCCGTTGACAGCAGAGCGGTCAGATTCCAATGTATGTAGACCTCTGTCAGTCCCACAGGACTATGGCTGCGCTCTGGCTGGTGATAATCTCCAGTGCACATAGCCGGGGTAGGGAGTAATGGAGGACAGGCCCAAGCAGCAAATCCGCCCTCTTGGCTCCACCGGAAGGATCCAATGGAAGAGCAAATGCCGATACGACTGGGTTCCAGTGCCGCTGCAGGAGTTACCAGAACGTTACTGTGAACGAACTGCCTCAGGGGACTCCGACTCCTGATTAGAAACACACTGACGGCTTTGCAGCCGACTCTTGTCGAAAGTCAGCAATGGTTCTTTTACATGCCTCACATCATAGACAGTGAGAGACATGGCCGGCCTTTGATAACCCAGTTAGTTGCACTGGGGGGGCAACTTTGTGGAGAGTGGGACTCGAACCCCCAACCTTAGGATCAGCGATCCTGCGCCCTATACCACTAGACCACCACTGACCCAATGTAGTACATACTAATATTTATTACACCTCTTTGTTTCCTCGGCTAAGAATGTCGCCTGATGTTCTGAGAACTAGGTACTAGGTGGGGGGGAGGGGGGTGCACTTATTATGACCACCGATGGCTCCTTCTGCCAGGAAACCAACCAAGCAAGATGGGGTTACCTGATCCTCCAGAACAACTCTACAATCACAGAAGCATGAAGCTGCCATGACATTTACACCAGCACCACACGCATGAAGTCTGAGACCATTCAGCAGGCCCTGCTGCACCGGTCTGTCTGATCTGTGTCCAGATACAATGACAATCATCTTTGCAACTGATTCCACGGCCGTGCTTACCAGGATTCACCCTGGACAGCTGACATCTAACTGGCTGATCTCCCGGGAACAGTGCCCAATCCAACGTGTGCTCTGGACCTCTGTCCCTGGCCATGTCGGCGTCATTTTGAATGAGCAAGCCGACAGAGTTGCTCGCCAGTCGGTAACACCTGTGCCATTGGAGCTGCATCCACCTGACATGAAGTTGCTCGGCTACCGCAACATGGTGCTTCGGACAGAGGAACAACTCCGCGGCCACGGTGACGGCCTCCGTCCGCCTTCTGGAGCCGGACAACCGCTTTCCATAAGCCTCAACGCAGGATACATGACCAGCACATCACCGGAAACATCACGTCTAAGACGCTACAGCTGATCCTTGACGGATGTTCATGTGGGGAGAAGATTAGTCTTTGACATGTTACACCTCATTAATGCAGTAAAGCTGAGGTGCAGTCTGTGGTTCGAACCCGCACCAAAGTGAAACACTTTGTTAGTTCTGCAGTGTGAACATGAGCACAGTAGTGGGAGACTAGAACAAAGTTATTCAATGGCCCCGAGAGCTAGGTGCTACTTTCCACACACACACACACACACACACACACACACACACACACACACACACACACACACACACACACACACAGAGAGAGAGAGCGAGAGAGAGATTTGTAAAGTATTAACAGAAAGTTGAAGGTGAAGTGTCACCTCCTTCCAAAGAGAACATCAGTGGGAGAATGAATGTCTTACACATACATAACAATGTGAAAGAAAAAAGAGCCAACAGTCTGTATTGAGCCCACAGCTTTATATACGCACTTCATGGATAGACCAATGAACAAATAAACTTCAAGAGTAGACATAAACCATGTTTTTATGTTCGATTAATCTGTCTTTTTTATTGAATAACATTAGAAGTTGTGTGTCGGGCCTGATCCACGCTCCTTGAGTTGCTGAATCTTCAGTCATAACCAAGGTTCAGTCCTCTCGCACTGTGTGAATCAAATGATTCAATGAATCCTTTTGATATGGATTAAAGTAGCTCCACTCTCATTCAGCAAAGCAGATGACTCAGTGACTCATTCAGTCTTGGTCACTCCAATTTCAATCAAGGATTCAGTGGAGTCAACCCATTCGGGAAAGGTCGAGATTTTCTGATCGCTGATCGCGCAAAAGAGTTGAACAAGTGAATCTTTTAGTATTTCCTCGGAGTCACTCTCACAATCAAGGAATCAGTTCAGTCAGTGAATCATTCGTCATGGACAAGAGTCTCTTCTCACACACTCAAGGAGTCAATTAACTCAGTGACTCATTTAGTCCTGGTGAAAGATTCTCTCCTTTCTCCTTCAAGGAATCAACGTAGGCAGTGATTTACGCAATCATGGACAAGATTTGTTATCACTTTATAAAAACTATTGAATCATTGAATCGTGTAGTAATCCTTGAGTCGTCTCTCTCTCTCAACCAACAAATCAGATGACTCATTCATCATGATCAGGATTCGCTTGCCTTTGAACTGCAGAACTAATGAATTAATAAAATCTTTAGCGATTACCCCCCCCCCAAAAAAAAAAGGATGATGGGAATGGGTTTCATCCGTTCGTAACACTATTCGCATTTTCTTGCCGCTTGTGATTCCACTGTTTTGGAAACATCTGTATCTCATGAAATAGGTATAAAAAGGTTTTATGTCATGTCCGAACACAAATTATTTCTTGATTGCACTGAGCGATAATAGTGAAAACTCGCCCCGTTAGGTCCTACATTGAACACGAGCGTTATGTAGATCTATTTGTTAACGTAGCCCGAGTCATTCCCATGCCTTTATCGTGGCAAAACGGTCTTAATACAGTCCGGGGTTTCACTAGCAGCTCAGTGTGATTATTTCATATTGGTGGGGGGAGTGAAGATTCTGAGTCAGAAGATATTTAAATTAATAAAATCACGAGAAACTATTTTTACATAAACAGTTTTGACAGATTCGGGTAGCAGTTTGATTCACAAATGTTATGTATTAGTAAGGTAACTGTTAGATTTTTCAAATAAGAAGTTTTATGTACTTTCCTTTAAAAAGTAAATCTACTATTCTTGTAACAAAAAATACTATTTTTTATAATATAAAATTTTAGTTTTATTTGCTTCTAGCTTGTCTGATTTTCTCATAAATATTGGCCCAGAATGCACCACAGAGCACATGAATTTAAATTTTTTTTCCTGGGGGTGGCCCCCCAGACCCCCCTGCAGGAGGAGACACCCCTCGCGCACCCTCCCCATGCTTGCCTCAAACAATTTCCACCCCCTACTTATCAATATCCTCCATTTACTCTAAAACTTAATGAATATCCTGGTAATAGATGTGAAATTACACTTAATTCTAGTACAGTATGGCAAAAAAGCATGTCCCCCAGAGTCAAACACCCCCCCCCAATACCCCACTACTTGAGAAGCACTGGATTTGTGGGGTCCATGAGCCTTTCCTCGCTGGCATTTGTAGTGTGCACATGCACAAAATTCTCCTGCTCTGTTACGCACCACCTCATGCCTGCCCACGTGTCATCTTCGCCACAGTTGATGGGAAGGGTTAGCTGACCTATTGTTTATTCTTGTTTTATTATTATTTGTTAATTATTATTAATGTTAATGTACATGTATTATTATTATTATTATTATTATTATTATTATTATTAAATATTTATTTTTTTAACATGTTTATCTTTATTATATTAGGTCAAATATACGTGTTTGTGACAAGTTATAGGAGTTTGGGAGGGGGTTGTAAAGGATTAATATGTTTTCTGTTATTTCTTTGGGGAATAATTGTTTTACCTAACGAACTTTTTGGCTGACGAGCTTGCACTCGGAACAGATTAAATTCATAAGTCAAGGTACCACTGTATTAGGTTTCCGGACATTAACTTGCTGCTCTCTATGCTTGTTCTATATTGGGATATTATGAAGTGGTCCTTTTGGCGGGAGTGCCTGGACCCATGTGGTCCATTTCTCTTTTATTAGTTTGTTTTACAGTCGAGGAATCAGTGACTCAATAATCCATGGCCAAGACTCACTCCTTTCTCGTTCGTGGAATGAACTGAAATGAATTGAGGCTTTTAGTAATTGCCGAGTGAGCTTCTCTGACATACAACTAATTATTTGAGTAAATGAATCAACAAGTCTTGCGAGTATTCAAGTAACTCACTGAATCAGATTCTGGATATTCTTTTCAAGTTTTAATCAACTAAATTATAATCTATAATTGGCTGGATGTGAAATTAGTTCTTTTAAATATTAATATACAGTAAAACCTCCGCTGACGAACGCTTAAGCTCACAAACTTTTCGCCTCAAGAACATTAAATTTGCGAGCATATAGTCTCTGCTGACGAACTAGTTTTCGGCGGACGAATCAAACCACGCGGTCGCAGTTTGTCACACCCCTTTCTTTGAATGCGGAAGTGGTTTGTGTTTGCTAGACATTTTGGACCATATTGAGTGTACTTTTGCTATTATGGGACCGAAAAAGACCCCACCACAGGCGGAGATCATTGAAAAACACGAACGAGGTGTGCGTTTGTGTGATTCAGCGTCCCGGTACCAGTACATTAAGTCTACCACTGCTCCCATCCTTAAGAATAAGGAAGATATTAAGGGTGCGTGTGTGGCTATGCGTGTTTCCAAACAGTAGGCGTTTCCAAACTCTCCTTCCAAACAGTAAGTCCCTCCCTCCCTCCCTCCTCCTCCCACTCCATTCCATCAAGCCATCAACTACCATCACAAAGGTAAATAAAACCACTTTATTATACAGTACAGTTTATTTCTTTAATTACAATACAATAGACATTTATTATACATAAAATAAGGTATATTTTTGTGTAGTTTTAAGGCTTATTTAGTAGAAAATTATGTTTTATGGAGACCTGGGAACGGATTATTCTCATTTTAATGGTTTCTTATGGGAAATAAATGTTCGGAAGACGAACTTTTCGCCTCACACACACTTTCTGGGAACCAATTATGTTCGTGAGCAGAGGTATCACTGTATATTAATTCACTCAAAGCTAGCAAGACAGACGTAAAACTGATTTAATCTGTAAACAAATCTGAACCAATCATTTCACTCAACTAACTCAACAGAGTCGAGTCACTAAACAGACTCAAAATTGTCCTCTTCCCTCTGGTTCTCTGACTCTATAACGACTCAGCAATAATCGTATTTATATTTTTATATCACTTTTCACCTTTAAGCAGCTGCTTGTGTTTATTTAATCGAATAGGAAGTGTTTTTGTGCTGGAGGGCTGGAAAACGTATCTTTTAAAATTTCCTATATAAATTTTATATCCATTCTGTCTCGCCTTTCTTCGTATGTGATGGATAGAGCCATTGAAAGTGACATTGTGAGTCTCTGTCCCCTCTTCGCTTGCTTTACTAGTCATTTTTTATTCGGGGCTACATTTTAACATCTCTCTCTCTCTCTCTCCCCCTCTCCATCTCTCCTCTTTGTCTGTCTCTCCGCCTCTTTCTCTCTCTCTCTCTCTCTCTCTCTCTTGCTCTCTCTCTCTCTCTCTCTCTCTCTCTATTTCAGTCTGTCTCACTCTCTCTCTCACTCTCTTTGTTTCTCTCTCTCCATCTCTCTCTCTCTCTCTCTCTCTCTCTCTCTCCCCATCTCACTCTCACTCTCTCCGGCACTCTCACTCTCTCCGGCACTCTCACTCTCCTCTCCGGCACTCTCTCCCTCCTCTCCGTCTGTCTCTCCCTCCTCTCCGTCTGTCTCTCTCTCTCTCTCCTCTTCGTCTCTCTCTCTCTCTCCTCTTCGTCTCTCTCTCTCTCTCTCTAATCTGTCTCTCTGTTTCTCTCTCTCTGCGTTTGTCTCTCTCTCGCTCTCTCTCTCTGCGTCTGTCTGTCTCTCTCTTTCTCTCTCTGTCTCTCTCTCTCTCTGTCTGTCTCTGCCTGTCTCTGTCTGTCTTTGTCTGTCTTTGTCTGTCTCTGTCTGTCTCTGTCTGTCTCTGTCTGTCTCTTCACGTGAAAGTTGAAAGAAGTCCCCAGGAGACTAACCCTAAACACCTGCTGGAATTCAGTGGCTACCAGGGTAAACTTTTGGCATCTTTAATACAGCATAATACGCATTAATATGATTCTGCTTGAGTAATGAGAGTGAGGCGAGAACTGACAAAGTCAAGTAATGAACAATTTGATTTTCATTTACACACCAGGGGGGTGGGGGAGGGCGATGGACCACATGGACATCATTAATTTATTCTTGCAACATATTTCTATTTATTTAAATATACACAGTATCACCATTTAAATAGAGAGACAGACAGACGAAAGGACACACACACAGGAGAGAACAAAGAGAACCAGACACAATGGAGAAGAGCAGGAGACCAATCTACATAAATACAGCAAAACAAGAGAGAGCGAGCGAGAGAGCGAGCGAGAGAGAGAGAGAGAGAGAGAGAGAGAGAGAGAGAGAGAGGATGAGAGAGGGGGTGAGAGAGAGGGGGAAGAGAGAGGGGGTGAGAGGGGAGAGAGGAAGAAAGCAGGGCATCAAAAGATGCTTCTGAAAGATACAAAGAGGTGAAAGGAGGGATAGAAACTGAAAGCAGGAGAAACCGATGGGAAAAGGGAAGGAGGCAAAAAATGAACAGATGAGTGAGGAGAAACAAAACAGTGGACTCACCAGCCGAGCGTCAGCATGGACTCGTTCCAGTGGACAGCGTCCAGCACACATCAACACCTCTGTGGGGGGGGGAGAAGGAGAGAGAGAGAGCAGTAAAGAAAGATGGTGATATTTCACTCTGTCTGTGTGTGTGTGTGTGTGTGTGTGTGAGAGAGAGAGAGACAGAGAGACAGAAAGAGAGAGAGAGAGAGAGAGAGAGAGAGAGAGTGTGCATGTGTGTGTGTGTGTGTGTGTGTGTGTGTGTGTGTGTGTGTGTGTGTGAGAGAGAGCGTGAGAGAGAGAGCGAGAGAGAGAGAGAGTGCATGTGTGTGTGTGTGTGTGTGTGTGTGTGTGTGTGTGTGTGTGTGTGTGTGTTCACTGAAGCAGTGAGTCTCACAAAGGCAAAATGCTAACTTTTTATTGTGTAGGGGGTCAGGGAGATCCGTTAATCAACACACATGGGCCGTGTGCGTGCGTGTGTGTGTGTGTGTGTGTGTGTGTGTGTGTGTGTGTGTGTGTGTGTGTGTGTGTGTGATACCTCCTTCTTTTGAACTGCCAGCACAAGCACAGAGTTCACTAGACATGTAAGGATGGAGCGTATAACGATAAATTGCAGTTCACATTATCAACGTTCAAAAGTTACCGTCCGGCTGCACACCTCCAATCGCCACAGGCCGTGAGCGGAGTGGGAGCTATAGAAATGGGTTCCGTCCATCTTTCTGTTAAACTTTTCAGTGTGATCACCTTGGAAGTAAATGATAGAGAATCACCAAATTTGGTGTCCGAATCCTATTCAGAGGAAAACAGAGTGCTATTGTATCCAGCGCAGTGGCACGACAGTGTAGTGGTTAGCACGTCCACCTCACAGCAAGAAGGTCCTGGGTTCGATTCCCAGCTCGGACATTTCTGTGTGGAGTTTGCATGTTCTCCCCGTGTTTGCGCGGGTTTCCTCCGGGTACTCCGGTTTCCTCCAACAGTCAAAAAACATGCATGGCAGGTTAATTTGTATTAAAATTTAGACTGCAGAATGAGTGTGGATGGTTGTGTGAGCGTTTGGCCCTGTGATGACCTGGCGAGCTGTCCAGAGTGTACACCGCCCTCGCCCAGACTCGGCTGAGAAGGGCAGCATCCTCCCCACGACCATAATTAGGACTAAGCAGTTCAGAAAACTAATGAATGAATGTATACGGATCACTTTGTTTCAAGGTAATATTTTATAAAATGGACTTGTGAAATGTCTCCGTCCGTGAACCCTCCACTGTATATCGCCCTGGATAAGGGCATCAGCCAAACCCCACGAAGGTACAAGTTAAAACTGTCAATGTTTTCTCCATCTCCGTGATCGCCTGCGATCAATAATGTTAATCATCCACTTTACCCACAGTTAATACTCCAGTCAAATGGCACGACTTGACATGGTTACCTTTCCTATAATCCCAAAAAATATTATTCCAAAATTCAAAAAATTCCCAAAATTACACAAATGCCATTCAAAAAAGAAAAAGAAAAAGAAACCTACGCAATATGGCCGGTGTGTTTTTGAAGGTTTTTTCAAACCGTGAATGAATTTCATGAGATTTCCTATGAAGACTGTGCATGGAAATAAAACAATATCAGTACAAGGACAAATAAAATAAAAATGCATTTTCATCCCAGGCATGAGTTCAGGACTAGAAGAAAAAAGCCTGAAAAAAATTTGGCAAAGTCAAATGAAATGCACAATTTGGTATTATTGCCTTCTTCTTCTTCTTCTTTTCCTTTCGGCTTTTCCCTTCAGGGCTCGCCACAGCGAATAATCTCTCTCCATCTAACCCTATCCTCTGCATCTTCTTCATGTCCTCCTTCACCACATCCATGAACTCAATATAAGTGAAGGGAGATAAACTGAATATTATTACTGAACGAGTGCAGTATTCAAAACGGGTTAATTTCCCCCTCAATCAGTAGAAAATATTAACATTTTAAGTGATCTGTATTCAATAACATTAATATACGGTTTGAATTAATCTATTCATTCATTTTATGAACTAATTAAGGTCGCAGCGAGGCTGGCGTCCATCTAAACGGACTCTGAATGAGGGCAGGAAATACCCTGGAAAGCTCGCCAGGCCATTGCAGAAACAACACTCACACAACGTATACTCATTCTGTATTATACAAATTAGAACATACACATATACAGGGATCCCTCACTTTCCGCGGTTAATCGGGACCAAGATTATCGAAATCTGCGAAGTAGGATCCTCCCCCACCACCACCACCACCACCAATGTATATGTGTATATAATATCAATAAATACATATTCAATGCTATAAATGCTTATAATAACAATTAAACATTCAAAAATAATGCATACGATGTAAATAAAATATAAATACACATAGACAAAGATGCGTGTGCACACACTCAGACGCAACATTGTAAGCAGTTTTGATGGGAGATTTTGGGTTGTTTTTTGTTTGTTTAGGGTTTGTTTTGCATAATTGGACATTGACTGCAACTGCAGCATTAGATATGGATCGGCAATCCCCAGCTGCTTTATTTTACTCAGATACCCCGCCCTCTGGTCATCTGTCAGATGATTGACAACGTTTGACCATATGATAGTGTCATTGCTTTTGCCTTCAACACTCTCACATATTTTGCGTTCGCTGTCATTATCGGTTGTTGTTGAAGCCATGCTTAGTGAATCGTGTGTGTGTGTGTGTGTGTGTGTGTGTGTGTGTGTGTGTGTGTGTGTGTGTGTGTGTGTGTGTGTGTTCTGGATCACGCTTGCCGTCCGAGATGGCGCATGAAGGTATTCGGGTCATGTGACTGCAAAACCTCAATTCATTGGTCTGCTACTCGCTCAATCTAGGTCTCTAGGTGAAAGCACTGACTCATCTATTAGGCAGCTTTACCTAAGATACGCTGTCAAAGCATCAATCCGTGCGCGTTGAGATTCAGTCGATGACGTCAGTGACTGCTTTAAAACGAGACAATACACTTGCGTCCATAAAAATTGCTAAAATTGCTCGATTCAATTCTGGTTAAAATATTAAAAAAATAAAGAACTATAACAAAATAAGAATATCTTGCTGAATATAAAGACAAAGATATATTATAAGACATTTAATAGAGAAAAATGTAAAATACATCATCACCTAAAAATAAGCCCTAGTATCATAGTTCGGAATGAAAATTAATATAAGCCCGGTCTTATTTTCAGGGAAACACGGAATATACAGTACGTAATAGTCCTTATTTCACGGTTAATGGGGACCAGCCCAGCGAAATGCGAAAAACCGCGAAATGACTTCTGCCGCTTCTTAAGGACACCCACCTACCTATATATTATATAAAATTTATATAGAAGCTAATTTTAAAGTGTTCTGTGCATGTCATACAGGCAACGTGTATTAATATATAAATAAATTATACACCTTATAATGACAATAAATATAGGTATATAAATACTGTATAACAAACCTTATAAATAACAAATCTACGGCCACGTCAAGGAGAATCACTGGCGGCTCTGGTGCTTGGTTGGGGCTCATCAGCGCCTCCAGAGCCTTTGCTTTAGTACGTATTATGACTCACAGGCATTTAACTCTCTTGAGAGAGTTTAGGGAGGCATTCTAATCAGACACCCGCACTACCTCAACTGGCTCCTCTCAACTCTGAGGAGCAGCGGTTCTACTCGGAGCTCCTCCTGGATAACAGAACTTCTCACCCTATCTGTAAATGAGAGCCCTGCCACCCTGTGAAGGAAGCTAAATTCAGCCGTGTGTATTCGCGATCTTGATCTTTCGGTCCCTCCCCAAAGCTTGTGACCATAGATAACAATAAAAATTAATTAAAAAGATAAACCCACACATTCCTCCCTTCAGTTCCAAGGTCTAGTTAAGTTAAAGCGTTTAAAGCTTTACAGATGTGTGTGTGTGTGTGTGTGTGTGTGTGTGTGTGTGTGTGTGTGTGTGTGTGTGTGTGTGTGTGTTTCAGTTCTATGATACAGAAATACTCGAGCAGCTATTCTTGGTGTAAGCTGTCAATCAGAGGGTCTGGAGGAACACTGGACTCTTTGGTTAAGGGTCACACAGCAGCTCTGGCACATCTGCACAAGCGCAGCTTACTCGCACCCAAGCGCTGGAAAGAAACATTTGGGAGAGTAAACAGGTTTGTTTTAAGAAGCGTGAAAAACACGGTGAGAGTGTGGAACATTCACACAGAGGTGAGCTTCACTCAGCGCAGCGCAAAACCACACCCATGTTTCACGTAACTCTTTACACGTCCATGGATTCGTGGCAGGTTCAAAGAGGGCAAATAAATCAGGACATGGAAAAAAAGATAATTGACTACAGAAAGGAAAGCGTACGGTGATATCCAACATCGCTTCCTGACTCTGAGCATCCCAACAGCTATAAATCTTAATAACAAATCTTACAGCTTCACTTTAGATTCTCTCACACTATCAACGTTATCTTATCTCGCAACCAAACAGCCCTTAGGCAGCACGAAGGAGAAAGAACGGAGGAAATATAAGAGGCGTTCGTCTGATTCTTTTCAGAATGGAAATGGGAGGAGGAGGCGGCGGCAAGTCGAGGCTGGAGCACAGAGCACACACGAGCGAGGATCATCTGACAAACTCCAGAGTTCGTGTTTCATTATCAGCACCTGATTCGGAAGCCAGCTGACTAACACCGCTACATGGCAGAGGCGTAACCCAACACCGCTCTCTCGCTATCAGTATCTGTCTGGATCTGTGAATGATAATCCCATTGGCACGGTTATTAGCTTTGTTTGGATCTACCTGACTAATTGTCTTACTAATCACGTTACTGACCAACTGTCAGGCAATTTGATCCTCCCCAATTCTGTTCTCAATCCAAGATGGGAAAGGAAGACAAGTTGGGCGAAGAGTTAGTCTGTCTACCTTCAAAGAAAAGATCAGCCCAAGAAATGTAAATGAAAAATCCAGAAATTTTTCAGCTCTGACACAGGGTCAACTAAAACATGTGGCTCAGGAAGGAGATGCCTGGAGAAATGCCATGAGCAGCCTCCACCTTGATAGAGCCCAAACCCGTGAGAGATCATTCATTCATTTATTTTCTGAACCGTTTGATCCTAATTAGGGTCACGTGGAGGCTGATGCCCATCTCAGACAACTCTGGGTGAGGGCAGAGTACACCCTGGACAGCTCGCCACATGCTCTTTTAGCATGAACCTCTCACTACAGACAGTGGGAGACATGGCTGGCCTTTGATAACCCAGTTAGCTGCACTGGGGGGACAGTGGGAACCCGTTGAGAGTGGGTCTTGAACCCCCAACCATGGGATCAGTGATCCAGCACCTTACCATCAGGCCACCCCTGCCCATCCCTGAGAGACCAAACGGTCTCAATTCAAGCCACGCTGAACCTGACCCCACAGTTAGTGTGGAAGAATATTTTTTTAAATGCTGTAAAGAGTTCCCTGTAAATTCATGGGACGTGTTATTGAATACAATCTTCCTCTGTCTTATAAGCTTTATTTCTAACCACTCCTTCATATCCAAGTATAAACCGTTCCCAATGCTTACTTCTAACCTCACGGATAATATACACCTTATTATACACCAACAACCGTGCATGCAGACTGATTGGTCCACTTGTGGGCAGTTAATCACGTTTGGACTGGACTGTATCTGACCAGCAAGTTAGTTGTCAACCGGCTACACTGTGCACTATACACATGAAAAACCTTCAAAGAAGCATTCACTGTTTTCTTAAAAAGAAAATGTAAACAGAAAGCGATAAAGAGATAGAGTTCACAAAGTCACGCAAAGTACTCGCAACTCATGGGAACGCTGTTGTTTGTTACAGGAAGGGAAACAAGATGAAAGCCTTCAAAGCCCCAACAGACACGGATAAAAACGCCTTGATCAGAAGAGGGCAGGTTAAAAGACTTTATTAACCTCGTTTGCTCGATCTATACAGAGAAATGTCAGCAAAGTTTTAATATACATGACACAGAAAGACAGGAAAAGAAACTAAAATAAGATTATGGTATATGTTTGCATTTTAAATCCTAACAATGACGATGCCACCTGCATCAAGTGCCCAAGACAAACCACGCCTATTCGTCAGATGTTTCGATTCAGGCATTATTCACTCAGGATAATGTCTGTAATTCAGATAGCAAACCAATCAGATTGAACCATTTCTAGTATAGTATATACAGGTATGCCTCGGCTTACGTCATTAATTGGTTCCAGGAGAGACGATATACGTCGAAAACGACTTAAATCAAATTAACTTCTCTCTAGGCTACCCTAGGCTAGGCTACACCAAATTTACTTATATAATATATATATATATATATATATACACACGCCCTTGACTATTTGTGGTTTTGCACCCACGGTTTGAGTATTCGCTGACTGCCGAGCAACCGGCACGTGATTCAAATTCAGCCAATGGCTGTGCTCCTTTCTCCTGATTGGTTGAGCTCATGTCCCGCCCCTTTTTCCTCATTCGCGCACAAGTTATCAATGAGCCTCTTTTTTTGTGTGTGTTTTAATTACCAGTTAAGCTCTATGATACCACTCAAACGCTATGCGTCTTCTCTGGCTAAGCGATAGAAAACGCTGGATGTCTCTTCTGAAGAAATAAGACTTTCTCCTGAGAAACGACGGTTTTCTCTGAACTGTTGTATTAAAATCTTTTTCAATTATTATTCCAGTACAGTACCTAAGTTCATGTTTGTGCATGAGATTTTATGTTCTGTAGCATGTTTAACAAACGATACCAAAAGGATAAACTTTATTACAGTACTCTTCATGTCCTTTTACATTGAACTTGGAGTGACGTCTCCAAGATGGCGCTGCCCAGAGGGGGACGTCGCGGAGTTCTCAGAGTCAAATTGTTTCTTTGTTTGTTTTATTTGTTTGTTCATGTTTTGCACTATGCTCGTCTACGACCGGTCGACTCTACTACAGCTATAAGATCGGAGTATCTTCGGGTGTGTATAACTAAGCAGAGCTAATATGCTATTAGCAGAGCTAACATGCTATGGTAGGCAGCTCAATGTGAGCCGCATCCCAGGTAGCAATAAGCCCAGGCGGGAAGGGGCCGAACGACAACTCCGGCGCTTGGGATTGCAGGGGATGAAGGCCGTGTAGCCGGCTGGTATAATCGCCTTATCGAGTGTACTCTCCTCGAGCCATGTTTCACAGAAACATAGTCCTGTAGATCCCTCTGCACTACAATCTGAGCATGAAGCTTGTCCATCTTGTTTCGCAGGGACTGAACATTTTTAAGCAGTATGGCCGGAAGTGCTAACCAAGCCTCTGAGAACTCCGCCTGGGCGGTTAGCACTGACCCATATGGGAGCTCAATGCTAACCACCCAGGCGGAGTTCTCAGAGGCTTGGTTAGCACTTCCGGCCATACTGCTGCTCATAGCTGTAGTAGGGTTGACCGATCACAGACGAGCATAGTGCAAAACATGAACAAACAAATAAAACAAATTAAAATGAACAAAGAAACAATTTGACTCTGAGAACTCCGCGACGTTGCCCTTGAGGCAGCGCCATCTTGGAGACGTCACTCCAAGTTCACTGTACAGTCATCCCTTGAATATCGCGGATAATGTAGACCAGACCTGGCTGCGATATTCGAAAAACCGCGAAGTAGGAACGCTCCGCCCCCCCGCCCCCCCATTTCTACCATGTTGTCTCATTTCTATATGTTTTCGCATCTATACAATATCAAGAAGTGTATATTAAATGTTACACAGTTATACGCATATGTAAATACTGTAATGTATTAATATTTAAATAGAATTTATATATAAATACTTTAAGTACTGTACTCACCTCTGACAGTAGCTCTTCTCCGCGGTGCAGGACGTTCACAAACTACTGTACAGTAAGATCATGCAACAGCGCCACGTGTCTAAGCCAATCAGCTTGCGAGATTGAGTTGAGTGGGTGGGAGGCAACAGCGTCACGCGTCTAAGCCAATCAGCTTGCGAGATTGAGTTGAGTGGGCGGTCCCTGCCTGAACTGGGGAGGAGGGGCACTTCAGTCTGTCTTTTGGAAACAATGGACGCAGCCTGCCTTGGGTCCCTGCCTTCTGCTTGCTTACATGTGACTTTCAGCACGAATTTTGAATTTTTTTGAATTTTTTTCTTTTTAATACCGCGATGTATCAAGACCGCGAGGCTCAAATGGCGAAGTGGCAAGGGATGACTGTAAAAGGACATGAAGCATAATAAAGTTTAGTCTTTTGGTATCATTTGATAAACATGCACGCACAAACATTCTCAGAATAAACTTCGGTACTGTACTGGAATAATAATTGAAAAAGACTTTAAAACGAGTGCTTTACAACAGTATATGCTGTATAATGTTTATATTTTATCATCAATAAAAATGAGAGTAAAAATTAAAAAGTTTTTCTTAATCATGACTATATTTTACTACATTAATACTGTATTAATGAGTAAGACTGTCTATAGAATTTTATTTGTAATTTTATCTATTATTTATTTGGAATTTTATTTGTAAATTTATTGGTATTACATACACATATACATGTACATATACTTCAGTCGGGGGGGGGGTCGATCCTACTTCACGGAAATCGGTGGTTGAGGGGGGGATCTCGATCCTCATTAACCGTGGAAAGTGAGGAATCCCTATATATACACATAATATTTAATATACTAAATATATATCATATAAAGAAAGCCCTCGTGATTCGTGGGGGTTACATTCCTCTTCCACCCGCGGATTCCCTAAATCCGTGAATTATTGATGCGTTTTTAAAACCCGATGTATTTTATTGCATACACTAAAATATGCTTCTTAAACACATTCTATAAACAGTCTTACTCAGACATTGTAATAATTAAGTTAAATTTTTAGATTTTGTACTGTGTTAATATTTATGAATAAATAAAGCACTTTGGCTCCTTACAAGAAGCGAGAGAAGGCACATGCTTTTTTTGCTATACTGTCATATACTGTCAATATAAGTGTTTTTTTATTATTATTTCATGCTTTTTTATTTTTAATGTTAATAAAGATATGATATTATGCAGAGGTGTATTTATAACAATTTTATACACAAATAATATTATTTATAGCCGCAAGTGGGGCACTGGGGGGGCGCGAAATGTTTTTTTTTTCTTCCTAGAGGGGGCGTCACAGAATATATGTAATATATAACGTGATTATGATGATGTATACTTTATTATATTATACATATTTTTTTTTTTTTTGAAAACCGACATATAATCGAGAACGCCTTAACTCGAAACGACGCAAGTTGAGGCATACCTGTATTAATAATATCTATCTGAATTAAATTACATCTATGAAGATCAAAACAATCTGAGGTCACTTTATTCTAAACAAATCTTTCTTCATTCAGTCACTTAGATAACATACCTAACATGAGTAAATAATGTTTATTATTTTACCGAATTACATAACTATTCATAAAGACTTTCACTTATCTTGCTAGCATTCTATCAAGAGAAATATTTCATACTTCATGCAGGTTTTTTTTTTAGACTGAAGTTAAATAGTTCAACACTACTGAGTATGAAATGATGTTGCTGAGCAGAGTCCCACCAGAAATCTTAGTAAAAACCTTAAGTGCATGGCAAAGGAAAAACATTCACCCACGCTCCCGGCATGTAGTCACAGCCCTGCAAATCAGTAAGATGAAGACGATATCACGAAGAGCAAACCTGCCAGAGCAGCAGAAATTAACGCTGAATGTCATTTTTGCTGAGCAGAGCCACGGCACAGGGTTGAAGATAACGAAACCAGAGGTCACTAATAACGCTCTCACTGCAAAGACAGGAATGTCAACTTGAACCTAGCAGGCACCACTGAGTTTTTTGTAGCATTCAATCAGACGCTCATATTGTCTGAAAATATATTCACTGGGAGAAAAGACCGGAGCTTGTTGTCAGCTGAGCTGAAGGTCAAAAGTCAAGATCTGCAAAGTCAAGATCTTCCAGCTCCATATAGTGTACAAGGTAAAAAGAAGACGAGGAGAAGAACAACGGCTGAATGACATGACTGATTAAAGATATACTGACACTCAGACTATGCATTTTATCCTTCATTAAGTGTTAACAATTTCCGAGGCACCACGATGTCATTAGAATGTCCACCTCACGACAAGAAGGTCCTGGGTTTAAGTGCACAGTTCAAGGACAACATCACCAAGCTAACTGGCTGTGAACGGTTTTGTGTGTTGGAACTGCGATGTACTAGCAGGTTGTCCAGAGTTGGCTAAGATAGGTTCAAGCCTCCCCGTAACCCAAGTAGGAATAAACAGTTTGGCAAAGAAATAAAAAAATACTAATTTCCCGTGTGTGCGGATATGTATCTCAAATTAAATGATTTATGCTGCCTACTCAGTTTGCCTTTTACAACCAAAGATAAAGCACAAAAAAAGGTAATCTTAAAAAAAAAAAAAAAAAAAAAAAAAAAAAAAAACCTCATCATGGGCTACTGCGAGAACACACTGCTAAGAGGAGCATTTCCCAGTGTGTGAGACTAATTTTAGTGGTAAGATTGCTTTACATTGATTAGCATAAATAGATTACTATTGGCACCATGACAGTTCAGCTTATAATGAGATGCCACAATTACGCCAAGGGCTTCGTTTGATTTGCAAAACATATTTGGCACATAACCAGACTCATCGAACTGTTTCCGAACATGTCTCCGTGGGACATCCCGAATTAGGATTCGTTATCTCCTCCCCTTTTTGAAACAGAATCTAGGTTTTAAAATCTCAGGAAAATGTCCAGAGATAGCGAGCATGTGTTAGCTTGCTCAGCAGTGAAGCCGTCCAGACTCAACACTTAACAATCTGACCAAATATACTGTAGTTTTGTATTGAATGTTCCACTTAACCAGCGTTTCCAATACGATTCCACATGTTACGCAAACACCACACCTATAGAGAGTCTCCTATATTTACTGGTATGTTTCTTCAGTAATGGCCAAGAGCTGCCCACTTTAAAACAAAGCAGCAAATTAACAGATATAGCAGATGACCAGCCCTGAGACGTTTTCCTGCTGACTGTTGGCAAACATGAAGAATAACAACTTCTTTCACCACTAAGTGCTTAAACCACAACTCTTAATTAACTTTAAATGATGAAATCCCATGAACTTGTTTTTTTTGTTTGTTTGTTTGTTTGTTGTTTCCGCTTCACCCCCACCACACCTTAATCCAGAGACTGCATCTTGCTTGCAAAGACTGATTGTTGTAGTGCTTTATCATTTCCTGCTTGAAACCAGAACCTGAGGCGTCATCTAGAAGCATTGGGCAAAGCTCCACAGGTGGGAGGTCCTAGGGTGGACCCACCATCTTGAATCTCACAAGTTATCACTCATTCCAATAGGAAATCTTTGGGGTTTTTTGTTTGTTTGTTTTTGACAGCAATTGCGGGCTGTCCGAGCACATAATCGCTACTCTTTGGTATGACGTTCTCTGCTTTGGCTCATGGACTAATTTGTTGTTTACATGGATTTTTAGAAAAAAACATACTGCTTTGTTTTACGTGTGCATGAGCGCGCACACACACACACACACACACACACACACACACACACACACCCTATTTTTTTTCCAATTATTCTTACTCGCATCCAATTCCCACCCATTAAGTGTTGCCTCCCTATTGCATGCATACAGTCACCACCAACCAGGGAGGGGCGGGCATGAGCAGGCTCATGTCCCCTCTATGACATGCAATGCTGCCTCCCACCTCTTTATGAACTGCTGTGCATTCAGAGCCAGCCTAACACACTCTGAGCGAAAGCACGATCCACCTCTTTTTGTAGTAATGAGCTCACGAACACCCATGGACTGACTGGTGAATGCTGTGAGTGAGAGGGGAGTGTATCCCATCCCTCCAATGAGAGTTCGGGCTGTTGCATCAACCTGGATTCAAACCTATGCTCTCCAGGTTGATAATCACACAGCTTGTCAATGGAACTCTCAGCAGCCATATGGGTGTGTGTGCCCGACCCATAGGAATGTGATAAGCCATTATAGCAACCCTGTCGGTGACATCACCGTGTGTAAGTCATGTGACAAACCAGCAGGACATCACATCAAAGACACAAATTTGTATGTGATAATGGCAGGTAGGACATTACACATTACACAGGACATTAAGTGGTTCATTGATTTGACACAAAAACTTATATTTTTTAATAATTTCAATTAATGGATAGGAATTCCAGCAGTCCAAGATCTTGACTCATCATTTTTCACCCTGATCCAGGCCCATCACGCTATGATATTTCACAATGTGGTAGCGGTTCACTTTGTAGTTAAAAATTAGCTCGTCGCTACGCACAAAGAAAAGCAATGCTACTTGTCTTGGGTATGTTGTCTTTCAAGGGGCTGGTGGTGTACTGGTTCGGGTGTTGGGCTCATGATGGAAAGATCACAGTTTCCCTGTTAGAATCCCATCATGCTAACAGCAAGGTTTTAACCACAAGTGTGCCTCTGTATACACGGCAGCAAAAACTACAAGTAAGGTAACATGCGACGAATTAGCATCCCACCCGGGAAGAGTTGAGCTCCTCGTCGCTCCATGTTACAGTCCTCCAGCACTGAAGACCAACAGGCTTCCCTTACCGACCATGCTTTACTTTCAATGTCATAAAATTATCACGACCACCTCAATGTTTCCATGCTACAGCCCTAACATTACCGGAAAGGCCCCCCCAGTGTCCATCTCGAACAATAATCAAACTATTTATCACTTGTGTAGGCACAACCTAATTAAGTCT
>CM045741.1:8062500-8067500 GCA_024760905.1 Plotosus lineatus | reverse complement strand
GAAAAAAAAAAGACCACAGGGTCGAGATGCTCCGGCCGAAAGCAACATTTCAGAACAAGTTTAAAGGCGCCAGCTTTGACGTTTGACAAGTAAATCTCCGGAAAAATAATGAACAGGTTTTCTTCTGTCACCTTGAAAAGTAGGTCAAGGTCACTCACATAAAAACTCATCCGAGCGCTCAGAGTAATGAGACCAAGTACCAAGTTTGAAAGCCCCAGCTTCACCGCACAGCAAGTAAACACTCAGAAATTAAAGTGTGACTGAAAGATTAAAAAAAACAGATGAAACCCATCCCTATAGCTACTGAGCCACTTCATGGGCGGGAACTAATAATCTCACCTGACAGAAAAATGGGAGTAACTTACCACATGATGACCTGTACGTACTGGAGGCGCAGATTATACCATCAATGAGGTTTTTCTTCCCTGATGGCACGAATATAAAACTGGCCCTCAAGTAGAGAGAGAGAGAGAGAGAGAGAGAGAGAGAGAGAGAGCACGAGAGCAAGAGCAAGAGCGAGAGAAAGAGAGTGAGACAGAGAGCAAGAGTGCGAGAGCGTGAGAGAGAGAGAGCAAGAGAAATAGAGCACGAGTGAGAGAGAAATAGCAAGAGACAAAGAGCGAGAGAAAGCGAGAGAGAGGGCAAGACAGAAATAGCGAGTGAGAGAAAGAGAGAGCAAGCAAGAGAGAGAGAGAGAGAGAGAGAGAGAGAGAGCAAGTGAGAAATAGAGAGAGAGAGAGAGAGAGTGTGCGAGAGAGTATGCAAGAGAGAGAGAGAGAAAGCGTGTGAGAGAGAGTAAGAGAGAGAGCGTGCAAGAGAGAGCGTGCAAGAGAGAGAGTGAGAGTGAGAGATAGAGAGAGAGGGAGAGACAGTGTGCGAGAGAGCGAGTGTGCGAGAGAGAGAGAAAGTATTTGAGAGAGAGAGAGTGTGCGAGAGAGAGAGAGAGTGTGCGAGAGAGAGAGAGAGAGTGCGAGAGAGAATTTGAGAGAGAGAGAGAGAGAGAGAGAGAGAGTGTGCGAGAAAGTATTTGAGAGAGAGAGAGAGAGAGAGAGTGTGCGAGAAAGTATTTGAGTGAGAGAGAGAGAGAGAGAGAGAGAGAGCGAGAGAGAGCGAGAGAGAGAGCGAGTGAGAGTACATGAGAGAGAGCGAAAATAAGGAATAATCTTCACAAAAAGTATTAGCACCCCAAAGTCCTGACCTCTTCCCTACTGAAAGTGTTTGTGTCGTACTGTGAAGGTTATATATCGTTTCGATTTCCTCATCATCACTTGTTGATGTCGGTGAACCGCAAACCCAACTCTGAAGGGAAATACAGGAAATGCTGTGATATTGACCAAGTTTATCAAAAGAATGCCGTGGCGAATATGCCCTGTAATTGAGGCTAAGGTTGATCCAACAAAACAGAATTTCTGGGCAAAGAATAATCAAGCTACGCCATCGACGCTGTTTGGAATGACTGTTTGGATCCAGCAGAAACATGGCTACGGATCCGTGACATCACACTTCGCTACTCCGTCGGCATAAACTTGAGCAAATCTCTATTTAAACGTTGTTTGGTTGCTGCATTGTCACTGGCTGCTGTCAGGGAAATTGCATTTCCGTATCGTGAAGCTGTACAGAAAATAAACAAGCACTTAGTGCTTGGCTGGGTCGGCAATAATACAGGAACTATTGCTGAAGTCAGTAAAAACGTAGAAACTCTGAATGTAATACTTTTTTTTTTTTTTGAAAGATCTCAACATGTTTACAACGGTGTCCTTTGAAAGCTAAATATAGAAATATGTTAAGCAGTCTGCAAAGCCAGAGTGTGTTAAAGTCAGCCATGGGTGGATGATGATGATGATGATGATGATGATGGTGATGATGACGGTGATGATGATGGGTTAAAGGTGCTTTCCACCAGACGCTGAATAAATGATCTGTAAACACAGCCTGGCTATGGAATTGATTAATGATGAATATACATGGCGTGCACCCAGAGAGCTTTCAATGTACCAGCCAGCCGTCCCTAATAGATCTGGGATTGATTTGTCCCTTACCCACCATTACCAGCAAAACATTAGTCATGCTCTCAAATCATTCACACGTCTTCCCGTCTCTCCCCCCCACAAAAAAAAAAAAAAAAAAAAAAATCGAGTGTGTTTCTGTAGCATTCCTGTCCAAGCAATGATATACGATGCGACAGTAAGAGGCTGCGTTGCGGGCGGGGGGGGGGCCTGGGGGCCACATGCTTCATGAGTCCATTGAGAACGGATCTCCACTGAAAGTTTTAGAGTCTTACTTGTTTCACAGATTGATACAGAAGCCTGTGTGGAATTCTGGGAAAATACTGAAACTGCTAACAGACCGGACTTCTCTCTAGCATGAAAAAACAACCTCCTCTAAATAGTTTATTATTTGATATTTTTCTATTTTTCTCACTCATTTGCTAAACCACTTCATCCTATTAAGATTGTAGGGAGGCTGGAGCCTCTCTCAGCCAACACTGGGAAAAGGCAAGGTACATCCAGGACAGTTCGCCTGACCATCACAGGGCAAGCACTTGCACAACCATTCACACTCAGACCCAAGTGCAATCTGGAACAGCCAGTTATCCTAATGTGCATGGGGTTTTTATTTTAGGAGGAAACTGGAGAATGTGGAGGAAACCCACGCAGGCATAGAGAGAACATGCAAACCCCACACAAACACCCCGCTGCACAGCCCCGGACTCGAACCCACGACCTTCTTTCAGTGAGGCAGATGTGCAAATCACTACACCACTGTACAACCGTTCTTTCTTGGGCTGAAATTAAAAGAGCGTGAATAATTTCAGTGAATGCAACAAGTTTAATCGTAAAGTAAAGCAATAAACTAACAAGCCGGATTGATATTTTACTCAGAACTCGTTTTTCGTCTGCAGTGACCTGCCGATCCTGTTGCTACATGCAGGCAGGTGTGAAAACTCAGCAGGGTAGTTATTACAGCTCCAATTTCAAAAATCATGGTCAGGGTTCATCGTGCAGGTAAGAACACAAGCAGAAAGCATCAAACCAGATTCATTTATAATCAACACATGGTGAGGTGTGAACCGGAAACAAGGCTCAGGATCAAAAAAAAAAAAAAAAAAAAAAAAAATACAGCACAAGCCATGATGAAACTAATTAAGGAGTGAACTCAGGGCTCAACATGAACTCGAATCAAGAAAGAAAAGTTACACGCTTGAGCAACAATTATTTTTGTTGTACATTTTTCCGGTTTATTGTGTAAAACTGAAAAAAAAAAAAAAAAAAATTAATTGTCCTGAGTTTCTGATTGCTTAAAGGGTACCTGCGGTTAGTTTGCATTACTAGCTCTTTAAAACTATCACATATGACATCCGCCGTTCCATCAAGCAACGTCAGTCCCTCCTTCTGGTCAAGTATGCTCAAGTACTACCACACTACTACCACTAGTAGGCGTGTGCAGAGACATGATGCGTTCATCATTGGCTGTTCCAGCCCTGCTAGTGACGTGAACTCGTTGTTTTCTCCTATTGGCCGGGCTGCATGCCACAGACAGCAGTCTACGATAACACATGATGGGTCAGTGCCGAGCTGTGTGTCACCAGGAAAATGGCGGGGTGCAAAGCATACAGCTACAAAAACAACAAGTGCAGAAATCACGGAAAACAGAACAGAGCATCGGCGCAGGGAAAACGTTTCGTTCAGGACGCAACTCAGTATTCTGTGATGACTGCTTTAACACGACCTGCTATCTGCGTGACCTCCAGGCAGAGCAACCTGGAACAAAGCCCAAGCTTTTATGCTGAAAACCGGATGCTGTCTTCAAAAAACAAAATAAAAAGTAAAGGACAACGACGAACGAGAGCAGCGCCTCACCAAAAGGAACCAGTGAAAGGTCTTTGGTCCGAGAGGAGTTTCATCACCTTGAATCGCTACTTGCTTGTTTACTTGTGCTGGACGACACGCCCAACGACTTCATATCACTTCCGGTAGAAAAATGCTTGTTCCTCATTGGTTCAGCACTTGTAACTCACAGGATAAAATTATCCAGTAAAGTGCAGTTTATGGTAATTTATATTAAAATAAGCTCTGTAATGCTAAAACATTGCAGCACATGCAGATTATGCTTTATGACCAATACTTCAACTCTTTGAAGACGCAACTTCAGCGCAAATGTGTAGGGAGCCATTAATGATACAATACGTGAAGTTAATTCCCCTCCTCACTCAACCTACCTGATTTCCACCCACCTATGTAAAGACCCGCCCTCAAAGTAATGGTGGTTCAATTAGAAAGTTATCACATAAGCATTAGTACAGGTTTGTTACCGCTTCCGATAAATTAACGCTGCTTGTAAATTTAATCTGTAAAATGGTACAATATCATTTCAGGCATTTTGGCAGTTAATGTTCCATCATTTTTCCATTTTTTAGTTAAACTTTACTTTGAAATACAAGGTTTTCAGAACTCAAGAGTCTCCTAGCTCATCTCACATAATTTTCTAAACATTGATCTGTGTCCTGTCCGTTTGGGATCCTAGGGGCTGGAGCCGATCGCGGGGACGACCGCGTGCGACGTGGTTGCCGCAGCTGAGCGCTGCCGCTGCCCTGCCAGGAGGTATGGGCCCTGCGCAGGCCTGGTCGATCGCCAGGAGACGGCCAGATGAGTGGAGGCGGCTGGTGGACGCAGCGAAGAGCCGTCCCGGCGCATGCCCTCATACCTGACCTGACCTGACCTGACCTGTGTGGGTTGGGGATGGGCTACCACCAGACCTTCGCACTGCCTGTCCTGCCTCAATAAGTCTCATGTGTGAAAATAATGATGTATAAAACTCTAAAACCTAATGTGATGCAATTTTTATTAATGTAAACAACTTCTGAATGAAGTTTAATTTGTACAAATAATACATATAGTGGTCCCTTGACTTACGAGTGTCTTTTATAACGAATTTTCCATGATACGAGCTTCGATCCACTAAAAATCTGCCCCATCAAACAAGCAAAATTTTAATTTACA
>CM045741.1:7917500-8057500 GCA_024760905.1 Plotosus lineatus | reverse complement strand
TCCTTTTAAGACACTTCCATCTACAAAACTGGATGTTTTTGTTCATTCCTGAATTTGACCCCCCCCACACACACACACACATTATTATTGCAGTCACATGAATCACTAGAATAAAGGGCGGAGATAAAAATCAATTGTGATGTCAGGGATTTTGACATCACCACTGATTTTTATAAACCCCCCCCCCCCTTTCCAGTGATGCAGACACGTGACTGTCTGATGGGCGAATGGCATGGGGGTACAGGTTTCCCCAATACTGTATAGTGGACACTGGGTGTGCATAACACCAACAATACTCGTGTTCGAATGTTTACATTGCATGCAATACATTCAGCAGTGTGTGCACGACAAATAAACAACCACAAGCCAAACAAACAAGGTATTCTTTCTGATAAATAAATAAATATTAATGCAAACACTGCAAATATATTCTCCGAACTTCCTCTCTGCCACATGTTTATATTTATAAAGTGATTATAAAACCTGTAAAAAGTTGTTCGAGCTTTACAGAGAGTCCTCTCGCACTGATGAAGTGCACCCTTGCCTGTGAGAATAAGAAGAATGATGTAATAAAGTATAATTTACCTGGAAAAGCGCGTCTCCTGCGCTCACATCAAGCTCTGCACAACAAAATCATGCCAACTCCGCGCGCTCCCGATGCTAGCGTGCGCGCTCCCGCCTCCAAACCGGACCGAACCAGCTGCGCTTGAGGTAGGGGGAGGACAGAGAGGGGGGAACTCCCGATGAAACAGGAATACTGATTTAACCCAACATGTTACAGCTTTGTGATACAGATTTCACTACAACGATCATCAACTGATGCGCGTCATATTTACTGGAAATTTCCATTAACAGGAGAAACAAACACGTGTCTCCCCTTTTACGATAATGGTACAGTCCTATAGAAGTTATAGTCCAACACATTCCCAACAAAAGTTTCTCTGGAAGTTGGATTGTGATGAGTGAGAGTGAAAAATGTCACACATATATAAAAGAAATGACTCACTCATCTCATTTGCTGAATTGCTTACCCCAACCAGGTTCACAGGGAGGCTGAAGCCTATCTCAGCCACCTCTTGGGTGAGGACGCTGTACACTTGTACTACTAAGCTCGCCAGTTCAATGATAGGGAACACACATACAACTTTTCACACTTATTCACACCTAGGGGCAATCTGGAACAGCCAGTTATCTTAATGTGCACGACTTTGGCTTGTCGGAGGAAACCAGAGTACCCAGAAGAAACCCACTAAAGCACAGGGACAACACACAGACAACTGCGAGCCTGGAACTCAGTTCTCAAAGGTCGAAATTTCTTGCTGAGAAGCGGACGTGCTAACCACTGCACTACCATCCCACCCCATGTTTAATATTCATAACTCACTCACCCCCTCATGCATTTGCACAGCCATTTTGTCCTCTATTAGGGGAACAGGGAGGCTGGAGTCTATCACAGCTGAGACCGGGCAGTGTCCTTCAGCTCGCCAGGCCGTCACTGGCCAACAAATACACAACCATTCAGGGTAATATTCACACCCAGGGGCAATTAGGAACAGACAGTTAGCCTAATGTTCATGTCTTTTGAATCTGGGAGGAAACCGGAGTACCCAGAGGAAGCCGATTCAAACGCCACATAGAAAGCTTGCTGAGGCCTAGACTCTTCTTGCTGTGGGATGGACGTGCTACCTACTACGCCACCATGTCGCCCTGTGTTTAAAGCCATAAATTAATCTATTTATTATGTAAAGCTGCTTTGTGAACGTCTCAACTGTATACAGCCCTATACAAATAAAACTAGTGCAGTGGTGGCTCAGTGGTTAAGACTTTGGGTTAGTGATCAAAAAGTCGGTGGTTCAATTCCCAGTTCCACCCAACTAGCAATGTTGGTCCTTGAGTAAGGCCCTTAAGCCACAACTATTTAGTTGTATAAAAGAGATGTACGGGTAGTGGTGGTCTAGTGGTATAGGGCGCTGGATTGCTGATCCAAAGGTTGGGGGTTCGAGTCCCACTCTCCACAAGGTTGTCACTGTCCCTCCCAGTGCAGCTAACTGGGTTATCAAAGGCCGGCCATGTCTGTCACTGTCTATGGTGTGAGGCATGTAAAAGAACCATTGCTGACTTTCGTAAAGAGTAGCTGCAAAGTCGTCAGCGTGTTTCTGCCCTGCGATGGCCTGGCAAGCTGTCCAGGGTGTACTCTGGCCTTGCCCTGAGTTGGCTGGGATGGGCACCAGCCTCCCTGTGACCCTAATTAGGATGAAGTGGTTACAGCAAATGAACTGAACAGAGATGTATATCATTCTGGGTAAGGGAGTCTGTCTCATGGCATAAATTTAAATTATTATTATTGGCAGCATGGTGGTGTAGTGGTTAGCACGTCCTCCTCACAGCACGAAGGTCCTGGGTTCACTTCCCAGACTGGGTGTTTCTGAGTGGAGTTTGCATGTTCTCCCCAAGATTGTGGGGGTTTCCTCCAGATACTCCGATTTTGTCCCGCAGTCTAAAAACATGCACAGTTGGCTTTTCTAAATCTCCCATAGCCGTGAGTGTGAATGGTTGTGTGAGTGTTGGCCCTGCGATGGCCTGGCGAGCTGTCCAGCATGTTCCTTAAACTTGCCCAGAGTCGACTGAGATGGGCGCCAACCTCCCTGCAACCCTAAATAAGGTCAGAAACTGAATGAATTAATAAATTAATTAAAAATATCAACATATGAAACAACAAGCATGCCTTCTTCATCAAAATAACAACTTAGCAAAACAAAATAATATTATTCATTTTCTGAATCGTTTAATCCTAATTAGGGTCAAGGAGAGGCGGATGCCCATCTCAGCTGACTTTGTGCGAGGGTGCGGTACACCCTGGACAGCTTGCCAGGCCATCACAGAGCCAAAATAATATTATTTACAGTATATTAAATTAAATCTAGGTACCAACTCAGTGTAATCAGATGTGGCATCAAAACAGTGAAATTGTTCAAAATAATAAGTCCAACAAGTCATAATGATTGACATGTGCACAAGACTGAATAAACAACAAATTGTGGTTTCTGCTACAGAAGGCAACCTGGTTCATGTTTATCCCCTTCAGCAGCTGGACGTGCAATTGTACGTCTGTCTTTTTTGCCATCTCAAGAGCACAGGTTCCACAATAGACCATTTCAGTACCTAAGCACACAATTGTACATTGTTGTTGGTCCTGCATAAAAACAGGTGAAACATCTGATGGTTGATGTTGGAGCAATTGGTGTTGCCTCTTTAACTTGGCAGCCTACATTCTTGCAGCATGTAAAGGTGACGGGCAATTTTTTTTTTTAAATCAAATTACAGCAAAACTTGGAACAATCAAGAATAAGGTTCATATAGTAGTTTGGTAATGATCATATTTTACATATAGCACATTTTGGGAACTGAACAACAGACAGGATTCTGTAGGTATTTTTTTCAAAAATGTCTCGTACAATTATACATTGTGTGACTCAATTCAACCGGGGTCAAACCACGAGTGGGACAGGATGTATTTCCTGAGCTGAGTTCCCTATAAGGATGCTCAAGACAACAACAAAAAAACATTCATTTTTCATTCAGAATGACTGCAAGGGTACCGAATTGGTTAGGAAATTAGTGTCACTGACCTAAAGCCAGCCTTTTTCCCTTGAAATGTTTATCTGCACTCCTTTGGAAATGTTTTTCTAGATCTTCCTCCAGACTGCAGTCCACCAGCCGATGATCCATGACCTGGGTTTACATTTCATTACAAGTACGAGGGAATGAAACATTCTGAATTTATAGGAAATATGATTGGCAGCTGAATATGCATGTATGTATGTTCTTGACCTGATTGGATGGATGCTGGTGATGTAGTTCATGAGTTTTTCCTCTTGTTTACACTCCGAGACTGCACACAGGCCACAGTGTCTAGTATGAGGTAATATTTTTTTATGGTGCTGGCGGAGTCTGATCAGACTGTGAATAAGTTCTAATTTCATTGTGCGAGCTGTAGTAATGCGATCTGGAGTTAAGGGACCATACTGAGGATATTTCCTCTGCACATGTTGTGCTGTCCTGATGGTGCGGTTGCGTAATGCATGAATTCTTCACTCCGCCCTGCTGAGATCCAAAAGGCCAGCGGTCCTTCATCCATCACACTCTGTATACACTGTGTGTGTGTGTGTGTATGTGTTTAAACTCCATATGAGATGAGCAGAGCAGGAATGGTGGCCAGATGTTCATCGTTTCTCCATCTGGCTGATCTGACATCAAATACATCAGTGTGTGTTTAGCGCGTGCTTGGCGTGTGCTTATTGTACCTCATTTCAGGTTTGTTCTGTGAATCACTGAGCTCCAGAAACGAGCTTGAAATGCTGGGGTAGAAAACAAAATTCTCCAGAATTAGGAACGACAAAAGCGTAGCAGTATAAATAAAATCCAGCTGTGTGACATCACACACCTGAAGCCTCCGTGATGAGCTGACACGTGTCAGAGTGTGTGAGAGAGAGTGAGAGACAGAGACAGACAGAGACACAGAACAAACAAGTCAGAAAGAAAGAGACAAAAAGTGAAAGAGATGAGCAAGAGATTGAGAGATAGAGAGAGAGAAAAGACCAAAACAAAGTGAGAAAGAGCGAAATAAAGAAAGAGAGCCAACAAAACAAACAGAAAGACAGTGAGAGAAACAAAGAAAAAGTGAGAGAAAGAGACAGAGAACAAAGAAGGTGAGAAAGAGAGGGAGACAGGCAGAAAAATAGAGAAACTGACAGAGACTCAGAAACAGATAGGGAAAGTGATGTTAAGCCTGGGGTGTGTGCGTAGGACCCAGAGATGCAGGAGACCAAAGGAAGGTTCAAACGATTTACTAAACACTAGGGATAGTAAATTACGGGAATACTAAGTCAAGGGAACTGGTTGAGCACGAAGCAAGAACCAGGGGTCAAAGAGAACGCCGAGGAGCAGAGTCACGGGGAAAACAATCTTCTGACATTGGAGGGAAGCGCGCCGCTCCCATTTATAGCTGGCTGCTTGCTGATTGCAGATAGGGACCAGGTGCACTCTGCTTGGTACTCGCCTACCGGCAACCGCAACGCCCCTTGCCAGCACGGACCATAACAAGTGAGACAGAAAGACAGACAGATAGATGAAAAACAGAGACAGAGAGACAGGCAGTCAAATGTGCAAGAAGATAGATAAACAGAGAGAGAGAGAGAGAGAGAGAGAGAGAGAGAGAGAAAGGAAAGGAGAGAGAGAGGGATAGAGAGAAAGAGAGGGAGAGAGAGGCAGGGATGGAGAGGGAAGGGGAGAGGGAGAGAGAAAAAGAGGGCGATGGAGAGGGGGAGAGCGAGAGGAAGAGAGGGGGAGAGAAAGAGAGGGAGAGAGAGAGGTAGAATAAGGGATGGCAGTGAAAAAGAGCTAGTGAGCGAGAGAGACGGCGAGGGAGAGAAAGGGAGAGAAAGGGAGAGAGTGGGTGGGGGGAGCAAGGAGGGCAGAGCAAGAGTGGTAGAGAGAGGTAGAGAGAGGGAGCGAGTGAGGGAGAGGGAGGGGGGGGGGTATTTTCACTGAGGTTTTCAGGTGAAATTGATGGCCACCTCGCCCAGATCTTTTCTTCCCTGTTGGTGTTTGAGTCAGCACTTCAGTTTCATGGTTGTTATAACAGTAAAACCTCACATTAAAAAGGAGAACTGCAAAATACAACACATTCAACACATCTGTACACATTTACATTCATTGATGCGAACATGCACTTTTAATCAGAGCCCTAAATATCCAACAGGCTGCACAACACTTCTTAATTATACCTCTTTTACCAAGGAATCAGGTTTCTGTACACAATTTAAATGAGTAAAAAAATAATAAAACTCGAAATATTCAACCATCTGTCTGCTCTTCCAGCAGAGTTACGCACGGTTTCACTCGTGAAATTATTTTCACTTGTCTTCACGTGTTTACAGACACAGCACGCATCATCATCGTCATCATCATCATCATCATAACAAATTTTTCATTCTTGTTTATTTTTATTCTTCTGTGATTGTTTTCATAATTTTTTTTCACATTTAAAAAATAACTTTCTTAAATATCTCATTCCTCACATGTTTGTGATTTTTTTTTCTGAGGATATAATACAGTGGCTTACAGAGGAAAATACACCTGGGTGTATAAATTGTTAATGAAGACCCACATCCCAACAGTGTTATTTACAAGCTCACTCGCTCCATTCTGTTAGGGTCATGGGGAGGCTGGAGTCTATCTCAGCCGACACTAGGTTAAGGCAGGGTACACCCTGAACAGCTCACCAGACCATCACAGCACAACACACACAACCATTCAGTGCTATTTACACCCAAACCATAACTTTATTTGGTTATAAATTAGCAACCAGCTAATTTAGGTGTAAGTCACCAAATATGACTGCACTCACCTGGATAGAAATTAACACTCCATATACGTATAACAGATTACCACAGGTTGCCAAAAAAGCAGGTGGATAGCTCTAAATAATTCCGTGAAATCCACCAAAGCCTGAAGTGATTAAATTACATGGGACCAAAAGTAAACTAAAACAATATTCATCATTCATTTTCTGAATTGCTTTATACTGATTAGTGTCGCAGAGAGACTGGCGCCCAGCCCAGCCAACTTTGGACAAGGGCAGAGTACACCATAGGCAACTCGCCAGGGCTCACAGCTAAAATTATGCTTTCATGGTTTATTTTTAAGAGTAGGAAATTAGATTGCCATCGGCCTGTCTTTCCCTGCAATGACCTGGCAAGCTGTTCGGGGTGTCCCCCGTCCCCGCGCTCAGAGTCGGTTGAGCTGGATGCCAGCCTCCCCATGATCCTAATTAGGAATAAGCAGTTCCAAAAAAATGAATGAATAGTATATTTGTAATTTTTTCATTGATTAAAAGCATTATCCTGAGCTTGTCGGGTGGATAATGTCGATCAGAACGAATAATGCTTTTATCAAAACGACAGACACAGTTTGTACGTGGAAACTGAACCAGGCAGGATCATTATTATAATTAAAATAATAAAGATAATAAATTACAGTATTTTTAAAAAATCTTATTTTAGGGTTTTTCTATTTATATTTCCATAGTGTATCCGGAAAAAGAATCATAGTGCAAAACCACCATTAGAAACCCGGGAGCGTTAGAACCCTCCCATATGGATCTCTGCTCCATCAGCTCATCTCAAAGCCCACCGCTCACTTCAACAGTCGCGGTCAAAGACGTTCTACAAACATTTAATTTTAGTTTTCTCCCCCATACATCATTATAGTTTTTACTAAATGTTTGAATTTTACCTTTCCTGAGCTAGTTTTACTCAAGTGTCACTGCAGAAGGCACTAAATACCGGCTGGGTATAGTCCTGCTCAGCAGTATTAGCTCATAGCACACAGCTCACCTGAACAGTCTCTGTCAAGGATCAAATATGCAAATATAAACACTTGTTTTGGTTTGTTTTCGCCTGTTTCCACATTGTACAGTACGATTAAAATCCTCAAGGGTTTAAAGAGACACAGTGAAACAGTGTTGCATTTTCCTGCATGGAGAGCTGATCTGCATTCATCATTAAGATTTTCTTTTTTAATAAATCATAAAAACTCATTATAACGTACTTTTTTTTTTTTTTTTTTTTGCTTTAGGTACCTGTGTAGTATATACTTAAACAATTCTGCACTTCAGGTTCAGGCTATGTTGCTAAAGTGAACATTCAATGAGTTCTACCCCAACAAACTAGATGTGAACCAATCACATCGTGATACACACACACACACACACACACACATTATATATATATATATATATATATATATATTTATATATACTGTCCTCCATATTTATTAGCACCTGTAGTTAAGATGTGCTAAAAGCCTTTCAATAAATTCCATTTTTATTGCAGAAGCTGCACTCACACTAAAAATGTAACCTTCAACTCAAGTAAGTTTTAAGGGGAAAATCCCTGACGAAGAAATTATTTTTCATAAAATGACCTGTTTCACAATTATTGGCACCCCAACATTTCCTGAAGCATAAATGTAATTGAAGTATTTCTGCCATTTCTACAGAGGTTTATAAAGTTGATCAGAGTATCCAGGAACAATTCATCACTTCCTGTTTCCCTGGGGTAAAAATATGACGTGACACTGAGGCCATTTCTCTTCTGCACTCTTCAACATGGGGAAAGACAAAGGAACACTTCATTCAAGTAAGGCAGATATGTCGACCTTCACAAGTCAGGCAACATATCTACTGTCAGAGGAATCATTAAGAGGTTTAAAATAACTGGAACAGTGGGAAACAAGCCTGGATGAGGACGCGAGGTTATTTTGCCACCACACACAGTGAAGAGGATGGTAAGAGAAATAAAAAAATCTCTTAAGCTCACTGTTAAAGAATTATAACAAATGCGAGCATCTTGGGGTCACAAAGTCTCCAAAACAACCATCCGCTGCCATCTACATGCCAACAAGCTGTTTGAGATGCATGCAGGGAAAAAAATATTTTCTCAAAATCGTACATGCAAATGCCTGGAGTTTGCTCAGCTGGAACTTAAACCGGGACCATGTGCTTTGGTCAGATGAGACCAAGATGGAGCTTTTTGGCAACAAATACTTTCAGTGCGTCTGGCGGAACACAAAAGATGAGTATGCAGAAAAGCACTTCATGCCCACTGTGAATTATGGGGACGATCGGTAATGCTGTGGCGCTGTTTCTCTTCCAGAGGCCCTGGGAACCTTGTTAGGATGCATGGCATCATGAACGCTTTGAAATACCACAACATTTTAAATCAAAATCTGGTAGTATCTGCTCAAAAACTGAAGATGTGCCATTACTGTGTCTTTCAGCGAGATAATGACCCTAAACTTCTTTTTGGCTTTTTCCCTTTTTTCAGGGGTCGCCACAGCAAATCATCTGATTTGGCAGAGGTTTTTACGTCGGATGCCCTTCCTGACACAACCCTTTTAGCAAGGGACAGAAACACGCTGACAGCTATGCAGCTCCTCTTTACGAAAGTCTGCAATGGTTCTTTTACATGAACCTCTCACCATAGACAGTGAGAGACATGTCCGGCCTTTGATAACCCAGTTAGCTGCACTGGGGGAGGGGACAGTGACAACCTTGTGGAGAGTGGGACTCGAACCCCCAACCTTAGGATCAGCGATCCTGTGCCCTTTACCATCAGGCCGCCACTGCCCTCAAGATAATGACCCTAAACATGTGACCAAATCTACACAGAAATGGTTCACCAGACACAAAATCAAGTTCCTCCTAGGGCCACCTCAGTCCCCAGACCTCAACCTCATTGAGAACCTGTGGACTGAGCTGAAGAGGACAGTCCAGAGGAGAGGACCAGGTTGCCGGATGATTTAGAGAGAATGTGCAGAGAGGGAACGGTCCAAGATCCTCTCTGTATTCTCCCATCTTGTGAAACATTATAGGAGAAGATTAGGTGTTGTTCTGCAGGTAAAAGGCGGTTGTACAAAGTATGAACATCACGGGGACAATAATCGTGGAACACATGATTTGATGTAAAAGAATTATGTCTTAACGTGGGATTTTTTTTCCCACTTAATAAATGCATTTGAGTTCAAGGTTGATGTTCCTTTTTTTTTCATTGATACATGATCTCAATATAAATACAGCTGAACCCAGAGCCCCGACAGAACACAAAACACTCTCCTGTAATGTACAGTGTCCTGGGAGCCATTTATAATTGTGTTCAAAATAATAGCAGTGTTCTTAAAAAAGTGAATAAAGCTCAAAACTCTTATAATGCCTTTTATTTCCAGACACAAAAATGCATCGGGTATACGACACATTCTCTTCCAAATCAAAACATGAAGAAAATATATATATCAAATTTGTGTTATTCTTTGAAAGAAATTGAAGAAAAGTTAATATTCAGCTGTTCAAAAAATATCAGCGTCTGCATTTCTTCTTTACAAACTCAAACTCATTCACTGTATGATCTGAAAAATGTTGTGAAGTTTTGTTTTCCTTTCAATCAATGAACTATCGTAATATTTATTTGTATAAAGACTGTTTCTGAGACCTGCCGCACATCTGTGTTGCATGGAGTCGCCCAACTTCTGGTACCTGTGAGCAGGTTTTTCCAGCCCAGGATGATTGGACCACATTCCACAGTTCTTTTGTATTTCTATAGGAATAATATAAGTTTTCTCTTGGACGACGGTCCGGGTTCAGGCCACCGCCCCATCACGTCAATCTTGTTTATCTGGAACCGAGATGTTGCCCGTTTTCTGATGTGTTTGGGGTTGTTGGCTTTCTGGAACCCATTTCAAGGGCATTTCCTCTTCAGCATAAGGAACCACGACCTCTTCAAGAGTTCTGATGGATTCAAACTGATCCATGATCCCTGGGATGTGATAAATAGGCCCAACACTATAGTATGAGAAACATCCCCATATCATGATGCTTGCACTACCAAGCTTCACTGTCTTCAGTGTACCCGGGCTTGAATTCAGTGTCTGTGGATCGTCAAGCGGGGCAACTAGACCCAAAAAGAACAATCTTACTTTCATCAGTCCACAGAATGTTGTTCCGTTTCTCTTTATTCCAGTCAATGTGTTTTTTGGTGATTCAGTCTTTTTTCAGCAGTGGGACTTTGCGTGGCTTCTTGCCGATAGCTCGGCTTCACATAGGCATATTCTAATTGTAACAGGACTCACAGGTCACTTTAGACCTTCTTTGAGTTTCCTGGACCTGATTGGTGACCGAGTTCTTGCCATTTTGGTTATTCTTTGATCCATTTATACGGTAGTTGTTCACCTTCTTCCACGTCTAGCAGGTTTTAGTTGTTGTTTTAAAGCATTTGGATTATTTGCAACGAGTTGTCGCTGTCTAGGGGCAGTGGTGGTCTAGTGGTATAGGGCACTGGCTCACTGATCCAAAGGTTGGGGGTTCCAGTCCCACTCTCCACAAGGTTGTCACTGTCCCCCCCAGTGCAGCTAACTGGGTTATCAAAGGCCGGCCATGTTTCTCACTGTCTATGGTGTGAGGCATGTAAAAGAACCATTGCTGACATTCGTAAAAAGAGTAGGCTGCCAAGCTGTCAGCGTGTTTCCGCCCTGCGATGGCCTGGCGAGCTGTCCAGGGTGTACTCTGCCCTCGCCCGAAGTTGGCTGGGATGGGTGCCAGCCTCCCCGCGACCCTAATTAGGATTAAGCGGTTACAGAAAATGAACTGATGATGATGATGAACTGTCTCTGAACTTCTTTATATATGTTTCCCTCTTCAATCAACTTTTTATTCAAGGTACGTACGCTGTTCTTCTGAACAATGTCTGGAACGACCCATTTTCCTCAGAATTTCAGAGAGAAATGTTTATAACCTGAATGTACAACATCTGTTGTCTTTCTAAAATAAGGAAAATAATTGGCTCCTGTTTTTCAAAGAATGAATGACATCACTCATTGAACTCCACACTATTATTATTTTGAGCATGTAGGTCATTACTGTTGGATTCTATTACAGTACTCTACTATATCAGTTCACTTTCTGTAACCGCTTAATCCTAATTAGGGTCGCAGAGTGGCTAGTGCCCATCCCAGCCGGCTCCGGGCAAGGGCAGTTACTCTACTACAGCTGATAGTAAATTATTTGTCAGATAGAAATATAATTTCTAACAAAACACTGATTGATCAGGGTAGTGATAACTGCTATTATTTTGAACACAACTGGATGAGCAATATAACTTAAATTATTATAATACCAGTATAATAAAGAGTCTTATGGAAAGACAAATTACTATTGTACTTCCATTGAGTTTTTATTAGGCACTGTTGCCTAACTTCTACAAACATTTAATATAATATTAACAACACACACACACACACACACACACACACACACATATACTGTATATATGCCTCTTTATATAATATTGATGTAATGAAATATTAACTTTATACATATATATATATATATATATATATATATATATATAAAACAAAAATATAAGGACAGGACAAAGACTTTCTATTGAAACTCAATTTATCACTACAGATCTGTTTCGAGGGGTGGTGAAACCATCCTCTCTCTTCAGGTGATTATAAAAGAATTCTTCTATAATCACCTGAAGAGAGAGGATGGTTTCGCCACCCCTCGAAACAGATCTGTAGTGATAAATGGAGTTTCAATAGAAAGTTTTTGTCCTGTCCTTTTATTTTTGTTATTTGCTCTACCAAAAAGTATTGAGCACTCTCCTACGGAAGGATCTACTCAGAAAATCCTCTACATATATATATATATATATATATATAGATATATATATATATATATATATATATATATATATATATATATATATATATATATATATACTGTGTATATATATATATATATATATATACTGTATATATATATATATATATATATATATATATATATATATATATATATATATATATGTATAAAGTTAATATTTCATTACATCAATATTTGATATTTCCTTCACAGGATCATAATGACGTGGTGTGGAGGCTTGCACGACTCGATGACCCTGATAGCTTTGCCAGTCAAAGTGACCCTTGGGCGTTTTCCATCGGATTGACAACCTCAACGAAGATGACAACCATGCTGACTGCTGCTGAAGGAGTTTGTGAGTCCCAGCCTAAGGCTTTTTTCCTGGGCTTCGCTCGAGAAACTTGCCAGAAACAGAGATCAGTGGAGAGGCTTCACTGCTGCCCTTCACGCAAAAGGGCACAAATGGGCATGAGTGTGCATCCTTTATATTTTATAGTTTAATCTTAATATATTTTATAGTTTATCTTATTCTGTGATTTATTCTATAGTGTTAATCTGGCATGAGTATTTTTTTTTGTTTGGGAAGGTGGTGGGGCTAATAATGTTGATATTCATCGCGTCTCTTCTCCTTTTATCCTGTAAATGGACACATTAGAATCCAGTGGCTCAGTAGTGTGTACCTCTAAACCCGGATCTTCGTATCGATACCTAAATGCTATAGAATATCTCTCACTGGAATTTCTGACCTTTCTCTTTCCTTCTCACTCACATCTACCTTCATGTATCTTTCTCTTTCTTCTCCTCTTTGTTCTTTTGTCTCCCAGTTCTTTCCTCTGCTGTCTACTTTCCTGCTCTGTCATCTTCTGTTTTGGCCCATGACAGGAACATGAAAGCTTGCCATTTCCTTCTTTCTCGCGTTCTTTGGAAAACAGGAATCAGATTATTAATATTACAGGATTCGCTCACCCCTCTTTTAGCTCCTGTGTGTGTAGAGCAGCTGTGATTGACGTCTGCAGTCGGTGTGTATGAGACGGAGATACAGACTGTGTGTGTGTGTGTGTGTGTGTGTGTGTGTGTGTGTGTGTGTCTGTAACTGGGTGTGTCAGTCTGAGAGCCTGTCCAACTTGACATCACAATTTTGCACGTGTCTATACACATGATGCTTGAGTCAACCAGGCCTCAGAACTTTCTATACCTGCTTTTAAAAAGCGAGAAGCCTTTTGGTTTGATTTATCCGTATACTTCCAAAAGAACGCTCACATGTTTAACATCACGTCACAAAAAAACATGTTTAACAAATAAAGGATTAATAGCGATACGGCTTTGGGAATATGAGATTAGCAAAGAAATTCAGATGTGGGATTTAAACAGACGCTGAGCTTTTGGTGAATGTTCAGGAAGCTCTAGTCCTACTCGTTAAACTCCCTGATTCCCAGAATTTATGTTCACACACATTAGGAAACTGTTTGATCATTTAAATCCAGTTATGAAGACGCCTCCTATGGGGATGAAACAGTAGGACAGGTAGAGTTAAGCTTCTGCTCTTGAAGTAGTACTCCAGCTATAATCAAAGCTATAAAATGCCCCGGTAGCTCAGCACAAAATTTTAACCTCTGACAACCAAGTCCTGCTCCTGGCCTTCACACGGCAGAACTGTTTCATATCAACAGGAGACAGGCGTAGGAGTGGCAAGTCACCGACACCTTGAAACTAAGTTGCAACTGTGGCGCTCCATGGTTTGGCTTCTTGAGATCTTTATCCATGTGCTGCAGTTCCTTTACACTTATGGCCGACATCTCAGGCTCGGGCTGATGCCAACCCTTAGAATATACTGTAAATCCAGGTTGGTGTTAGGAAGGGCATCCAGCTGTAAAATCTTCTGCTTCACCTTATTATTCATGGTTGTGAACCCTAATGATGCATCACACAAAGTCAAATGGAGACGGGAGCTCAGTGCCATGGACCATCAAACCTGCGGTGATTGATTGTGGGTCAAAACCAGAAAAAAAAGAAAAAGATGTTGTTCTCCCAATCACTTCTTCAAGCTTTTCCACTGCGACACCGAGGCAGTCCCTGACCTGCCGTGAGACATAGTCTCTCCAGTGAGTTCTGGGTTGACCCCGGGTCTCGTCCCGGATAGAAGACCATAGATATTAGGTTTCCTATTAAACAATTTTGACCAACAGTAGGTTCTAAAGCATAACTGTTGTCCCGTTTGTGAGCCAGGGCTTCCCCAAGGCAACCCAAGGCTTGTATCCTGGGGCTTTCAGCCTTGAGCCAAAAACCCGTGTGTATTTCTGTTTTTGCGCCCAGCAGTTTCCTCACCCCAACATGCTGCACGGGGCAAAGAGGATACTAGTGATGCACAGCACAGCTCATCTGAAATGGGTAACGCTATTTACTTAACATACATATCACAGCAAAAAAAAAAAAAAAAAAAAAAAAAAAAAAAAGGTGTTCAACTAACGTGTCCATCACAGAAAACAAAAGTAAAAGCAACAGTATTCACATTTACGGCATTTGGCAGACACCTGTATACAAAGCGACTTATATTGTTATACAGCTGAACACTTTGAGGTTAAGAGCCTTACTCAAGGGCCCAATAGTGTCAGCTGGGAGTTGATCCCCTGATCTTTGGATCAGTAAGCCAGAGCCTTAACCATGCAGCCATGACCGCCCCATGGCCAATATCCACTCCTTACGAATAACAGCAGTGAGACAGTGAGATACATGGCTGACCTCTGATAACCCATTTAGCGGCACGAGGGGGGTGGAGGTGGGGGGGCAGCAAAAACAGTTCGGTGACAGTGGGGCTTGAAATCATGACCTTCGGATCAGTAATCCAGTGCCCTGCCACTAAGCTACCAATACAGGAAATGGGAAATTATTTCTTCCAAATTCATTCATTCATTTTCTGAACCGCTTAATCCTAATTGGGGTCATGGGGACACTGGCGTCCATCTCAGCCAACTCTGGGCGAGGGCAGAGAGTATGCTCTGGATAGCACGCCAGGCCCTCCCAGGGCAGAAACCTGCTCACAGCTATGCAGGTCCTCTTGACAAAGGTCAGTAATGGTTCTTTTACATCAACCTCTCACCATAGACAGTGAGAGACATGGCCGGCCTTTGACAACCCAATTAGCTGCACTGGGGGTGGGGGATGGGGGGGGTGTCAGTGCCAACTCGTTGAGAGTGGGGTTGAACTCCCAACCTTAGGAACAGTGATCTAGCACCTTTACCACCTAGCCACCACTGCCCGCATTTCTTGCAAATAATTCACATTATTAATTTTTTATTTTATCATTTTGTTTGTTATCAAGGAAAAATAATTTATTTGGGGGAAAAAAAAAACATACTGACTAAAATAGTTGAATCCCCGACTTTAACACCAACTGATAATTTTCCCTCGGTCATTTATTCATCAAACTGCTGAATCCTATCGGGGTCATAAGGAGACCAGAGCCTAACTTACCCAACTTTGAAAATGGGAGGAAACTCATGCAAACATAGAGAGAGCACATAAACTTCATACAGAAACACCTTCGTGAGATTGGGACTCGAACCCATGACCTCCTTGCTGTGAGCCGGACAAGCTAACCACTATGCAGTCTTTCCATCGGCCCAAAATTCTTAGGGCTTCTAATTTCAAGGTAGTCCTGAGGTGGCCTCATCACGCACCATAAGTGACCATGGAAAGGGTATTGGTCTTGTCTCGCACTAATTGGCCTGACCCTGGATCAACAGCGGAACTGCAGTAATACAGAACCCAAACAATTATCACTTATTCCTGGCGAACCTTCAACCTGTAAAGTCATAAAACTTGGACCCCAGTAGGAAAAAAATAAAGCGGGGATTAAGAAAAAAATAAATAAATAAAAGTGGTAAACATTTAATTGGTAGTCATATGTGCAGTAGCGACTGTTCATGCTGTGTCTGTGACCTTTTTTGTTGGGAATCGAGTCCCAGAACACACCTGTAGTCTAGAATATAAATCAGTAATGTAAAGAATAATCGATATACAGAGGTGACAGAGGTGCTGCGGAATAAAGTAAAGAGTTTTATTGGTAACTGTTTGAAGTGGCAGAGCTTTGAAGAATGGAGAAAGAGGAGGATGTGGAAATGAAGCTGACACCCTGAGCAGTGATGTACCACCTGGTGATGCAGAGCGTTCACCGAGAATGTGTCAACAGGTTCACTCTAGTGGGAGGTCTGATGGGAATGATATAAAATTATAAAGCACAAAAAAAGTTCTGGGCCGGATCAAGTGATGCTGATATTTTATTAATATGGAGCCATATCAATCAACGGAACCATGCGTGCCATCAATAATGTGACGATTCAACCAAGATTATTAAAAGTGTGATATAATAAATAATTCCTATCAGAGTCCGTTGATTTCAATTCTTGTGATCGTCTCATTTGTATCTCAGTGCAAATCTCACTCGCTCACTAATGAGCTGAAATGATTAATCCTACTATAGTCAAGAGGAGGCTGGTGCCTATCTCAGCCGACACTGGGTGGAACTGGGGTTCAATCCCTTTTATTGCTGGAATATTACTGTTTCTTTTTTTAGTTCGCATTTCCTTTCTTCTGATTTATTTATTTATTTATTGGGTTTTTTGAGGGGGCTTTCAATTATAATAACATAACAATCCAGAGCAATGGAGAGTGTGGAAAAGAGGTGAAGAAGTGTGTGCAGGCAGGTTGGAATGGTTGGAGAAAAGTGTCCGGTGTGATGTGTGATAGGAAGGTATCGGCAAGAATGAAAGGAAAAGTGTACAAGACGGTGCCAGCGATGTTGTATGGTTTAGAAAGAAAAGGAGAAAAGACAGGAGGCAGAGCTGGAGGTAGCAGAGATGAAAATGTTGAGGTTCTCTTTGGGAGTAACGAGGATGGATAGGATTAGGAATGAGCACATCAGAGGGACAGCACATGTAAGACGTTTTGGAGACAAAGTCAGAGAGACTAGATTGAGATGGTTTGGACATGTACAGAGGCGGGATAGTGAGTATATTGGTAATAAGATGCTGGAACTACCAGGCAGAAGGCCTAGAGGAAGACCAAAGAGACGATTCATGGATGTGGTGAAGGAGGACATGAAGGTCGTTGGTGTAAGAGAAGAAGATGCAAAGGATAGGGTGAGATGGAGGCAGATGATTCGCTGTGGCGACCCCTGAAGGGAAAAGCCAAAAGGAAAAGAAGACTCTGGTTCTGTAATAACAGTTTTTTGCTTTTAAACTTTCATTCATTCATCTTTCATTCTTTAAGCTGATTAAGCCTAATTAGGGTCACGGGGAGGTTGCCGCCCATCTCAGCCAAAATCTGGGTGAAGGCAGGGTAACATCCAAGACAGCTCACCAGGCCATTGCAGAGACTTTGCAGGGCAAACACTCACACAACCAATCACATTCACACCCAGGCTACTGCCCGTTAGTCTACTGTGCAGGTTTTTGGACTGTGGAAGGAAACTGGAGTACCTGGAGGAAACCCACAGAAGCAGGTAGAGAACATGCAAACGCAAACTCTATACAGAATCACCCTGAGCCCGGGAATTGAACCCAGGACCTTCTTGTTGTAAGGTGAATGTACTAACCATTGCACCACCAGCCCACACTTTAAAAATGTCATTTTTTTAAATTCAGTTTTTATTATTATTACGTCCCCACAGTGCAGCTGACTGGGTTACCAAAGGCTGGTCATGTCTCTCACGGTCTGTTGTGAGACGTTCCTGTAAAAGAACCATTGTGGACTTTTGTAAAGAGGAGCTCCATAGCCGTCAGTGTGATTTCTGCCTTGGAATGGCCTGGTGAGCAGTCCAGGGTGTACTCTGCCCTCACCCAGAGTCGGCTGAGACGGGTGCCAGCCTCTGTGCGACTCTAAATAAGATTAAGTGGTTCAGAAAATGGATGAATTATTATTGCAAAGTCGGGTCACACTTTGGAAAAAGATTTCTGTACAAACATTGCACGATTTCTGCTTTCAGTAATTTTGGGCCATACAGTAGTATAAGTTTTAAAAATTTCCCTTAAGGGAAGAGATGTTTATATTATTAAAACTCTTTCTTGGAGGCTTTCGGATGGATGGATGGATGGATAGATAGATACGTTTATTATTAAAATCTCTGGCAACCTCAGAGGTATAAGCTCCAGCCTGGTGATTGGTGTATTCTGAGTAACTGAAGAATGTTGTTGAGACACTTTTACTTCATGAGACTTGTGAATCATATGGAACATAAAATGTGGAAATAAATAAATGTGTAAAAGAAAAGAAAAGAAAACCAAATAAAAAGGGCGACACAGGGGACCACTGGTTACCACACGCGCCTCACATCATGAAGGTCCTGGGTTCGATTCCCAGGTTCAGGTGTTTCTGTGTGAAGTTTGCATTCTCTCTGTGCTTGTACGGGTTTCTAACGGGATTCAAAAATGAATAAATGAAAGGATGAAAGTTTAAAGGCACAAATAAATAATAAGAAATAAAAAATAAGGCAAAAACACGAGAAAAGAAAAATGTGTGAAACTAACTTTATGCAGAATGTGTGATTCTGAACAGAAACATGAAGATCCTGATTTTTCTTCAGCAGGATGTTTTTGTTCTACGTACTGCGGGCAGCTTTACTCTGTGCCTCCCTCACCATTCACACACTGGGGTGAGAACTTAGCATCACTCCGTGGTCTCTGTACCTAATGTTTGTCCCACACACACCACACGGCCGTGTCTCCTTCTCATATATACTGAATAATCCGACATAAGACATGGAACTAACTTTGATGTCAAGCCGAGCCTCTGTATACAGAGCATGGCAGTGTGTGTGTGTGTGTGTGTGTGTGTGTGTGTGTGTGTGTGTGTGTGTGTGTGTGTGTGTGTAAAATGATTTAAGTGAAATGAAATTCCATTACTTTAAGCCTGTAGTAATATAAATCTGTCTTGGCTCATCGACTATATCTGGAGCAAATGGGAAAATGTGTAAATTTTATTATTAATGTGTAAATATTAGATCTATATATTTTTTCTGTACCTTTGCTGTAAGTGTGCAGCCAGCAGCAGGGCTATAAAATCAAAGCATTAAAATTGGATGAAATTTATGAAATATGTAGGAGACACCGTCGACATGTTTTATAAGGGCACAAATAAAAAAAACTTTTTTACGGGAACAGATGCACCTGAAGTGGATGGATCGTCTTTCACTTCCCGCTGAAATCGGACTGCGTGTGAGAGACGGAGGAAGAAGAGCTTTAAGTGTGACTCAACTTCAGCTGAACCCACTTTCTGCACACGTCGTCCTCGTCACCCAAATATTTATCACTCAGAGCAATAAACTTCCTGTACACAGTGTACAAACAGAACCGACTGGTTAATGTTAGTGTACAAACAGAACAGATATATAAGGGGATACACGACTGGACACTGGGTTCAGCTTTTACTTTAAAAAGGAACATATTTACCTCTGGGCTGATGTTCTCACTCATATGCTAGATCAATTATTTCCACTATGGTTGCAGGGAGGCTGTTCCCGCCTGGGCAAAGGTGATGCACACCTTGAACAAATTGCTAGACCTTGACAGGACAACACACACACACACACACACACACACACACACACACACACACACACACACACACACACACACACACACACACATTCATATTCACACTCACATTTAGGGGCAATTTAGCCTAATGTGCATGTCTTTGGACCATGGGAGGAAACTGGAGTACCATAAGGAAACCCAGGCATGCAAACTCATTCATTTTCTAAGCCGCTTGATCATAATTAAGGTTGCGGGGAGGCTGGCACCCATCTAAGTTGACTCTGGGTGAGGGCAGGGTACACCCTGGACAGGTCGCCATACCATTGTATGGCCAACACACATACAACCATTTACCCTCACACCTAGGGTTGATTTGGAACAGCGAATTAGCCTACCGCATATGTTTTTTGGACTGTAGGAGGAAACCCAGACAAGCATGGGAAGAACATGCAAACTCCACTCACTTGGAAATTCCCAAGGCTGGGCCGCAAACCCAGCATCTCCATGCTGTGAGGCAGATGTGCTAACCACTACGCCACTGTGCGTGCTTCATCTTTTTGCTGAACCGCTTAATCCCAATACGGTCATCAAGAGACTGTTCCCATCTCAGTAAATATTGCGTGAAGACAAGGTAGGCCGAGAACAGCTGGCTAGACCATCACACACACACACACACACACACACACACACACACACACACACACACACACACACACACAGAGACTTAGGGGCAATTTGAAACAGTATTCTAATGTGCGTGTCTATGGAGACAGTGGAAGGAAAGCAGAGTACCCAAAGGAAACCTGTGGAAGCACAGGCAGAAAGTGCAACCTTCACACAGAAACACCTGAGGCCAGGACTCAGACTCAGGACCACGATGTCGAGTGGTGCATGTGCGAACCACTCCACTACCGTCCCACCCTGCACTGATATTGACATCCAATTTTATCCTGAAGCTGTGACTATTAATAACTCGGATTAAATCCAGTGACACGTTTTTCCATGTTTATCCACTTTCAAGCGTGTCAGTGCTGCCGTATTATACTTTAGCACAGCGACAGAAAATGGAAAATCTTGAATATTCCCGTGAAGACTGTAAATCAGATTAATATTAGTTATAGAGCAATATTGTTTATCTGAGATGCTCCATGTTTGTTTTGCACTACTGTGTGGATTTCTATTATGTCTTTTTTATGTTTGCAATTCCTCTTACAAGCCAGTATCGAGTCCTGGGCTCGGCTCAGGAGTTCCTGTGTGAAGTGTCTATGTTCTCCCCATCCTTGCTTGGGTTGCCCCTATAGACTCCAGTTTCATCCCACAGGCCAAAAACCTGCAGCACATTAGACCCCAGGTGTGTGTATAAGTGTGAATTGACGTGTGTGTTTGACCTGAGATAGACTGGTAAGCTTTTCAGGGTGTACCCCCTTTGCCCAGAGCTGGTTGAGAGTCGAACCTCTTACTGTGAGGCAGATGTGCAAACCATGTATTCATAGGCTCATACTTATCTTTATATCTGTCCATATGCCAGGTATATTTTAAATCCTCTCACCCCACGTTGTTTTTTTTTTTTTTTTTTGGCAAAGCCACTTCCTTCTTTTCATTTACACTTCTGCACACAGAAGAAAAAATAAACTGAATTGAGTTGAATGATACTCATTCAGAGGCAGTGGAGGCCTGTCGGGGCCAGAAAAGCCTTCGCTGCAGGTTTAAGTACTATCAGAAGCCCTGACCAATATTACAACTTAAATTCTAGTATTTGTTCCATTAAGTTGTAGAAATGTATTCTCAACAGTCTGTTCTCTTCATTTCATAACGTCTGCTTTCAATGTGTATGTAGATACAATGATACCTCAGCTAACGAATTTAATCCGTTCCGAGGGCGAGCTCGTAAGACGAAAAGTTTGTTCGATGAAACAATTATTCTCACATGAAATAACAGAAAACCAATTAATCCGTTCCAACCCCCTCCCAAACTCATATAACCTGCCACAAACACGTATTTGTCCTGAAATATTAGATGAACATGTAAAAATAAATATGTAATCCGACTAATAATAATAATAAAAATAATATGTGTACATTTAACATTCATAATTTTCTTCCTTTCGGCTTTTTCCCTTTTACTTGGGAGTCGCCACAGGGAATCATCTGATTCGCACGTTTTGATTTGGCAGAGGTTTTTACGTCGGATGCCCTTCCTGTCACAACCCTTTTTAGCAAGGGACAGAAACACGCTGACGGCTTTGCAGCTACTCTTTACGAAAGTCAGCAATGGTTCTTTTACATGCCTCTCACAATAGACAGTGACAGACATGGCCCGCCTTTGATAACCCATTTAGCTGCACTGGGGGGAACAGTGACAACCTTGTGGAGAGTGGGACTTGAACCAGCGATCCAGCACCCTATACCACTAGACCACCACTGCACCACATTAATAATAATTAATAAAATAATAAAACAAGAATAACAATAAGTCAACTAACCCTTTCAATCATCAACTGCAGCGAAGATGTCACATGGGCAGACAGGAGGTGGTGCGTAACAGGGGAGGAGGAGGAGGAGGAGGAGGAGAGTTTTGTGCATGTGCATGCTATGAATGCCAGCGAGGAAAGGCTCATGGTGAGCTCCCACAAGGCCAGTGCTTCTCAAGTGGTGGGGAGCACGTTATGATGCCGGGTTGGGGGTGGTAGTGCATATGACCCTTGGGAACATGCTTTTTTTGCCATACTGTACTCGAATTAAGTGTAATTGTGCAGCCACTACAGTAGTAGGCAGTGGTGCTCTAACTGTCACACTATGGTATAGGGGAAAAAGCACCGAGCAAACAATATAAAATGCAGTAAACATTATTTATAGTCGCACGTGGGGTGTTGGGGGGGGGGGGGTGGCGTGAAATATATATATTTTATTCCTAGAGGGGAAGTCTCAGAAAATAATTGATAAGCACTGCACAAGGTGTTCTCGGAGTGCAGAGGAATACACGCAGAAGAATACGAGGCCAATCGGCCCAGAAAAGCCGGATGGAGCAGGTTTTTGGTGGGATTGAAGCTCATATCATGGAAAATTCGTTAGAAGGGACACTCATTAGACAAGGTACCACTGTATTAGGTTTATTTTGTCCAATCAGATTTCAGGTTCTATGTGCCTCCATGCCAATTTAATCTGCCCTAGAGCTTTCAGAATCAGCAGTGCTGTCTGAAGACACTTAAACTATATTAACAATGTGGCTGTTTGGTGAAGGAGGACATGAAGGCAGTTGGTGTAAGAGAAGAAGATGCAGAGGATAGGGTGAGATGGAGGCAGATGATTTGCTGTGGTGACCCCTGAAGGGAACAGCCGAAAGGAAAAGAAGAAGAAGAAGCTGTTTCTTTAACCAAGCAGATTTCAGATTTGCCTCGCAAGGCCAGCTAGCTGGTTATGATGTCAGCGTTCTTCTGTATTTTGATTGGCTGGTCAGGGCAAAAATTAGGTGAATAATAGTGACCTGCACACAATACAATTAAGTTGGACTTTTTTATGCCCACAATGGGCTGATGGATGAGGATAAATTAACTTGGTGTCAGACATTCTTAAAGATCCATTTTCGGGGTGAACTTTTCCAGAAAAAATAGACATCATAAGTGTGTAAATTTAACGGCGGTTTCTGCCAGTAAACACTGGTGAACGTTATATAATGATCAGAATTACCAGAAGAAATGAGTAAAATGCTTCTCTCTCTGAAATGACACGCCTTGTTATAATTGCGTTTTTGTATGTTATTGATTTTTTTTTAATAATTGTGACGGTGGTGGTATTAAGAGGTGGATTAAGTCCGTTAAGTCCCATTGCAGGCTCAGATACCAAATGCACAGCCCACCACTGCTCAGAGGCTTATTGAGCACAACATGAGTCATTTGAGGCGTCTTAAAGGAAGTCATTAAATGTTTAAGGATTTGTAATTTCCAAATAATTTGACTTTTTGTTACAGAAACCTCTTTTATAGAGTTATACTTAAAATATTTACAGAGGAACCAACAAAGAACCCATAATCATACAGCCTATCCAAAACCTTTAAAAACTCTTATAGTAAAGTAAATATTATTATAATAGAAAAAAATATGGAGACACTTTAACCTACAGCTATAATTTACCTTTAGAGTTATTACAGCTATACTTCCTCATCAGAATGTTGATGTTTTTCCTATTCAGGGTGTGTTTATTCATCACACACAGTCATCCCAGGGATCAACTCCAGATCCACTGCACACTCTGCCCAGAATAAATCAGAGAATAAAGATTAATAGATAAATTAAATTCAGTTGTAAAAGGCTGAAATTGTATATTGGTCTCTGATTGGCTTGTTGATTTTACGACTCGGTAACCCTCTCTAATCAAGTGTTCAACAACATCTCTGTTTTCCAGGAAGAAGGTAAAGTATTTTAAAACTACTGCCATAAAATATTTACACTTTGACCATCTGCACACCAAGATTTATTACACTGAATGCACTTTAAAGATTCACAAGTCAGTCTAATTTATAAAAGTAGGTCAGTTAAAGAGAAAGAATGGAAGGAAGGAGGGAAGGAGGATAAAACCTGATATTTGCATTACAGTATTTCGATAATAAAACGTTACAGCCAATGTGATTTTTGGTGGTACAATAGTGTCGTGGTTACCATGCGGGTGAATGTGGGCACGTGGGAAATTTTAAACTTTAGTATTTTACACTGGCCAGGTTGAATTGTAGTGACACTTCATACAAAAACTCCAAGTATAAATGTTGAGGCAGATATCTCAATATTCACGACTTTTTCAATGCAGCCAAAGTTTAGCATCTAGGTGCCAAGTCCAGATCCAAAACAATGGGAAGCAGAACAATCATACAAAGAAGCTCAAGCTATTATATTTGAATTAGCTGTGAGTTCATTCATTTCGTGAATCGCTTGATTATAATTACTTCTCTGGGTGAGGGCAGAGTACACCCTGGACAGCTTGCCAGGCCATCACAGGGAAGAAACACGCTGATGGCTTTGCAGCTGCTCTTGACGAAAGTCAGCGGTGGTTCTTTTACAGGAACCTTTCAGCACGGACAGTGAGAGATATGGCCGGCCTTTGATAACCCAGTTAACTGCACTGGGGGAACAGCAGTGACAATCATTAAACCGTGTGGCTTGAACCCTCAACCTTGGGACTGGTAATCCAGCGCCTTACCACAGGGCCCCCACTGCCCTTATTTTGTTTATTTATTTTTATGTGTATGTTCCTGATCTGTAATGGAGAGGAGAGAACACTTTTAGGATTCATAGTTATGTTGGTTGTGGGCATGATGTTACATTGGGGTCGTGGAGGGAACAGCACATTGCTTCACTGTGTTCTGGTATAGATAGGTCCATGTCCCCTGGTGCTCTCAAGTACACAGGTGACCAATCAGTTTTTAACTCACCATTAGCCCAGACTACTAGCTCCATACCTCGTGCTCAGTCTGAGCCTACTCAAGTCATGCATATTGAGGTTCTTGGAAGCATAACAGATTTAGCCAAGAAAACTGGAGCTAGTATTTCAGGCGGTTCATACGCCAGGCGGTTTGGTAGCGTAGTGCTTAGCACATCCACATCACAGCAAGAAGGTCCCCGGTTCGGTTCCCAGCTCCGGTGTTTCTGTATGGAGTTTGCTTGTTCTCCCTATGCCTGTGTGGGTTTTCTCTTGGTACTCCGGTTTCCTTCCACGGTCCAAAAGCATGCACAGTAGACTAATTGGCCCTTCCAAATCTCCTCTAGGAGGGAATGTTTGTGTGAGTGTTGGCCCTGTGATGACCTGGTGAGCTGTCCAGGGTGTACCCCGCCCTTGCCTGGAGTCGTAAGAAGCGGTTCAGAAGGTGAATGAATGAATGAATGAGCATTTTCAGCCAATCGTAGCACCAGTCTTATACAGTTCAGCCCCAGTCTTCCACGAGTCAGTCACTCAGTGATGTTGGTCTGTCACAGCTCAAGGCGGTTGTGCAGTCCGATGTCAGGGCATCATGTCATTTCAGAGAGGAATCACACTGATTCATTCTCTGTTCATGAATGGGAGGACATGATGAACTGTTACCTGAAAAGAGCAAAATGTGACACACATACTGAAATGCATGACCTGATAATGTCTAGATCAGGGGTGTCAAACTCGTGCCACAAAGGGCCATGTGGCTGCAGGTTTTTGTTTCAACCAAGCATCAGCACACGTGACTTGGCTCATTCAAACAACTGATAAGAGTCTTCAGGTGTTTGATTGGTCAGTCTCTGGACAGAGCAGACAGATTCACCAATCAACTACCTGAAGACTCTTATCAGTCGTTTGAATGAGCCAAGTCAGGTGTGCTGCTGCTTGGTTGAAACAAGAACCTGCAGCCACATGGCCCTTTGTGGCACGAGTTTGACACCCCTGGTCTAGATAGACATATGGTAAAAGTGTCCCTTCACAGTCGATGTGAACTGAATGCATCTGAACTGCCTTTAGTTGTATTCGACATATTAAAGCCTAATTTCAGCGAGCTGTCATATTCCAATTTACCACTGAAAGATTTCTATAGCGCCATTCAACATGCAAATGAGACTGCTTCGGATTATTGGATTTGTTTAAACAAGTCGATTGGTGTCGTTGATGAGTGCTTCTGTAGGAGAGATAAGTCTGATGAGGACCCCAATGCTGAGCCAGACATGATGTTCATTAGCAACTTCCCCAATCCTGGTCTTGCCATGTTGTTCCAACTGAAGTCTCCAGAAGCCGATGTGCAGGAGCATCTGGATAGTCACATGAGGATTGTGAGAAAAGTGGCAGCCCAGCATTGTCATGCTTTACAGTCAGAACCCAGTGGCCGACTCTATTCATGCTTTTGGTTCTGCGGTGTCTCAAGGTGACCGAGTAGTATGTCAGCTACGACCCACACCCACCTCTACTCCTCTTTCTTCCTTGACCCACAATCATTCGAGGTCAGATTAAGTGGTAAACCCACCCAAGTCTTCTCACTTGACTCCATCGCAGGCTACCACTGTTCAGTCACATATTGTGCCTGGTGCTCAACAGGTTGTGGCTATGTTTGGTAAAGTTTTGGCCCTGTGTAATGCTTCTCTTGCTACTAGAGCTAAAGGGTTGGCTATTATCAACCAACGCAGAGACAGTCCAACCATCCAAAACTCAGCGGAGCTCTGAACCCCTCAGGTGCAGAATTTGCAGATCTGCTGAGCAATCAACACATGCACATTGCAGGCTTTTTAGCCTGTGCCTCAACTGCTTCAGCCCTGGTCATGTTAGACAGGCTTGCCCTCACCTTTCTAGCCCCTCAGGGGTGGTGCCCCCTTCTCCTTTCTCTGATAATTTAAACTAGAACAGCCATCCGATGAGAGTGGTAGCATGGGCAGTGAGAGCAGCACCCTTGTTGACCACAGAGATGCACAGACGGTCTCTGCAAACCGCTGTAACAGTCTCTCCAGTAACAACACGTCTTTGTTGTAGACTTTCATAGAGTGGAAGTAGCCAGTGACTTGTTCTATACTCCAGTTTGTGTTGGAGGTCAAATCACCTTGAGTGTTCTGTTGAGTCCTCAACCTGTGCCTAAGAAGGTGGCTCTTGAAGGTTGTGGTGACCTTCCAACACAACCCAGTTGCATTTATGACTTGAACATTGAGATTTATGGATCAGTTTTATTGTGCCAGCTGTTCCTTGCCCCAGGGCAGAGAGATGAACGTATTGAATGTAATGTTATCAGGCCACTGATACAGAGGCTGAGATCAGATGAGAACTATTGGGAGCACATTTGTTCTAATACTTCAGAACCCAAGGTGGGCAGTGGTGGTCTAGTGGTATAAGGCGCCAGATCGCTGATCCAAAGGTTGGGGGTTCGAGTCCCACTCTCCACAAGGTTGTCACTGCCCCCCCCCCCCCCAGTGCAGCTAACTGGGTTATCAAAGGCCGGCCATGTCTCTCACTGCCTATGGTGTGAGGCATGTAAAATAACCATTGCTGACTTTCGACAAGAGTAGGCTGCAAAGCCGTCGGCGTGTTTCCGCCCTGCGATGGCCTGGCGAGCTGTCCAGGGTGTACTCTGCCCTCGCCCTGAGTTGGCTGGGATGGGCACCAGTCTCCCCGCGACCCTAATTAGGATGAGGCGGTTACAGAAAATGAAATGAATGACTTCAGAACCCGAGTGTTAGAAGTTCCTTCCGTTGCTCAGATGCGTCACCCGTTGGTCTGGCTTTCAACTACCTCAGAAAATTGCCGCTGTAAGGTTGTGGCAGGCTGTCACTCTTGCTCCCCAACAAAAGTGTCTGGCGTGGGGAAAAATGATCTGGCAACACCCGTGTCTCAAGCGGGAATCATTATGGAGCTCACCTCTTCCCACTGTGCACCAAGACATCATTGTTGGGCAGGTTGTTGCATCCATGTGGGGCGTCCAATGAATGCCAATTCATTCAGATTCTTCACCTGACTATGAGTTCTGTTAAACTGCACTGAAATGCTATGCTGGCAGATGTTTACCTTGTGTTGCTGTGGAGGATCTCACGCTCTCCTGGGGTGTGAATATAGTTCAGTCAGTTCAGACTTCTGGATGGGTCTCCACCTCTGATGTTGCTTCCATCCTGTCTCAGTGACTAAAAGCCTGTAGCTTGGCTGACATTGACATTGAGGACTGTGAGGTTTCACACATGAATGGAAAGAGCAGCTGGCTGATCTTGTGCTTAATTATCAGGACATCTTTTCCAAGGACAAGCTGGACTGTGGCGAAGCAAATAACTTTGTCCATCGTATTCACCATAGTGATGACCACGCTTTTCGACTAATCTATCGCCATATCCTGCCAGCACATATTCATAAACGGAGAGAGGTGTTGTCTGAGATGGACCTAAAAGGAAATATCAGTAACTCGGATGGCTTCACGATTTGTCTTGGTATGGAAGAAATTTGCCAATTTACCCGTCAACCAAAGTCCTTCAGAACTTTCTCCCTCTCCACTACCATCAACGGTTCCCTGTCTAAGAACGATGTCTCCTCTCCTTTCTCCTCTGTGAAGGATTGGGACTCTGCCACCAGATGGTGTCCCTTGCTGATCGCCAGAGTACTTTGACACCACCTGGTCAGGACATGTTGCCTTCTTTGTCTCTTACTGACCTTCAGTCACATCAGCACCAAGATTTGGTTCTCTCCAGGATCATTTACTCTGCTGAGAAGAAATGCAGGCCCTCCAGATGTTACCACTGTAGTGAAGGTTTGTATACAATTGCACTGTTCACGAGACCACAGGGCTCGCACCTTTCTATTTGAAGATTGTGAAGGTCCCGAGACCACCAGCTGACCTCATGTTCAAGAAGTGTTTGAGATGTGACTCCGTGTAACTGTAACGGTTACGTGAAATTGCTTTTGGAAGATTTGCCTGGTGACGAGACTCTGGTTCAGAAGAACTGCACAGTCAAGTAGAAACACCAGTGTGACCAGTATAATAAGTGGGTTAAAGGTCAGTCTCTTTCTCTCTGTCTGCGATCGGGGACTATCGCCAAACAAAGGTGTCAGAGGAAAGTGCAAGCTCTCTGATAAATGGAAGCCCGTATTTACACTGTCTTGGCTGAAAAAGCTGTTTTACATATCCACCATAGCAGGGATCAGGCTGCTCCAGATCAATTTCCTGCCCATGATTGACAGTTTGGGTGACAATACCATTCCACTGTCTGACTCTCCAGTTCCACCTGTCGATAGTGTGGCCAATGCTCCTTCTTTAAACAAATGTCATGGTACTGAAATGTCTGGTCTGGACACTGCTGCTGCTACAGCTGAACCTTCACCTGTTGGTTCACTCTTGAGTCTTTGTGGATGGGATGATGACTGCATCACTTCATGGGTTGTTGATGGACAGACATCATGAGCAGCGTACAGTACTCTATTGACGAGACAGGACATTTCCCACATTTCCTCTCTTCAATCGCTCAGGGCTGAGCTGTTCCCACCAGTGTCATAGACCAACCACAAGTTCATCCTGTTCTCCCAGACCCATCTCAGAGACTGAAGGCTGAGGGTGAACTGTAAATTTTAATTAACCTGATCAACACCCTATAATTATCACCCAGCATAATCATTAAATTTAAGTACTTCAGTAGTAGTACTAAATTAGGCTGTCAGTAGCACGACAGACCCGACTGTGCCACTATTTACTCTTCCTGTTCTGTATGTTTTCTGCCCTCCACTTTTGTGGGTAGAAATAAAGAAATCATCAGAGCAGTGCAGAACTCAAAAGGCTGTCTTGGATAATCCGATCTCAGGTCTTTGGCGCCCTCTGGCGGTTACAGAGGTTTATACACGGACCATATAAATGGCTCAAGCACTCACTGATCTGAAAAAAGTGTCACTTTCAACTGTTTAAATATTATAAGACTCAGTCCATTTTAAGGTTATTTTTGCTTAGTAAATTACAAATATTTGTTTAACATTTCTTTTTAAATACTGCAAATTATATCTGATCTTATTTATTCACAATATAATAACAAAATATAGCCTAAATACATCAAAGCATCAGTCTAAAAAAACAACAGAATAAAAACAACTCAGTACAATTCAGTCACTTACCCACTCATTTCCTGAATGGTTTAATCATTTACTAGGGTTGGAATGAGGCTGCGCCTACGTCAGCTGACAAGCCAGACCATCACAGGTCAACAATTAATACATGAGGGACTATCAGTATGAACAGGGGGGAGAAAATATAGCCAACTCAAAAAACAGCTAGGAAATCTGAAATTATTATTATTATTATTATTATTATTATTATGCACAGTGGGTTAATTGGCTGTTTCAAATCTCCTCTAGTTGTGAGTGGGCATACGTGTGTTGCTCTCAGCACCTTTACCTCCAGGCCACCACTGCCCAGAGAAGTAATGAATGGAGAATAATAAATACAGTAATTTTCAATACAGTATTAGCTGGTGGAAGAATTGTTAGAAAAAGATTTTAAAATTACATATTTTTATTAACAGCATAAAAAAATAAACATTTATATAAAAAGTAATGAAATGTACATTTTGCCGAAAACTATATAATATTAAAAAAAAACAAACAAAAAAAAACGATTGCGGGAATCGAACCCAGAACCCTCTAGATGTGAAGCCAACCACCACGCTAACGTGCCACTCATTTAACGGCGGAGTTTTTACCCAGACGCTCCTGCAGGACTACATTTCCGGGAAAGGGAGCGTAAGCGACGTAGCGACGTAATGATGTAACGACGTAAGGACGTATGACGCAATTCTACGTATTGAGTTCGCGACCGGAAGTGTTCGAGCTGAAACTTGTGCTGTGTTGATTTTTGTTGTGTTGGCAATAGGAAAATTACCTGAAGTGGCAGATTGATTCTGAGGAGGCATTGCTGAGGTCGCAGGTGTGTAAATAATCTGATTTTATCGGAAATAGAAACATTAAATATGAGCTTTCAGAGCGTGTGTGGAATTTCTCACAGTGATGTAGTGGTGATGTCAACACAGGCCTCAGGCTTCTGCACAGAACACCAGGAGTTTTTGGATTATTATTCACACATCTTTTTAGATTTTTGGTTTTCTTATCAGTTGTTGTGTCAAAAATTTAACGCGAATGCAATTTAAATAGAAAAGTTATCCGTTTAAGTTTAGATTTGAGGACAAAAATACAATGTCTCCCATCAGTGCACTCAATCCCAGGCTTGGGTTCATGAATTTGTTTGTATAAAGTATGTTTTTAATCAGATTCTACAACTAAGACTTAATAATGATTAAAGTGCCGTGCTGTGTATATTTCATGGATAAAATCTAGTCATTAATTCAGATTATTTTATATGTGGGATTGTAGCAGTTATGGTATTTAGGAACATGAGGATCATTGGGTTCACAGTGTTTGGGTTTTATCTGGCCTGGTGCAGATTGCAGGATCATATAATGCATTTAAACATTAATTAATTACACAAAGGAGAATTTAAACTCTATGGTTTTGGAGAAAAGATAAAGAATTAAAATAAATATTGATTCTGTATGTATGTATATATATATATATATATATATATATGTGTGTGTGTGTGTGTGTGTGTGTGTATATGTATATATTTGTATATATCCCTTATTCAATGCAGCCATGAGGGGAGCACAAGCCAGTGCTCTCAATCATGCCGGTCTCAGGCCCCAATAAATACAGAGGGTTGTGTCAGGAAGGCATCCGACTTAAAACCAATGCCAGGCTTGATATGCAAATCACAAATATTACCTACAGACCGGATTGGTCGAGGCCTGGTTTAACAATGACAGCCATTCGTGCTGTCAACCCACTGGGTGCTGGTGGAAACTGGACTACTTTTGGTCGAAGAAGGAGAAGCGGGAGACGTGTCGGTAGGCAGAGAGAGAAGAGGAAAAGCATGAGTCTAGGACTGAGAGTAGGGACTTTGAATGTTGGAACTATGACAGGAAAAGATAGAGAGCTGGCTGACATGATGCAGAGGAGGAAGGTGGACATACTGTGTGTTCAGGAGACCAGGTGGAAAGGTAGCAAGGCTAGAAGCTTAGGAGCAGGGTTTAAACTGTTTCATCATGGTGTGGATGGGAAGAGAAATGGAGTAGGAGTCATCTTGAAGGAGGAGTTTGTCAGGAATGTTCTAGAAATGAAGAGTGTCAGACAGAGTGATGAGTCTCATGTGAGAAATTGAAGGTGTGGTGTTCAATGTTGTTAGTGCTTATGCCCCACAGGCAGGATGTGAGCGAGAAGAGAAGGAGAGATTCTGGAGTGAGTTAGATGAAGTGATGCAGAGTACCCCCAGAGGTGAAAGAGTGGTCATTGGTGCAGACTTCAATGGACATGTCGGTGCAGGAAACTGAGGGGACGAGGAAGTGATGGGCAGGTTTGGTATCCAGGACAGGAATACAGAAGGACAGATGTTGATAGATTTTGCAAAAAGGATGTAAATGGCCGTAGGGAATACTTCCTTCCAGAAGAAACAGGAGCATAGGGTGACTTATAAAAGTGGAGGTAGGAGCACACAGGTAGACTACATCTTGTGTAGACGATGCAATTTGAAGGAAGTCAGTGACTGCAAAGTAGTAGTGGGTGAGTGTTGCCAAACAGCATAGGAGGGTGGTGTGCAGGATGACGCTGATGGTGAGGAAGGCAAAGGCAGAGCAGAAGACAAAGTGGCGGAAGCTGAAAAAGGAAGAGTGTCGTGTTGTCTTCAAGGAGGAGTTGAAACAGGCTTTGGGTGGTCAGGAAGTGCTTCCAGATGACTGGACAACCACAGCAAATGTGATCAGGGAGACAGGTAGGAGAGTTCTTGGTGTGTCCTCTGGAAGTAAAGTAGATAAGGAGACTTGGTGGTGGAATGAGGAAGTGCAGGAGTGTGTACAAAAGAGGTTAGCTAATTTGAAGTGGGACATAGAGAGGACCGAAGAGAGTAAACAGGAGTACAGGGAGACACAGCGTAAGGTGAAGCTAGCGGTGTCAAAGGCCAAACAGGGGGCGTATGATGACTTGTATGCCAGGTTGGACAGTAAGGAGGGAGAAAATGATTTATACAGGGTGGCACAGCAGAGAGATAGAGATGGGAAGGATGTGCAGCAAGTTAGAGTGATTCAGGACAGAGAGGGAAATGTATTGACTGATGACAGAAGTGTGCTGGGAAGATGGAAAGCATACTTTGAAGAGCTGATGAATAAGGAAAATCAGAGAGAAAAAAAGAGTAGAAGAGGTGACCATTGAGGACCAGGAAGTAGCAAAGATGAGTAAGGGTGAAGTGAGGCGGGCATTGAAGAGGATGAAGACTGGAAAGGCAGTTGGTCCTGATGACATACCTGTGGAGGTATGGAAGTGTCTAGGGGAGGCAGCAGTAGATTTTCTGACAAGAACAGTCAACAAGGTCTTTGAGAGTGAGAGGATGCCAGAGGAATGGAGGAGAAGTGTGCTGGTGCCCATTTTTAAGAACAAGGGAAACATGCAGAGTTGTGGCAACTACAGAGGGATAAAGTTGATGAGCCATACGATGAAGTTATGGGAAAGAATAATGGAAACTAGATTAAGGGCAGAGGTCAGCATTTGTGAACAACAGTTTTGTTTCATACCAAGAAAGAGCACCACAGATGCAGTGTTTGCCTTGAGGATGTTAATAGAGAAGTACAGAGAAGGTCAGACGGAGCTGCATTGTGCCTTTGTGGATCTGGAGAAAGCATATGACAAGGTGCCAAGAGAGGAACTGTGGTATTGCATGAGGCAGTCTGGAGTGGAAGAGATGCATGTTCGAGTGGTGCAGGACATGCATGAGAGATGTAAGACAGTGGTAAGGTGTGCTGTCAGTGTGACCGAAGAATTCAAGGTGGAGGTGGGACTGCATCAAGGGTCAGCTCTCTGCCCCTTCTTGTTTGCTATGGTGATGGACAGGCTGACAGATGAGGTTAGACAAGAATCTCCATGGGCTATGATGTTTGCGGATGAAATTGTGATCTGTAGTGAGAGCAGAGAACAAGTGCAGGAAAATCTAGAGAGGTGGAGGTATGCCCTGGAAAGGAGAGGAATGAAGGTTGGCCTCAGTAAGACAGAATACATGTGTGTGTGTGAATGAGAAGGACCCAAGAAGAACAATGAGGTTACAGGGAGCAGAGATAAAGAAGGTGGAGGATTTTAAGTACTTGGGCTCAACAATCCAGAGCAATGGAGCGTGTGGAAAAGAGGTGAAGAAGCGTGTGCAGGCAGGTTGGAATGGTTGTAGAAAAGTTTCCGGTGTGATAGGAAGGTATTGGCAAGAATGAAGGGAAAAGTGTACAAGACGGTGTTGAGGCCAGCGATGTTGTATGGTTTAGAAACAGTGACCCTGGGGAAAAGACAGGAGGCAGAGCTGGAAGTAGCAGAGATGAACCCCCAACATTTTGGATCAGCGATCCAGCACCCTATACCACTAGACCACCACTGCCCCCACAATATTATATAAAATATATGAGGGATAAAGATTCTGCAGTTGCATAAATAAACATACAGCTCTTATAGAATACAGTGATGCCTCAGCTCACGAACATAATTGGTTCCCAGAAAGTGTGTGTAAGGCGAAAAGTTCGTCTTCCGAACATTTATTTCCCATAAGAAACCATTAAAATGAGAATAAGCCGTTCCCAGGTCCCCATAAAACATAATTTTCTACTAAATAAGCCTTAAAACTACACAAAAATATACCTTATTTTATGTATAATAAATGTGCTATTGTATTGTAATTAAAGAAATAAACTGTACTGTATAATAAAGTGGTTTTATTTACCTTTGTGATGGTAGTTGATGGCTTGATGGAATGGAGTGGGAGGAGGAGGGAGGGAGGGACTTACTGTTTGGAAGGAGTGTTTGGAAACGCCTACTGTTTGGAAACACCCTTAGCCACACACGCACCCTTAATAGCTTCCTTGTTCCTTGTACTGGTACTGGGACGCTAAGTCACACAAACGCACACCTCGTTCGTGTTTTTCAATGATCTCCGCCTGTGGTGAGGTCTTTTTCGGTCCCATAATAGCAAAAGTACACTCAATATGGTCCAAAATGTCTAGCAAACACAAACCACTTCCGCACTCAAAGAAAAGGGGTGACGAACTGTGACGCCGTGAGCGTGCGTCAGCTTCTCGTGGCCGCCACCATGGCGCTGTTTGACCGCGTGGTTTGGTTCGTCTGCCGAAAACTAGTTCGTCAGCAGAGACTATATGCTCGCAAATTTAATGTTCTTGAGGCGAAAAGTTCGTGATCTTAAGCGTTCGTCAGCGGAGGTTTTACTGTATTACTAAAGAGCCCAAATAGTTCCAGCAGGGTGAGTTGCATGTGTGTGTGTGTGTGGACGTCATAATTTCCTTTGGGGAATTAATACAATTTTTAAGAAAAATTATCCAAATGAAAACCCAATGAACAATACAAAAATAGTGATAGAATATTGTTTTAATGTTGGAAAGGCATAAAATATTAAGACAATAAATAACAACAGTAACAATAACAAGTTTAAATAAAATTTCAGACAATTTGAATTATTATATAACATTACTACAAAAAAGTAACAAACTACAGTCAAATCTTGCACAAAATTGCATGGAGATAAGGGAGGCATTTATAATATTTAAAAGAAGAAAAATATGAAAATGAACAAAAGCATACATGATGGTGCCCTCTAGTGGCTAGTGCGTGTATATCTACAAACTGTCTGCGTGTGTGGTTCGAGCTCTATTTCTGAAAATTACTTTTATAGCATAATACATATTGTGGTGATATACTGCCATTGAGAAAATATATTTTGATTATGTGGCGTTGGTCACATCGAGCAGTCCTACACCAGTGTTGGTACCTTAGTGTTCAGTCTTACAGATACACAAAAATCTTGTTGTCATACTCTTTGTGTCTGCATGTCAGCATGTTGCCCACCACAGCGTACTCGCCACAAAAACACACCAACGGCAGCCTGAACTCCCGCGATGCCGCTCGACACACTGCTGGTGCTAAGCGTTACAAGTACCTGCGCCGCCTCCTGCACTTCAAACAGATGGACTTTGAGTTCGCCATGTGGCAGATGCTTTACCTGTTCACCTCACCACAGAGAGTCTACCGCAACTTCCACTACCGCAAACAGACCAAAGATCAGTGGGCTCGTGATGACCCTGCCTTCCTGGTACTGCTCAGTATCTGGCTGTGCGGTCAGTACACACACACACACACACACACACACTCTCTTATTCCTAATTGGTTATTATTGCTGTACGTGAGATCCGTAAGGAGGCTGGAGGAGCTGCATATCTGATTCGTATTAGTGTAAAAGTTTGTGTTTATTATTATATGTGAATTTTCTCCACAGTGTCCACAGTAGGCTTCGGTCTGGTGTTAGACATGGGGTTTGTGGAGACACTGAAGCTTTTACTCTGGGTGGTGTTCATCGACTGTATTGGTGTCGGCCTGCTCATCTCCACCCTGATGTGGTGAGTCGGTGCTAGGGAGTCCGGGGCTGGTTTGAGGAATAATCTGGGGGTTGGAAGGCGTAAGAAATTGAATATATTATATTTTCCACAAAAATCACCCACTGCACCTTTAAAGAATTATAGTTAATGCTGTTATGTTATAAAACATGAAGGTGAGATGTGAATCCAAACAGATGTAATCATATCTATATCTGACTCATCAATGCCAAGTGCCATGCTTCATGGTTCTCTCTCTCTCTCTCTCTCTCTCTCTCTCTCTCTCTCTGTCTCTCTGTCTCTCTTTGTCTGTGTGTGTGGGTGTGTGTGTGTAGGATTGTGACTAATAAATACCTGATGAAGCGTCCCTGTAGGGATTACGATGTGGAGTGGGGTTATGCTTTCGACGTGCATCTAAACGCCTTCTACCCTTTACTGGTTATCCTGCACTTCCTCCAGCTGTTCTTCATTAACCGTGAGCTTTCATACCTCCAGTGCACACTTGATTCACTTTCATACATAAAACATCAGACAGTGAACACTTTTCCTATTTCTTGGCTGTGTTTATGATTATTGATCATCAGGAGATCACATGCTTTCTATCAGTTATCTGGAAACCTGGGGGAGAAAAATTGGCTCTGCTCTGTGGGTGGGAGAAGGGAAGGGGATACTTACTCTCCTTTGTCAATCACAGGGATGCTAGCCAATCGTGGGCATCTGTGAGATGGTAGATAGTAATTTCCCCCAACCCTGTGATACTGCAGAAAAAGAAAAAAAGTTGGTGAGGTTTGTGTCTCAGAAGAAGCAGCGAGTGTTAAACTTCACCCTTCTCACCTGTAGGACAGGGAGAGCTGAGCAGGGTGGGTGTGGTCAAGTCCAAATAATGGGGGGCGGGGGGGGTGACATCTGTGAAATATAATGTTTGAAGAGGGGAGGAGCAGATCACATGTTTCCCTTCATGGATGAATAAAGTGTATGTATCTGTGAGTCTATCCGGATAATTTTTGTGGAGCTGTTTGATTTGTTTGATATTTTATTGGTTCACTTGGTAATATGTTTGTGTTCTAGATATTGTGGTGATCAACTCTGACTGGTTTGTGGGGTATTTCGTGGGCAACACCTTGTGGCTGATCGCCATCGGCTACTATATTTACATCACATTCCTCGGTTACAGCGGTAAGTGAGTGTGTTTCTTATGTAAGAAATTACATAAATTAGAAATATAACAAAATTTTGGGAACATTCAGATTAATTTAGTTGTAATGTAAAGGTTAAATAAAAAAGAAGTAAATTCGAGTGAGGAGTAGATTGTTTTCCAATAAACAAACATCAGTGTTTTGTGGTATTCATATCACAACAATTTTCCACATAATTTGTTTTGGTTGTCTGCTGATGATTACAGGCAGTACGGTGTAGTAGTAGCACGTCAGCATCACAGCGAGAAGGTCCTGGGTACGATTCCCAGTTTGGGTGTTTCTGTGTGGAGTTTGCATGTTCTCCCATGTTTGCATAGGTTTCCTCCAGGTTCTCCGGTTTCCTCCCACAGTCTATAAAACATGTACAGTAGGTTACTTGGCTGTCCCAAATCACCCATGAGTATGAATAGCTGTGTGAGTGTTGGTTCTGTGATGGCCTGGCGAGCTGTCCAGGGTGTACCCTGCCCTCGCCCAGAGTGGGCTGAGATGGGCGCCAGCCTCCTTGTGACCCTAATTATTATTAAGCAGTTCATAAAAGGAATAAATGAATGTTTATGATAACATGAAATTATGGTTTAAATGTAATCACTTGTTAAAAAAAATATCTTACCGGGGGTAGTGGTGGCCTGGTGGTAAAAGGTGCTGGATTGCTGATCCGAGGATTGGGGGTTCGAGTCCCACTCTCCACAAGTTTGTCACTGCCCCCACCCCACCCCACCCCCCCAGTGCAGCTAAGTGGGCTATCAAAGGCCGGCCATGTGTCTCACTGTCTATTGTGTGAGGCATGTAAAGGAAACATCGCTGATTTTTGACAAGCGTAGTCTGCAAAACTCAGTGTGTTTCTGCCCTATGCTAAAGGGTTGTGTCAGGAAGGGCATCCGACTGAAAAACTTATGCCAAATCAAATATGCGAATCATTCGCTGTGGCGACCCCTGAAAAAGGAAAGGATTTGTGGAAGAGGAATGAACTGAAAAAGTGAGTTTTATATTGTTACAGCTGAACAGTGTTGAAAGTTATTGTGACAGATGAATCAAGTTTGACTTCTCTGACTTTTGTTTTGCTTCATGCGCCTTATAATCTGGTGCACCTTATGGTCCAAACAATGAGTTACGTGTGTGAAGATTCCAAATATTAAAGTATTGGTTAGTGCAGTACTTCTCAATTATTTTCTGTGATGCCCCATTGGAAGAGAACCCCCCCCCCCCCCCAATGCCCCTTGCATGACTATAAATAGTGCATTTTGTATTGTTTGCTCGGTGCTTTTCCGCTACAACATAGGGAACATAGTGAGAGTGCCACTGCCACCTACTGTACAGGATGCGTATTACACTTAATTCTAGTACAGTATGGCAAAAAAGCATGATCCCCAAGGTCATAGCCCTCCCCCTTCACCGGCATCACACCACACCCCCCAAGGGTGCTCGCCCAGCTATTTCAGAAGCACTGGGTTAGTACTACAAACTTACACACAATTGTTTGTGTGAGACATTTTACTCACAATTCGGTTAGTGTGCATGGATTATTGAATGAGTTTCAGTGTGTTTATCAGTGTAAAGTAGGATTTTAAATGTGTAATATTTGAAATTTTCATGATCCCAAAACTGTGTTTCAGCTCTACCGTTTCTGAAGAACACAGTGGTTCTGCTCTACCCGTTCGCTCTGCTTGCACTCCTCTACGTTCTCTCAGTCACACTGGGCTGGAACTTCACGAGAGGACTCTGCTGGTTTTATAAATTCAGAGTCCAGTAGAGGACGGACACACACACGCACACACACGTTTAACAGTCGAGTGTGTGTCTACTCTGAGACTCTCATAATTTCACCATCACCTCCTGAACTTTTGTATATTTTGTAAATAAACTGTTTGTAGGTAAAAAGATAAGAGAAAGAATGTGGGAAATGTGCTTTTTCCAGTTTATTTTATTTTAAGTTGTTTTATTTAACTGATCTGATTTTGGTGTACAGCTTAGGTTTGAGTGCCGACTTTAATGTGAGGGAACATGCTAGAGGATATTTCAATGATTCTTGATCAGAACAAATCAAATAAACAGGTTTTTACACTTATTCTGCAGTTGTTTTCTTGCAACTTCTTCTTTTCCTTTCGGCTTTTCCCTTCAGGGGTCGTCACAGCGAATCATCTGCCGCCATCTCACCCTATCCTTTGCATCTTCTTCTCTTACACCAACAACCTTCATGTCCTCCTTCACCACATCCATGAATCGTCTCTTTGGTCTTCATCTCGGCCTTCTGCCTGGGAGTTCCAGCCTCAGCATCCTATTACTAATATACTCACTATCCGTCCTCTGTACATGTCCAAACCATCTAGCCTCTCTGACTTTGTCTCCAAAACATTTACATGTGCTGTCCCTCTGATGTACTCATTTCTGATCCTATCCATCATCGTTACTCCCAAAGAGAACCTCAACATTTTCATCTCTGTTGTTGTTTTTTTTGCAACATACAGTATTAATGTTTTGCAATGTATTGAAATGCAAATTCAGCCATGAGAGGGGGGCACAAACCAGTGTCTCTCCCTCATGCCGGTCCCAAGCCCGAATAAATGCAGAGGGTTGCGTCAGGAAGGGCATCCGGCGTAAAACAAATGCCAAATAAAATATGCGAATCACAAGAAAGAATGACATACCGGATCGGTCGAGGCTCGGGTTAACAACGACCGCCATCAGTGCTGTTAACAAACAGGGTGCTGGTGGAAATTGGACTACTGTTGGTCGAAGAAGGAGAGGCGGAAGGCGTGTCCGTAGGCAGAGAGAGAAGAGGAAAGGCGTGAGTCTAGGACTGAAAGTAGGGACTTTGAATGTTGGAACTATGGCAGGAAAAGGTAGACAGCTGGCTGACATGATGCAGAGGAAGAAGGTGGACATACTGTGTGTTCAGGAGACCAGGTGGAAAGGCAGCAAGGCTAGAAGCTTAGGAGCAGGGTTTAAGCTGTTTTTACATGGTGTGGATTAGAAGAGAAATGGAGTCGGAGTCATCTTGAAGGAGGAGTTTGTCAGGAATGGTCTATAAGTGAAAAGAGTGTTAGACAGAGTGATGAGTCTCAAGTTAGAAATTGAAGGTGTGATGTTCAATTTTGTTAGTGCTTATGCCCCACAGGCAGGATGTGAGCGAGAAGAGAAGGAGAGATTCTGGAGTGAGTTAGATGAAGTAATGCAGAATACCCCCAGAGGTGAAAGAGTGGTCATTGGGGCAGACTTCAATGGACATGTTGGCGCAGGAAACAGAGGGGATGAGGAAGTGATGGGCAGGTTTGGTATCCAGGACAGGAACCCAGAAGGACAGATGTTGGTAGATTTTTCAAAAAGGATGGAAATGGCTGTGGTGAATACTTTCTTCCAGAAGAGACAGAAGCATAGGGTGACTTATAAAAGTGGAGGTAGGAGCACACAGGTAGACTACTTCTTGTGCAGGCGATGTAATTTGAAGGAAGTCAATGACTGCAAAGTAGTAGTGGGTGAGAGTGTTGCCAAACAGCACAGGATGGTGGTGTGCAGGATGATGCTGATGGTAAGGAAGGTGAAGAAGGCAAAGGTAGATCAGAAGACAAAGTGGTGGAAGCTGAAAAAGGAAGAGTGTCAGGTTGTCTTCAAGGTGGAGTTGAAACAGGCTTTGGGTGGTCAGGAAGTGCTTCCAGATAACTGGACAAATACAGCTAATGGGATCAGGGAGACAGGTAGGAGAGTACTTGGTGTGTCATCTGGAAGGAAAGTAGATAAGGAGATTTGGTGGTGGAATGAGGGCGTGCAGGAGTGTGTACAAAGTAAGAGGTTAGCTAAGAAGAAGTGGGACATTGAGAGAACCGAAGAGAGTAAACAGGAGTACAGGGAGACACAGTGTAAGGCAAAGGTAGCGGTGTCAAAGGCCAAACAGAGCGCTTATGATGACTTGTATGCTTGGTTGGAAAGTAAAGAGGGAGAAAAGGATTTATACAGGTTGGCACAGCAGAGAAATAGAGATGGGAAGGACAGAGACGGAAATGGATTGACTGATGACACAAGTCTGCTGGGAAGATGGAAAGAGTACTTTGAAGAGCTGATGAATGATGAAAAAGAGAAAACAAAGTAGAAAAGGTGACTGTTGAGGACCAGGAAGTATCAAAGATTAGTAAGGGTGAAGTGAGGAGGGCATTGAAGAGGATGAAGAATGGAAAGGCAGTTGGTCCTCATGACATACCGGTGGAGGTATGGAAGTGTCTAGGGGAGGCAGCAGTAGATTTTCTGACAAGAACAGTCAACAAGGTCTTTGAGAGTGAGAGGATGCCAGAGGAATGGAGGAGAAGTGTGCTGGTGCCCATTTTTAAGAACAAGGGAGATGTGCAGAGTTGTGGCAACTACAGATGGATAAAGTTGATGAGCCATACGATGAAGTTATGGGAAAGAATAGTGGAAGCTAGACTAAGGGCAGAGGTCAGTATTTGTGAATAACAGTTTAGTTTCATGTCAAGAAAGAGCACCACAGATACAGTGTTTGCCTTGAGGATGTTAATAGAGAAGTACAGAGAAGGTCAGATGGAGCTGCATTGTGCCTTTGTGGATCTGGAGAAAGCATATGACAGGGTGCCGAGAGAGGAACTGTGGTATTGCATGAGGAAGTCTGGAGTGGCAGAGAAGTATGTTAGAGTGGTGCAGGACATGCATGAGAGATGTAAGACAGTGACAGAAGAGTTCAAGGTGGAGGTGGGACTGCATCAAGTGTCAGCTCTCGGCCCCTTCTTGTTTGCTATGGTGATGGACAGGCTGACAGACGAGGTTAGACAAGATTCCCCATGGACTATGATGTTTGCAGATGACATTGTAATCTGTAGTGAGAGCAGAGAACAAGTGCAGGAAAATCTAGAGAGGTGGAGGTATGCCCTGGAAAGGAGGGGAATGAAGGATAGCCTCAGTAAAACAGAATACATGTGCATGAATGACAAGGACCCAAGAGGAACGATGAGGTTACAGGGAGCAGAGATAAGGAAGGTGGAGGATTTTAAGTACTTAGGCTCAACAATCCAGAGCAATGGAGAGTGTGGAAAAGAGGTGAAGAAGCGTGTGCGGGCAGGTTGGAATGGTTGGAGAAAAGTGTCCGGTGTGATGTGTGATAGGAGGGTATCGGCAAGAATGAAAGAAAAAGTGTACAAGACGGTGTTGAGGCCAACAATGTTGTATGGTTTAGAAACAGTGACCCTGGGGAAAAGACAGGAGACAGAGCTGGAGGTAGCAGAGATTAAAATGTTGAGGTTCTCTTTGGGAGTAATGGGGAATAGGATTAGGAATGAGCACATCAGAGGGACAGCACATGTAAGATGCTTTGGAGACAAAGTCAGAGAGGCTAGATTGAGATGGTTTGGACATGTACAGAGGAGGGATAGTGAGTATATTGGTAATAGGATGCTGAGGCTGGAACTACCAGACAGAAGGCCCAGAGGAAGACCAAAGAGAAGATTCAATGATGTGGTGAAGGAGGACATGAAGATCGTTGGTGTAAAAGAAGATGCAAAGGATAGGGTGAGATGGAGGCAGATGATTCTCTGTGGCGAACCCTGAAGGGAAAAGCCGAAAGGAAAATAAAAAGAAGATGCTCAATGCAAACATGCACATCAGCACAAAGATTTAAAAAAAATTACAAATTAAAAAAATATGGTGTAAAGGCCTTAACACCCCCCAGTGTACCTAACTGGGTTATCAAAGGCCGGCCGCGTCTCTCACTGTCTATAGTGGAAAGTTCATGTTAAAGAACCGTTGCTGACTTTCGTCAAAAGGAGCTGCATAAACATCTGCATGTTTTTGCCCTGTGATGGCCTGGCGAGTGGTCCAGGGTGTACTCTGCCCTCGCCCAGAGTCAGCTGAGATGGGCGCCAGCCTCCCTGTGACCCTAATTAGGATTAAGTGCAATGAAAACGACTCATCTCACTTACAATACATTTGAGTACTAATATATACACCTCACCATGCTATCTCGCTCAGTGTACTTTTACATGAACTACTGTACAGAGTTTAATTTATAAGATTCTAGAATTATCCCCACAGCACTTGATCAAGCTATTGAGTAGTTTGAGTCAAGTCTAAGCTATATTCTAGATAGTGTAACTCCTCTGAAAAAGAAAACTAATGAGAGGAAAAAAATCACCCTGGAATAATGATACACACACGCACACTAAAACAGGACAGCCTGAAATTAGAGTGAAAATGCATGCATCAAGCTAAACTAATGGTATTCCAGATAACACGAAAGAATATTTCTCAAATAAAAAATTACAAAAACAGTCAAATACACTTTTTTTTTTTTAACATTATTGCAAACTTGAATAGGAATAAGACTACTGATAAAATGTACAGCCATTTATGAAGTTTTCAATGTTAAATTTGAAAATGTCATGGGAAAAATTAAAGTCCTGGAACTTAGTCAGATATATCAGTAACTAATTAGGTAAATAACAATACACTGCTAACGGATCAGTAAGTTCTTCAAGAGACAGAACTAATCTCAGTAATTTCCTCATGAAAATGATCAACCTGTGTGCTGAATCCAGTGCCTGTGGTTTTTTTTTATTTTTTTTTTAAGATACTACCAGAAGTTGTTAATAATGTAATTAATTCCTCCATTAGCACTGTTTATGCATCTAAATCCTTTAAACTAGCAGTTATCAAACCTCTGATTTAAAAATCTGACCTTGAACCATGTCAGCTATCCAACTATAGACCAATATCAACTCTACTTTTTCTCCAAGATTAAAAAAAAAAAAAAACCTGTAGCACAGCAGCTATCTTCCTGTCTTTGTAGGACTAACATTTATGAAATTAATCAGTCAGCATTTAGACCTCATAATAGCAAAGACGCAGAACTCTTTCAGGTGGTAAATGATCTACTAGTGTGCTCTGATCAAAACCATGTCTCCCTGCTTTTCTTACTTGACCTTTGTGCAACCTTTGACACAAGTAATCATATGATTCTACTTGATAAATTAGAAAATGTTGGAGTTAAGAGACCAGCCATTATCAGTTTGTAGATGTAAATGGTGATTTTTCTGTAAATTCTAATGTTAAGTTTGGTGTACCACAAGGTTCTGTTGTAGGCCTGCTCCTTTTTTCCTGTACATGCTCCCTTTAGGTAATATTACTTGTGAATATGGCATTAGCTGTAATGCCGATGATACATAGATATATATTTCAGCAGGCCCTATGTATACAAAGAATGGATTCATTGGACTGCATGAAGGAAAGCACAAGATTCATTCAATGGGTACAGAGTCTATATCTTGCCAGGGGAATCAGATAGGAAGGGATGAGAGAGTGAAGCAGATGAGCACTTGTTGCAAGAAAGCTTGGCAAGTACAGGTTTCAGATCACTGCTCTTAGCTAGACCAGGATAGCAAATAAAGGTCAGCTAAAAAAATCAAACTTGGCTCCACCTTCTGGAGCAGACACACCAGTGACAAGCACTGTGAAGCAGGAGGTGGTTTTGCTATCAAATCGAATTTGGTCAACAAGCTTATAAGCCTTCACAAAGGAAGGAATGACTGCCTCATGACCCTGCAATTCCCTTCCAGAAGAAAGCACAATGCCACCATCATCAGTGTATACTGGTCCTTCTAAAAAAATTAGCATATTGTGATAAAGTTCATTATTTTCTGTAATGTAATGATAAACATTAGACTTTCATATATTTTAGATTCATTACACACAGCTGAAGGAGTTCAAGCCTTTTATTGTTTTATTGTGCTCACTGTTTACATACCTCCACATGCCGACACGCAAGTAGCGCGCGACATCATCCACGCTGGTGCTAGATTGCAAACACAGCATCTGGAGGTACTTGTGTTAATCTCCGGTGACTTAAATCATGTTTGTAGTTTGTAGTAGTTTGAAGTTTGTAGATGACACTGCTGTTGTAGGCTCTGTCAAGAATGAACAGGAAGTGGAGTCTAGGAAACTGAGGAGGTGGTGAGGATGGCAAAGCAGGTGATTGGAACTACACTAACCCCTCAGTGACATTTATACAGACAGACTTCAGAGGTGGAATTATCAGGGACAACACACACCCTGGACACGTCCTTCTCTCTACTCTCCCCTCCAGAAAAAGGTTCAGGACACTAAAATAAAAAATTAACAGACTCAAGAATAGCTTTTACTAGCTGTTAACCTCCACCTCCACCACCACTGTCTCACACATTGTCTGAATAAACATCATTCAGACAATCTTCCTGCATAGTGCAAGATTCATGTTTAAGTTTCGGTGAGTTATTCATGTTTAGAGCAAGTCTTGAACATCATAATCTAATAGTACCAAGTACCTTATAATTAAAAGCTCTACCTCTTACCCAGTGTATATGATTGACATTTCACAGATCATGCACCCTCCTGTGTATGTGTAAATAGGTGTGAATGGGTGAATATATGTATAAGTCTGTAAATGTGTGAATATGTGGATATATATATATATATATATATATATATATATATATATATATATATATATATATATATATATATATATATATATATATATATATATATGTCTGTCTTCCTTGGGTTGGAACATAGATTGACTGGTAAATTGAGAGCTTTGCCTTGCGGCTCAGCTCCTTCACCACGACGGACCGGTACAGGCACCGCTTAACAGCAGAGGCTGCAGCGATCCGTCTGTCGATCTCTTGCTCCATCCTTCCCTCACTCGTAAACAAGACCCCAAGATACTTAAACTCCTCCACTTGGGGCAGGACCTCATTCCCGACCCAGAGGGTGCATTCCACCCTTGTCCGACTGAGAACCATGGCCTCGGACTTGGAGGTACTGATCTTCATCCCGGCTGCTTTGCACTCAGCTGCGAATCGCTCCAATGAGAGCTGGAGGGTTCGACTTGATGAAGCCAAGAGGACAGCATCATCCGCAAAAAGCAGAGATGATATCCGATGGCCACCAAACCAGAACCCCTCATCGCCTCGACTGCGCCTAGAAATTCTGTCCATAAAAATTATGAACAGAATCGTTGACAAAGGGCAGCCTTGGCGGACTCCAACTCCCACTGGAAACGAATCCGACCTGCTGTTACCAATACGGACCAAACTCTGGCTCCGGTGACACAGCGACCGAATAGCTCGTAGCAACGGATCCGGAACGCCGTACTCTCGGAGCACGCCCCACAAGATCATTCGAGGGACACGGTCGAAAGCCTTCTCCAAATCCACAAAGCACATGTGGACAGATTGGGCAAACTCCCATGCCCCCTCCAGAATCTTGTGGAGCGTATAGAGTTGGTCAAGAGTGCTGCGGCCAGGACGAAAACCACATTGTTCCTCCTGAATCCGAGGTTCAACTATCGGTCGGATCCTCCTCTCTAGTACCCTGCATAGACTTTCCCAGGTAGGCTGAGGAGTGTAATTCCCGATAATTGGAACACACCCTTCGGTCCCCTTCTTAAAAGTGGGACCACCACCCCAGATTGCCAATCCAGAGGTACAGCCCCTGATGACCACGCGATGTTGCAGAGACGTGTCAACCAAGACAGTCCTACAACATTCAGAGCCCTGAGATATTCCGGGCGGATCTCGTCCAACCCCGGAGCTCGACCACCGAGGAGCTTTTTGACAACCTCAGTGACCTCCACTCCAGTGATGGGCGGACCCTCACCTGAACCCCCAGGGTCTTCCTCTTCCACGGAGGGCATGTTGGTGGGATTGAGGAGGTCCTCAAAGTATTCCCTCCACCTCTCAACAACATCCCCAGTCAAGGTAAGCAGCTCCCTACCTCTACTGTAAACAGTGTTTGTGAAGAACTACTTCCCCCTCCTGAGGCGTCGGATGGTGGCCCAGAACCTTTTTGAGGCCAACCGATAATCACTCTCCAGGCCCTCACCGAACTCCTCCCACGCCCGAGATTTTGCATCTGCGACAGCCTCAGCTGCAGCACATTTGGCCTGCCGGTACCCGTTTGCTGCCTCAGGAGTCCCACAGGCTAATAAAACCCAATAGGTCTCCTTCTTCAGCTGGACGGCCCCCTTCACCGCAGGTCCACCACTGGGTTCGGGGATTACCGCCACGACAAGCACCGACGACCTTACGGCCACAGCTATGGGCTGCCGCCTCAGCAATGGAGGCATGAAACATGGCCCATTCGGATTCCATGTCCCCCGCCTCCTCCGGAACGTGGTTGTAGCTCTGCCGGAGGTGGGAGTTAAAGGCCTCTCGGACAGGGGAGTCCGCCAAACGTTCCCAGCAGACCCTGATTACACGTTTGGGCCTGCCAGGTCTGGAAGGCAACCTCCCCCACCACCGAAGCCAACTCACTAACTAGTGATCGGTAGACAGCTCAGCTCCTCTCTTCACCCGAGTGTCCAGAACATATAGTCGCAAGTCCGATGACACGACTACAAAGTCAATCATCGAACTGCGACCTAGGGTGTCCTGGTGCCAAGTGCACTTATGGACACCCTTATGTTCGAACATGGTGTTCGTGATAGACAACAGAAGTCCAACAACAAAACACCATTCGGATTCAGACTGGAGAGGCCGTACCTACCAATCACACCCTTCCAGGTCACACTATTGTTGCCCACATGGGCGTTGAAGTCTCCCAAGACAACGAGCAAGTCTCCCGAGGGAGCGTTCTCCAACACCCCCCCCAAAGACTCCAAAAAGGGTGGGTACTCTGAACTGTCATTTGGTGCATAAGCACAAATAACAGTCAGGACCCGTCCCCCCACCCGAAGACGGAGGGAAGCTACCCTTTCGTCAACCAGGGAGAACCCCCAACATTTGGGCACCGAGAGGCGGGGCAACAAGAACACCCACACCGGCTCGCCGCCTCTCCCCATGAGCAACTCCAGAATAGAAGAAGGTCCAGCCTCTTTCAAGATGGATGGTTCCAGAGCCCAAGCTATGCGTTGAGGTGAGCCCAACTATATCTTGTCGGTATCTCTCCACCTCACGCACCAAATCAGGCTCCTTTCCCACCAGAGAGGTGACATTCCATGTCCCGAGGATCAGAGTAAGTAGCCGAGGATCGGTCCGACAGAACCCATGCCTTTGGCTGCCACCCAACTCACACTGCACCCGACCCCTAAAACTCCTCCCACGGGTGGTGGGTCCATGGGAGGGCGGACCCATGTCTCCTTTTCGGGCTTGGCCCGGCCAGGCTCCATGGGCATAAGCCCGACCACCAGGCGCTCGCCTTCGAGCCCCTCCCCTGGGCCTGGCTCCAGGAGGGAACCCCGGTGACCCGCGTCCGGGCAAGGGAGACTGCTTCAAATGTTTACTCCGAGATGGCATAGGGGTCTTCTGAATAGGGGTCTTCTGAATATATATATAAAACAGCACTTAATAGTCTTTTGTACATTTTCTTTTTTTATATTATTTATTAACAAGGAGCTGCTAAACTGATTTTCTTTGTTAATGCAACAGTTGACAATAAAAAGCCCCTTATCCTTACCTTTACACACACATACACTCTCCTCCATATTTATTGGCAGCTCTGGTTAAAATGTGTGAAAAGCCTTTAATTAAATGAAATTTTTATTGCAGAAGCTTCTCTCACACTGAGAATTGTAGAAAAAAATGCAACCTTCAACTCAAATGAATTTTAAGAGGAAAAAAAATCTCTGACTAAGAAATAATTACTTTTCACAAAATTACCTGTTCCCTGATTATTGGCACACCAACAATTCCTAGGAAATATATTTTTCGGACCATGAGGCGCACTCAAAAGTCTTTAATTTTCAAAAAAAATTGACGGTGCTCCTTATGGATGGATGAAGTCACGGGACTCAATGTCATTCATACCATCAAACCCAAGTGAAGCAAACTAATTCAGAACTTGCCATCATTCCGGGTGGTTTCACCAAAGAACTCCAAACTACATACCCAATATATCGGTGTCAACAGGTCGTAAATGAGAGGGATCCGGGCTTCATGTCCAGATACAGTAGGCCCTCGTTATTCTCGGGGGTTTGGTTCTGGCCCCTCCCACAAATGAAGATAATCCGTGAGTTCTGTACCCAGAAGTAAAACCCCATGTAAGTATCATATTACATGCATGAATGATCAACCGGAAGTAAAATACTATAAATCTATTACACGCACTAAAATATGCTTCTTAAACACATTCTATAGACAGTCTTACTCATTAATACAGTATTAATGTCGTAAAATGTAGTCATGATTAAGAAAAACTTAATTTTTTATTGTTATATTTATTGATAATAAAGTATAAACATTATGCAGCACATCTATAACACCTGCCACCTGAAATCAAATAACGGTATTTGTGAGAGGATATAAATAGTAAGATCATGTATAATAAAACATTGCAGTACAAGCCGACAGAAATCAGGGAAATTAACACTTTAATCAAAATATCTTTTAAGAATATACATAATTTGTGGTGATCACACTTGAGGTGTGATGGAAAAGCGAGTGATGCAAATGACAATTCGTGGTATTTGTGGAGGGTCCAGCTTAGAAACCATCTACAGTCACATCCCTCATCTTCTCATTTTCACTGAGGAATCATCCACTTTCTGTCCTGGAGTTAAAATCAGAGCAGGAACAAACACGGAAATTATTTGAAAACAGCGTCCACGGCCTTTTTTTATAAATGTCTCTTTGTTCTGAATGCTGCAGGGAAAACAACTTGCTCATCTGAAGCAGTGGCTGAGAACATATAACCCGAGTGGGATTCGAATTAAAGTGGTGCCGAGAAGCCGAGTTTATAATCCAAGAAAATCCTGAAAATCTGACAAGCTGATGAAGACGTAAAGGATGCGGAAGTGTTTCAGGACTTTTTATGTTGAAATCTCTCTGGGAGTTAAAACAGAAAAAAGTTCTCAAGAGCAGCTTCTTGTGATTGTTTATGAAGTTTGTACTGCAGCTTTAAAATTTGGATTATTATCGTATAAATGTAATCAAAGTAAAATCATTACACTCTCAGAGGATAATGCAGCCATAACTCGATCTGTTTTGTTCACACTGAGATTTGTAAAGGTTTATAAGCCCTTTCGTATCTTCATAAAGACTATTCAGACGTTCAAATTCTTTTTTCTGTTCAATAAGTTTCTGTATCTGTTCTTTATATTTCTCTTCCAGCTTGTTCTTCTCCTCAGCTTCTCTTTGAGCCTCTTCCTTATATTTTGTCTCCATTTCTTTCATTTTCTTTTTGAATTCATTTTTCATTTCTTCACGGGTTCTCTCTTCTTGTTCTTTTCTTTCTTTATCTTCTTTCTCTCTTTTTCTGATATCATCTTCCTTTTCTTCTTCTATCTTCTCCATCATTTTCTTCAGACTCCGTCTCTCCTCTTCACTTTTTTCATTCTCCTCTTGGATGTTTTTATTCCACTCTTCTCTCCTCATATTCTCTCGTTCTTCATACTCCTTCATTATTTTCTTTTCATTTTCCTTAAACTCTTTCTCTAGCTGTTCCCTTTTCCTTCTTTCTTTCTCTTTCCACTCGTCTCTTTCTCGTTCTCTTTTCTGTTCGAAGTCTCTCTTCAGTCTCTGTTGGGATTCCTGATGTTCTCTGAGTTCTTTATCGTGTCTCTCTGATGTTGTCCTGTGTTCATCCTCTCTCTGTTTCATCTGTTCTTTCCATCGCGTCTCACGTTCTTTCAACTCCCTTCCAATTTCTTCTTTAATTTCTTTTTCTGCCTCATTCAGTTTTCTCTTCCAGTTTTCTCTCTCTTCCTGTTGTTCTTTTCTCCTCCTTTCTTCATCCTCATCTCTCTTTTTGATCTCTTCTTCCTGTTTAAGTTTTATCTCTGCAATTGCTTGCTTCTGTTGTTTCTCAAAATGTTCCGAAATCTCTTTCTCCTTTTCTCTCCTTTTTCTCTCATCATCATCTCTTTCTTTTTGTTGTTGGATATATTTTGCGTTTAGGTTTTCTATTTCTTTCATCTTCTCATCCAGCAAACGTTTATTCTCTGCAGTCTGTTGTTTTTCCTCTTCTTCTCTTCTTTGGTTCTCCTTCAACCATCTCTCTTTCTCTTCTTCTTCTTTCTTCTCATATTCTCTCCTCAGTGCTTCTTCTCGTTCCTTAAATATTTTTTCCCTTTTAGATTGTTCCTCCTCCATCCTCTCTCTCTCTTTCTCCACATTCTTCCTCATCTGTTCCAGCTGTTCTTCATAACTGACCCTCAGAGCCTCTTTTTCACTCTGAATCTTCTCCTCCATCTCTTTCAGGATCTCCTTTTGTTTTCGTTGGATAGACATCTCTGCCTTTTCCAACATCTCATTAGTAAAATAATTGTTCCTGTCGAAGTTGATCATTTGTTCAATCTTCTGGAGAAGTTCCCTGACTTGGGTGGAATCATCCTTATTGTTATTGAACAGGTGAAATCTTCCACCGCAGTCGCTGAGTAATTTGTTCACATGATCATTATTACTGGATTTTATAAAATCTTCAAGTGTTTGATCTTTCAGATCATCTCCTCTAGTAAACAGCACTATAGTGTACTTTGCAGCCTCAGGACCGAAGATCTTCTGAATCAGAGTCAGTGTTTGAATCTCTTCCTCAGTAACCCTTCCTGCACTCAGTACAATGATGAAGGCATGAGGTCCTGGAGCGGACAGTGACATACATTTCATTATTTCTTCTGTTGAGTCTTTAGTTGATAGTTTGTTGTCAAAGAGTCCTGGAGTGTCCACAACAGCTACTGATATGCCCTGCTCTACTCCAAATCCCTTCTGGCACATTTCTGTCACAGAGTTCATACTGTAAATGCTCTCAAACTCTTTTCTTCCTAGAATAGTGTTTCCTGTTGCACTCTTCTCATTTCCTGTTTTCCCAATCAGTAATATTCTCAGAGAACTGGAGTCAGAGTTTTCACCTTCAGCACCTGAAAATGATAAGATTGTTTATTAATCCAAAGTCTCACTTCAAATTGTTTGGTAATTTCACCAGAATTTTTTTTTTTTTATGGAGATTTGCTAATCTCCATAAGGAAAAATATCGTTTATATATGTTGTGTGTGTGTGTCGGGTTCTTGATGTCTTGTTTGTTACCTCTCCCAAGAGGGCTGTGTTTTATAGGAATTGGTCTGACTGTAAGTTTATAACTTTACGCAAAAGATAATGAATAAATTTTGATTAATTTTTGGAGAAGTTGAGTTTTTTGTAGTATTTTTTTTCAGCTTGGCGTAGGTTTGTGCTCTCTGAATGCTTCTTGTTCTAATTTTCTCACTTGTGCTAATCTTTATTTATTTATTTTTATTATTCAAATAATTGCTTATATTTAAAAAACTAAAACCCGAAAACTCAAAGCATGATTTAACTGATCTAATAATTCATATTTAAACAATTTAGTCACAAAATATGAGATGATATTTGTGTGTGTGTGTGTGTGTGTGTGTGTGCGTGGTTATACCGAATATAAATACAAGGATGATTGAATTTGGCAACTTTGGTGAAAAATATGGATACTTCATTCAAAACAAATATTTATATACACAGTAATAGTAAAATGTACTGTTAGATATGACATACTGTATTTTATTTTAATAATCTATGAATACACTCATTACATGATGTTTACACAAATATTGAATTACTCACATGTTTCCCGTGTTTTTGCTTCAAGCTGCTTTTTCACGACAGTCAGTTCTTCCTCTGGTGGTTTTTTAACTCCGTCTTTCTGAGCCTCAATAAACATTGGGAGCGAATAAATCTTTTTCATTCTTGTTACTTGGTCGAACAGTTCTCGCACCTGCTCACGTCTTCTTTCATCTTCTCTCTCCAGGATCATATATCTGTCTCCACACATGTGTCGAAGTTCTTCCATCTCTGAACTTTGTTGTATATAGTTAACTGCAGAAGCTTCATTCCTGCTGCTGGGTGTAAAAATAACTATGATGCGATCACACACCTTCGAACTAAACACTTTCTGAATGATCTCCATTTCTCCTTTATTCTCATCAGTGAGTGGACCAACAGGAAGGATGTAAAGAAAAGCATGGACAGGATTATCCAAAGAGATACAGTGGAGAATCTCGTTCATCACTTCCTCCTCTGAGAGATGAGTGTTGTAGAGAGTTGGCATCACCGTCAGCCTGAGAAGATGTTCATGGACTAATCCGGTCTTCACATCTTTCAGACCCAGTATGAGATCTGATATGGAGGACTTTACTCCTTCATCACTTCCACACAGCACCAAGTTCAACACCGGATCTGAGGAATCACTTCCTGTCACTGTGATCAAAAGGAAGTGGGAAATAAACACATTTAGATTCATCTATCTATTAAACTGATAAACTATATGTGTATATCTTCTTCTTCGGCTTGTTCCCTTTCTCGGGAGTCGCCACAGCGGATCATCTGATTCGCACGTTTGATTTGGCAGAGGTTTTTTTTTTACGTCGGATGCCCTTCCTGTCACAATCCTTTAGCAAGGGACAGAAACACACTGACGACTTTGCAGCTACTCTTTACGAAAGTCAGCAATGGTTCTTTTACATGCCTCTCACCATAGACAGTGAGAGACACGGCCCACCTTTGATAACACTGGGGGGACAGTGACAACCTTGTGGGGACTCGAACCCCCAACCTCAGGATCAGCGATCCTGCGCCCTATCCACTGGACCACCACTGCCCCATACTATACATATACTGCATAGTAGACACTTGACCATTTGCGGTTTTGTACTCACGCCCTCGCATATCTCAGATTGCCGACTGACCCGGAAGTAACTGTCACGTGATTCAAATTAGGCCAATGGCTGCTCTCCCTCTTGCTAATTGGATGAGATGATGTATACGCCCCCTTTTTTCCTCAATTTGCACAAGTTGTCAATATGCATTTTGTTTAGTGTGATATCATTACCAGTTAAGCTCTATGATGCCACTCAAATGCCCTCCGTCTTCTCTAGCTAAGCACAAGAAAAAGGTAATGACAGTGGTGTCTCTTCTGAAGAAATAACACTTTCTCCTGAAGAAACGACAGTTTCTTCTCAAGTGCCTGAAGAGGAATAATCATCTGAACTTTTATAAAGTACTGTAATATTAAAGTGCTTTTCAATTATTATTCCAGTACAGTCTTCTTTTTCTTCTTTTCCTTTCGGCTGTTCCCTTCAGGGGTCACCACAGCGAATCATCTGCCTCCATCTCATGCTATCATCTGCATCTTCTTCTTTCACATTAAGTACCTTCATGTCCTCTTTCACCATATCCATAAATCTTCTCTTTGGTCTTCCTCTTGGCCTTCTGCCTGGTAGTTCCAACCTCAGCATCCTACTACCAATATACTCACTATCCCTCCTCTGTATAAGTCCAAACCATCTCAATCGAGTCTCTCTGACTTTGTCTCCAAAACCATTTACATGTGCTGTACCTCTGATGTACTCATTCCTGATTCTATCCATCCTCGTTACCCCCAAAGAGAACCTCAACATTTTCATCTCTGCTACCTCCAGCTCTGCCTCCTGTCTTTTCCCCAGGGCCACTGTTTCTAAACCATACAACATCGCTGGCCTCAACGCCGTCTTGTACACTTTTCCTTTCATTCTTGCCGATACTTTCCTATCACACATCACACAGGACAGTTTCTCCAACCATTCCAACCTGTCTGCACGTGCCTCTTCACCTCTTTTCCAAACTCTCCATTGCTCTGGATTGTTGAGCCTAAGTACTTAAAATCCTCCACCTTCCTTATCTCTGCTCCCTGTAACTCCACTGTTCCTCTTGGGTCCTTGTCGTTCACACACATGTATTCTGTCTTACTGAGGCTAACCTTCATTCTTCTCCTTTCCAGGGCATACCTCCACCTCTCTAGATTTTCCTGCACTTGTTCTCTGTTCTCACTACAGATCACAATCTTCTTCTTCTTCTTCTTCTTTTCCTTTCGGCTGTTCCCTTCAGGGGTCGCCACAGCAAATGATCTGCCTCCATCTCTCCCTGTCCTCTGCATCTTCTACTCTTACCTCAGCATCCTACGACCAATATACTCACTATCCCTCCTCTGTACATGTCCAAACCATCTCAATCTAGCCTCTCTGACTTTGTCTCCACACACATTTCCTCTTCTCTCTCTGCCTACGGGCACGCCTCCCGCCTCTCCTTCTTCGACGTCTTCGACCAACAGTAGTCCAATTTCCATCAGCACCCTGTTGGTTGACAGCACTGATGGCGGTCGTTGTTAACCCGGGCCTCGACCGATCCGGTATGAATTTTGTTTTGATCATTTGCATTTTTTAAATGTGGCAGAAGTTTTACGCCGGATGCCCTTCCTGTCGCAACCCTCTGCATTTATCCGGGCTTGGGACCGGCATAAGGGGGAGAGACACTGGTTCGTGCCCCCCCCGCCTCATGGCTGCATTGTCATCTGCAAACATCATAGTCCATGGGGAATCTTGGCTCACCTCATCTGTCAGCCTGTCCATCATCATAGCAAACAAGAAGGGGCCCAGAGCTGACCTTTGATGCAGTCCTACCTCCACCTTGAACTCTTCTGTCACACCGATGGCACACCTCACCACTGTCTTACATCTCTCATACATGTCCTGCACCACTTTAACATACTTATCTACCACTCCAGTCTTCCTCATGCAATACCACAGTTCCTCTCTCAGCACCCTGTCATATGCTTTCTCCAGATCCATTCTCTATTAACATCCTTAAAGCAAACATTGCATCTGTGGTGCTCTTGCTAGGCATGAAACCAAACTGGTGTTCACAAATGCTGACCTCTGCCCTTAGTCTCGCTTCCACTATTCTTTCCCATAACTTCATTGTATGGCTCATCAACTTTATCCCTCTGTAGTTGCCACAATTCTGCACGTCTCCCTTGTTCTTAAAAATGGGCACCATCACACTTCTCCTCCATTCCTCCAGCATCTGCTCACTCTCGAAGACCTTGTTGAATGTTCTTGTCAGAAAATCTACTGCTACCTCCTCTAGACACTTCCATACCTCCACCGGTATGTCATCAGGACCAACTGCCTTTCCGCTCTTCATCCTCTTCAGTGCCCTCCTCACTTCTCCTTGACTAATCTTTGCTACTTCCTGGTCCTCGGTCACCTCTTCTACTGTTTTTTCTCTCTCGTTTTCCTCATTCATCAGCTCTTCAAAGTACTCTTTCCATCTTCCCAGCACACTTCTGTCATCAGTCAATACATTTCCCACTCTGTCCTTCATCACTTTAACTTGCTGCACGTCTTTCCCATCTCTATTTCTCTGCTGTACCAACCTGTATAAATCATTTTCTCCCTCCTTACTGTCCAACCGAGCATACAAGTCATCATATGCCATCTGGCCTTTGACACCATTACCTTCGCCTTACGCTGTGTCTCCCTGTACTCCTGTTTACTCTCTTCAGTCCTCTCAATGTCTCACTTCTTCTTAGCTAACCTCTTCCTTTGTACACACTCTTGCACTTCTTCTTTCCACCACCAAATCCTCTTATCTACTTTCCTTCCAGAGGAAACACCAAGTACTCTCCTACCTGTCTCCCTGATCACATTAGCTGTAGTTGTCCAGTCATTTGGAAGCATTTCTGACCACCCAAAGCCTGTTTCAACTCCTCCTTGAAGACAAAACAACACTCTTCCTTTTTCAGCTTCCACCACTTTGTCTTCTGCTCTGCCTTTTTCTTCTTCACCTTCCTCAACATCAGCGTCATCCTGCACACCACCATCCTATGCTGTTTGGCAACACTCTCACCCACTACTACTTTGCAGTCACTGACTTCCTTCAAATTATATCGCCTGCACAAGATGTAGTCTACCTGTGTGCTCTTACCTCCGCTTTCATAAGTCACCCTATGCTCCTGTTTCTTCTGGAAGAAAGTATTCACCACAACCATCTCCATCCTTTTTGCAAAATCTATCAACATTTGTTTATCTGCGTTCCTGTCCTGGATACCAAACCTGCCCATCACTTCCTCGTCCCCTCTGTTGCCTGCATCAACATGTCCATTGAAGTCTGCCCCAATGACCACTCTTTCACCTCTGGGGGTATTCTGCATCACTTCATCTAACTCACTCCAGAATCTCCCCTTCTCTTCTAGCTCACATCCTGCCTGTGGGGCATAAGCACTAACAACATTGACCATCACACCTTCAATTTCTAACTTGAGACTCATCACTCTGTCTGACACTCTTTTCACTTCTAGAACATTCCTGACAAACTCCTCCTTCAAGATGACTCCTACTCCATTTCTCTTCCCAGCCACACCATGAAAAAACAGCTTAAACCCTGCTCCTAAGCTTCTAGCCTTGCGACCTTTCCACCTGGTCTCCTGAACACACAGTATGTCCACCTTCCTCCTCTGCATCATGTCAGCCAGCTCTCTCCCTTTTCCTGTCATAGTTCCAACATTCAAAGTCCCCACTCTCAGTCCTAGACTCATGCATTTCCTCTTCTCTCTTTGTCTACAGACATGCCTCGTGACTCTCCTTCGACCAACAGTAGTCCAATTTCCACCAGCACCCTGTTGGTTTACAGCACTGATGGCGGTCGTTGTTAACCCGGGCCTCGACCGATCCAGTGTGGACTTATGATTTTTGACTCACATGTTATATGTGGCATTGATTTTACGACAGATGCCCTTTCTGTCACAACTCTCTGCATTTAGCCGGGCTTGGGACCGGTGTGAGGGCAAACACTTGTCTGTGCTCACCCTCATGGCTGCACTGTATATTTTTTTATCAGTGCAAAAGTCAAAAATAGATTTAGTCCTGTAGTCCTTAGTACCTGTTTCAAATGCAATTAAATATGGAATTACTGTATATTTTAAATATACAAAGGAAATCATTAATTAACATCTTTATAGATGATAAAGTACACCAAGGGTGTAGGCTGGGGGGTGCACAGAGTGCACGTGCAAACACACACATACACAGCAGGAGTTGAGTTCCGTGGACAAGAAATGATGTGTATTCACAATCTTATGAATAAACTTCATGACTGCTATTGAAGAGAAAGTCGGAGATAAGTTCCGCATGACTAGAGTCAGGAAGTAAACCGGAAGTTAACGCGTTATGGGCACTGCGCATGTGCAAGCCCAAGCTGACCAATCGACAATCAATGACAAGTACGCACTGTACCTTTCGCTGACCTCACATATTATCAGTAAGCAATAATAGCTGAACACTGTCAATCAAACAAAGTGCGAGTGTGAGAATAAAGCACAGTTTGTTAGTCCCGCCTCCGGTTCCTGCACATGTGTTAGAACACAAACATTGACACACAGAGAATGAATGGATAAAATAATCATAATCCATCCAGCCTGGATCTGCAGCCTAATGCTCAGTACTTTTATAAAATTAATAGTATGTTTTTGTGCTGTAAATATGTATTAATATTTGTTTGTGCCTTGGAATAGATAAATAACTTTAGCTCAATTTGTAAATTAATTTAGCACATGTACTTGCAGATGTAGTTTAAAATATATTTGAGAATGTTTTTGGTTGGACTATAATATCTGATTCGTCTTCTGAGAGTAATCGATGAATTGTCTTCTACTGAAAAACTGTGCGTGTTGTTGGCGTGAGATTCCGTGTTGTTTACATCATATAATATGCTGTGACATGCATGCACTACATTTCATGTGGTACTTTGTACTAACCCAGTGACGTCACGGTAACTTTGTGTAGGCGGGCACTTAGCAATGGCGGCTTTCGGGTCGATAACTTATACAACAAGCACATAAAACAAAACCGCTGTGTGTGCAATGGTTTATTTATGATATTAAATTTAAGCCAAAATCGCTTCAGTAAACTAGACTTGAGCTACCGACAACTTATTTAGTTGGCGTTTCATTTCCCCTTTAAGGCTTAGGCATATTGCTCCTGGAACTCGAGTTCCGGTCAACCGAGACGTGCACCCCCAAAAGGTCTGACCAGCCTACGCCCTTGTACACCGATGGATTCACAAACCTTTCAGCTGAGTGGCTGAACTCAAGGATTTTAACATAAGCATTGTTAAAAAAAGATACAAAATCTTAATCCTTAACAAACCAAATTTCATTAAAGATGCAAGTGTTTTATATACTCCACAGGTTGGTGCGGTACCAGACGGAAGTGTTTGTGCTGGAACAGATACACGTGGAAAATGGATTTTCTGAAAGATTTTGGTTGAATATTTGAAAAGGAAAAACTGGATTTCTGTATTTATTTTCCTTTATCTTGAAATAAACACTTACCATTTCTACTCACGATCTTTCCCATCAAACTGGATTCGCTTTTCTTCTGAGTGCCGTCAGGAAGGGGTGGTGCTGTCTTCTGTTGCTGACTCACAGTCTGATCTTCAGTTTGTAAAGATTCGGCTGGTGATCTCTCACAGCTCTTACAGGTGAGATCATTTCCCCTGTTCCCTCCAACCACACGCTTAATATCATCAATCAGCTCATACACTGACTGCTTTACTCTCTTTTTCCTTCTGTAAGTATAGTATCTCTGACTCCATTCCTCTCTTAACCTTTGAGTAATGGCTGACTTGGGCTCTGCGTCTGTGTCCATCACAAATGTACAGTCCAGGGCGTTTTCACTGAAGGAGTTCAGTAAACCCATCAGTTGGTTCTTGTCGTCTTCAGTGAAGCTGTCAGATTGTATCACAAGTAGAAAAGCATGCGGTCCTGGAGCAGAAAGATCTACACACTCTTTCAGTTCCTCAGGTTTTACTGGAGGGTTGAACAGATGAGCTGCGTTTATAAGAGTGATGAAGTTTCCTTTCACGTTCCCACTGGATCTCTCACACTGCTGCTTCACTGAATGTGGAGGAGCTTCAGACGCAAATGCTTCTCTGCTCAGGATACGATTTCCTACCTTGCTGGTGTATTGAACACTCTTCCCCAACAGAATAATCCTCAGCTCGGACACTGTAAAAATAATCAAATTACATGAGCTACAAGACATTAAATATTACTGTGCCTCACTCAGTTTATAGTTTTTAAAAATAGTTTAAAAAACCCAAATTCCAAAAAAAAAACGGATTCAGTAAATAGACTGATAAACATAAAGAAAGACAAACTTATTTAATGCTTGACATGTTTTATTCATTAATTTTCTGAACTGCTTAATCCTAATTAGGGTTATGAGGTGGCTGATGCCCATCTCAGCCAACTCTGGGCGAGGGCAGAGTACACCCTGGACAGCTTGCCAGGCAATCACAGGGCAGAAACATGCTGTGAATCGCTCCAATGAGAGCTGAAGCTCCCGACTTGATGAAGCCAAAAGGACAACATCATCCGCAAAAAGCAGAGACGATGTCCGATGGCCACCAAACCAGAACCCCTCATCGCCTTGACTGCGCCTAGAAATTCTGTCCATAAAAATTCTGAACAGAATCGGTGACAAAGGACAGCCTTGGTGGACTCCAACTCCCACTGGAAACGAATCTGACCTGCTGTTACCAATACGGACCAAACTCTGGCTCCGGTGAAACAGCGACCGAATAGCTCGTAGCAACGGGTCCGGAACGCCGTACTCTCGGAGCACGCCCCACAAGATCGTTCGAGGGACACGGTCGAAAGCTTTCTCCAAATCCACAAAGCACATGTGGACAGATTGGGCAAACTCCCATGCCCACTCCAGAATCCTGTGGAGCGTATAGAGTTGGTCAAGAGTGCTGCGGCCAGGACGAAAACCACATTGTTCCTCCTGAATCCGAGGTTCGACTATCGGTCGGATCCTCCTCTCTAGTACCCCTGCATTGACTTTCCCAGGTAGGCTGAGGAGTGTAATTCCCCGATAATTGGAACACACCCTCCGGTCCCCCTACTTAAAAATTGGGACCACCACCCCAGTTTGCCAATCCAGAGGTACAGCCCCTGATGACCATGCGATGTTGCAGAGACATGTCAACCAAGACAGTCCTACAACATCCAGAGCCCTGAGATATTCCGGGCGGATCTCGTCCAACCCCGGAGCTTGACCACCGAGGAGCTTTTTGACAACCTCAGTGACCTCCACTCCAGTGATGGGTGGACCCTCACCCGAACCCCCAGGGTCTTCCTCTTCCACGGAGGGCATGTTGGTGGGATTGAGGAGGTCCTCAAAGTATTCCCCCCACCTCTCAACGACATCCCCAGTCAAGGTAAGCAGCTCCCCACCTCCACTGTAAACAGTGTTTGTAAAGAACTGCTTCCCTCCTGAGGCGTCGGATGGTGGTCCAGAACCTTTTTGAGGCCAACCGATAATCACTCTCTAGGCCCTCATCGAACTCCTCCCACGCCCGAGATTTTGCATCTGCAACAGCCTCGGCTGCAGCACGTTTGGCCTGCCGGTACCCGTTTGCTGCCTCAGGAGTCCCACAGGCTAATAAAACCCGATAGGCCTCCTTCTTCAGCTGGACAGCCCCCTTCACCGCAGGTCCACCACCGGGTTCGGGGATTACCGCCACGACAAGCACCGACGACCTTACGGCCACAGCTATGGGCTGCCGCCTCAGCAATGGAGGCACGAAACATGGCCCATTCGGATTCCATGTCCCCCGCCTCCTCCAGGACGTGGTTGTAGCTCTGCCGGAGGTGGGAGTTAAAGGCCTCTCGGACAGGGAACTCCGCCAAACGTTCCCAGCAGACCCTGATTACACGCTTGGGCCTGCCAGGTCTGGAAGGCAACCTCCCACACCACCGAAGCCAACTCACCACCAGGTAGTGATTGGTAGACAGCTCAGCTCCTCTCTTCACCCGAGTGTCCAGAACATATGGTCGCAAGTCCGATGACACGACTACAAAGTCAATCATCGAACTGCGACCTAGGGTGTCCTCGTGCCAAGTTCACTTATGGACACCCTTATGTTCGAACATGGTGTTCGTGATAGACAAACTGTGACGGGCACAGAAGTCCAACAACGAAACACCATTCGGATTCAGACTGGAGAGGCCGTACCTACCGATCACACCCTTCCAGCTCACACTACCGTTGCCCACATGGATGTTGAAGTCTCCCAAGACAACGAGTGAGTCTCCCGAGGGAGCATTCTCCAACATCCCCCCAAAGACTCCAAAAAAGGGTGGGTACTCTGAACTGTCATTTGGTGCATATGCACAAATAACAGTCAGGACCCGTTCCCCCGCCCGAAGACAGAGGGAAGCTACCCTTTCGTCAACCAGGGAGAACCCCAACATTTGGGCACCAAGACGGGGGCAACAAGAATACCCATACCGGCTCGCCGCCTCTCCCCATGAGCAACTCCAGAATAGAAGAAGGTCCAGCGTCTCTCGAGATGGATGGTTCCAGAGCCCAAGCTATGCGTCGAGGTGAGCCCAACTATATCTAGTCGGCATCTCTCCACCTCACGCACCAAATCAGGCTCCTATCCCGCCAGAGAGGTGACATTCCATGTCCCGAGGGTCAGAGTAAGTAGCCGAGGATTGGTCCGACAGAACCCATGCCTTTGGCTGCCACCCAACTCACATTGCACCCGACCCCTAAAACTCCTCCCACGGGTGGTGGGTCCATGGGAAGGCGGACCCATGTCTCCTTTTCGGGCTAGGCCCGGCCAGGCTCCATGGGCATAAGCCCAACCACCAGGCGCTCGTCTTTGAGCCCCTCCCCTGGGCCTGGCTCCAGGAGGGAACCCCGGTGACCCGTGTCCGGGCAAGGGAGACTGCTTCAAACGTTTCATCTGAGATGGCATAGGGGTCTTCTGAATCGCACTTTGTCTGGACCTTCACCCAGGACCTGTTTGCCTTGGGCTTCAGTGTGGCTTCAGTGCATTGTTTTTTTTTAATATTCCTAGAATTAAAACATAAGGAAATTAAGGAAGAATAGATAAAAAAAGTTAAGGAAAATGCCATAAAACAAGGCCAATTATGCAAAAAAAAAAAAAAAACCTAAACAAATACAAAACCAAAAACAACCAAAAACCTACCATCAAAACTACTTACATTTTTTTGAGGTGCGCATCTGAGGGCACATGCATCTGCATACATGCGTGCACTCAAGTCTGTATGTATGTTTATTTATATTTTATTTACATATTATGCATTATTTTTTAATGTTTAATTGTAATTATAAGCATTTATAGCATTGAATATGTATTTATTGATATTATATACACATATACATGTACATATACATCAGTCAGGGGGGCTCAGGGGGATTGATCCTACTTCGTGGAATTTGGTGGTCCCAATTAACCACGGAAAGCGAGGGATGCCTGTAATTGAAAAGTCTGACTCTTCTTGCTTGTGTTTTAAAACTGTATGTAGTCTCACTTACTTTCGGGTGGTGCACTTTTACTGTGTTCCCTTCTATGCTTTCCTCGAGCTGCACAAAATTCAGAAAATACAAACATCACATCACAATTTACTCAACATAACAGAGGTCTAAATGGAAGTAAGGACCATCATGTGGATTTTTCTGCAGGAATGTAATATTCATCTACAGTAGGCTCCCGTTTTTCGCGATGGTTCAGTTCTAGCCCTTCCCGCAGATCATGAAAATCTGCGAATTATTGACACAGTTTTAAAACCCTATGTATGATATAACATGCGCTAAAATATGCTTCTTAAAAACGTTCTATAGGCAGTTACATTGTCTTTTTAATTTTGTACTGTGATAATATTTATAAATAAATAAAGCGCTTAGGCTCCTTACCAGAAGCTAGAAAAGATGTAGGGTGTTTGAGTGACATCATAGAGTTTAGTGAGGAAGGTGAAGAAGGCAAACGCAGAGCAGAAGACAACATGGTGGAAGCTGAAAAAGGAAGAGTGTCGTGTTGTCTTCAAGAAGGAGCTGAAACAGGTTTGGTGGTCAAGAAGTGCTTCCAGATGACTGGACAACTACAGCTAATGTGATCAAGGAGACAGGTAGGAGAGTACTTGGTTTGTCCTCTGGAAGGAAAGTAAATCAAAAGACCAGGGAGACACAGCGTAAAGCGAAGGTAGTGGTGTCAAAGGCCAAGCAGAGGGCGTATGATCACTCACATGTTAGGTTTGGACAGTAAGGTGGGAGAAAATGATTTATATAGGTTGGCACAGCAGAGAAATAGAGATGGGAAAGATGTGCAGCAATTTTTAAAGTGATTAAGGACAGAGAGGGAAATGTATTGACTGATGACTGAAGTGTGCTGGGCAAACGGAAAGAGTACTTTGAAGAGCTGATGAATGAGGAAAATGAGAGAGAGAGAGAGAAAAGAGTAGAAGAGGCGACCATTGAGGACCAGGAAGTCGCAAAGATTAGTAAGGGAGAAGTGAGGAGGGCATTGAAGAGGATGAAGACTGGAAAGGCAGTTGGCCCTGATGACATAGCGGTGGAGGTATGGAAGTGTCTAGGAGAGGTAGCAGTACATTTTCTGACAAGAACATTCAACAAGGTCTGAGAGAGTGAGAGGATGCCGGAGAAATGGAGGTGAAGTGTGCTGGTGCCCATTTTTTAAGAACAAGGGAGACGTGCAGAATTGTGGAACTACAGAGGGATAAAGTTGATGAGCCATATGATGAAGTCATGGGAAAGAATAGTGGAAGCTATACTACGGGCAGATGTCAGCATTTGTGAACAGCAGTTTGGTTTCATGCCAAGAAAGAGCACCACAGATGCAGTGTTTGCTTTGAGGATGTTAATAGAGAAGTAAAGAGAAGTACAGAGGGAGCTGCATTGTGCCTTTGTGGATCTGGAGAAAGCATATGACAGGGTGCCAAGAGAGGAGCTGTGGTCTTGAGTGGTGCAGTACATATATGAGAGATGTAAGACAGTGGAGAGGTGTGCTGTCGGTGTGACAGAAGAGTTCAAGGTGGAGGTGGGATTGCATCAAGGGTCAGCTCTGGGCCCCTTCTTGTTTGCAATGGTGATGGACAGGCTGACAGATGAGGTGAGACAAGATTCCTCATGGACTATGATTTTTGCGGATGACATTGTGATCTTTAGTGAGAGCAGAGAACAAGTGCAGGAAAACTAGAGAGGTGGCGGTATGTCCTGGAAAGGAGAGGAATGAAGGTTAGCCTCAGTAAGACTAATGTGTGAATGACAAGGACCCAAGAGGAACGGTGAGGTTACAAGGAGCAGAGATAAGGAAGGTGGAGGATTTTAACAATCCAGAGCAATGGAGAGTGTGGAAAAGAGGTGAAGAAGCATGTGCAGACAGGTTGGAATGGATGGAGAAAAGTGTCCGGTGTGATGTGTGATCGGAAGGTATCGGCAAGAATGAAAGGAAAAGTGTACAAGACGGTGTTGAGGCCAGCAATGTTGTATGGTTTCAAAACAGTGGCCCTGGGGAAAAGACAGGAGGCAGAGCTGGAGGTAGCAGAGATGAAAATATTGAGGTTCTCTTTGGGAGTAACGAGGATGGATAGGATCAGGAATGAGTACATCAGAGGGACAGCACATTTAAGAGGTTTTGGAGACAAAGTCAGAGAGGCTAGATTGAGATGGTTTGGACATGTACAGAGGAGAGATAGTGAGTATATTGGTAGTAGGATGCTGAGGTTTGAACTACCAGGCAGAAGGACTAGAAAATTTCCTTCACCAGAGAAGTATGGATTTATAATCAAGGTGACTTTGAGAAGTTAAATAATTTAATAAGTATGACCGATTGGCCAGAGCTATTTGATAATTGCTCAAATATAAATGTTATTTGTGAAGTGTTTTACGATAAAATGAATCAACTAACCAAAGAATGTATCCCCAAACGAGTTGTCACTATCAGACACAATGATAAGCTGCAGTTTGATTCTAAATTAAGAAGGGAATGCAGGAAAGGAGACAGGCTGTGCAAAAAAGCAAAACATATGAAAAGGGAAAGCGACTTAGCTATATATAAAAAAACAACGTAATCAAGTAAATAACATGAAATACTACGTGAAAGAACATTTCTATTGAAATATAGACACATTTTTGCCTGAACTTTATTCAGCAAACAAACCATCATATGGAAACTTTTACGTTCTGTGATAAAACATGCAGACTCATCATCGTGCATCCCCCCTCTTAAAAAGCATGATTCGGATGATCATCCGACACTCTTTAGTGATTTAGATAAGGCTGACAAATTAAATGAATGTTTTGAATCGATATCAACTATAACTGATGATAATGATCCCTTGCCATATTTCGAACAGCGGACAAGTAATTCCCTAGAAAATATATTTGTTACTAAAGAAGAAATATCTGATGTTATTAAATGCCTCAGTGATAATAAGGCATCTGGGCCAGACAGAATTAGTCATAAACTTCTCAAGAACATACTAGTAGGCGATTCTGTTAGTGATGTTTTATGTATCATATTCAACTATTCACTTAAGATATAAACGTATCCAGCAGAGTGGAAACGAGCGCATGTTATGCCATTTTTTTAAGAAAGGTGATCACTCAAATGCATCGAATTATCGACCTATAGCACTAATAAGCTGTGTTGGTAAAATATTTGAGAGAGTAGTGTATAAGCACTTATATAATTATTTCTATAGTAACTACTTACTGTACAAACATCAAGCAGGCTTTCAAAAAGGTCACTCAACTGTCCATCAACTAATTGAACTATATAACCAGATTTGTTTCTCTTCAGATAATCGTGAGAAATATTGTCTTGTATTCTGTGATGTATCCAAAGCATTTGATCGAGTCTGGCATAAAGGTTTATTGTACAAATTACAAAAGTATGGTATAAATGGAAATATTTTGAAATGGTTGTCCAGTTACATAAGCAATTGTAGTAAATCAGTCTTTTTCAATTTAGCTTTATCCAAGCCCAGAAATCTCACAGCTGGCATCCCCCAAGGGTCAGTCCTAGGTCCATTTCTATTCATTGTTTATATGAATGATGTAGCAGATGAAGTAGATTGCATAATTAGACTGTTTGCTGATGATACATCTCTTGGCTACTCATCATCAGAAAGCAAACTAATCGAAACAACTTTAAATTCTAATTTATATAAGCTTAGTTTGTGGGCAAAAACATGGCTCATTAAATATAATCCAGACAAAACGGAAGCCGTAATATTTTAATTTAAAAAAGATGTCGAAGATATACATTTATATTTTGATGGCTGTGAAATTAAAAATGTAGAAACGCATAAACATTTGGGTGTCACTTTTTCCGCAAACGGTAAATGGTCTTGTCATGTTGAAAAATTAGCTAATACATTTGCAAAGATGTTATGTACTATGAGAAAATTAAAGTCTCTGCTGAATAGAAATACTTTGAACAAAATATATTGGGTGTTCATCAGGCCACACTTTGAATACGCCTGTGAATTATGGGATGGATGTAACTTAGAGCGATCAAATGCATTAGAACAATTACAGCTTGAAGCAGCCCGGATTGTTACTGGCCTTCCTAAATATACTCAACATGAATACTTGTATCTTGAAACAGGGCGGGAAACCTTATCTGAAAGGAGAAAAATGAGAAAACTCGGTTTATATTATAAAATGAAACACGATTTGGTTCCAGGGTATCTAAGGGAAATACTACCCCCAACTGTTGGCTCAACTGTAACATACAATTTAAGACACTCTCAAGACGTAACACTTCCATCTTCACGTCTAAAATCTTCGACATCTTCTTTTATTCCATCGACCACGATTAAACGGAAACAATGAATGTTTATCTGTCATTGAAAAACAGTTTGTATTTAAAGCTGTTCAATCTTATATAAGACAATCAAAGAGATTTGGCTAAACTGCCCATCTTTATTTACTTTTTTTTAACTTTTTATTAATATATTTTTTTCCTGTCATGTATAGTCTCCTATTTTTCTTATTAGTCTTTGTGTTGGTAATTTGTAATGTATCATCATTTGTAAATATCATGGAGAGGGTTCTCTAAGTTGGATAACTTGTTACATGAAGGTAGTTGGTGTAAGAGAAGAAGATCCAGAGGATAGGGTGAGATGGAGGCAGATGATTCACTGTGGCAACCCCTGAAGGGAACAGTTGAAAGGAAAAGAAGTAGAAGAAGAAGGGAAATGGTGCCCTGGGTTCAATTCACAGCTCAGGCAATTCTGTGTGGAGTTTGCATGTTCTCCTCGTGCTTGCATGGGTTTCTTCTGATTTCTCCAGTTTCCTCCCACAGTCCAGAAACGTGTACAGTTGTTTTAAAATCCCCCCTATGTGTGAATACAAATGGTTGTGTGTGTGTTGGCTCTGCGATGGCCTGGCAAGCTGTCCAGGGAGTACCCTTCCCTGAGATGGGCAGCAGGCTCCCCATGACTCTAATTATAATTAAGCTGCTTAGAACTCCCCAACCCTGGGATCTTTGCCTTCTTTCTTGTGGTTTTACTTTGGTAATAATATATTGTATGTTTAATTATATTTGGATAATAAACTGTTTAGTATATTAAATGGAAAAAGGACAAACATGTTGGTGAATGTAAACTCTGTTACATTATTAATTGAATAGTTCGAGAAACTTTTTAAGAATTACATTTATGAAAACCTAAAGTGAAGTTAATTAAAAGTATTTAGGAGAGTAAAATCTATATGATTTATTATTGTCTGAATTATTTATTAACCAAATATTGTTCAATTTGAAATTAAAATAATGTAATAATATTTGCTTTTTTACAAACTGGATTGCAAAAAAGTTGGGACACCATACAAATGGGTCAAAAGCTTAAACTGAGAAAATATATCATTTTCAGGGGAAAATATGCTGATTTTATATTTCATGATGTAAAGAAATCTCAAAAAATTTAGGGCAAGGCCATTTGCACCACAGTGAGGCATCTTTTCTTCTTACAACAGTCTGCAAATGCCTGAGAATCGAGGAAACAAGTTTCTCAATATCTTAGCCTCCTTGACCCTTGGGAATCTGGTTTCCAAGCAACATATTTAACAGAGACTGCAATATTGCCTTTTACAGAGAAGCTATATGCTGCAAGATCATCCAAGATGTCACCAGTCCTCATCTTCCTCGACCTTTCAGCAGCATTTCACACTGTCAACTACAAGTTCATCCTCAGAAGTCTAGGAATTTGAGGTGCAACATGGCAGTGGTTTGCTTCCTACCGGAAAGGTCAACAATTAGTTTACATTTATGGGCTACACATCTTCTCCAAGGTGACTTTCCACTGGTGTTCCCCAGACCTCAGTTCTTGGTCCACTTCTGTTTTCTTGGCGATGTCACATCCTCACATCCTCATATCACTGCTATGCTGATGACACTCAACGTGTGCTTCCTTTTCCTCCCTCAGATGTTTGTTTCTGCTCGGATCTCTGCATGTCTGGCAAGTATGTGCTCGTGGATGGCAGTTCACCAGCTGAAGCTTCATCCCAGCAAGACTGAATTGCGGTTCATCCCAACTGACTCGTCCCCACATCAAGATCTTGCACTCTCCTTGGAGAACACTGTCATGATCATGTCGATTTTTTTCTCTTTAACATCTGAAGAATTCATCCATTTTGTTCCACTGAGGCCACTCACCCAAACAAAACTTGATTGCTGCAACTCACTCGTGGCCGTTCTGCCTTTGAGTGCTATTCGACTTCTGCAAATGATCCAGAATGCAGCTGCACAGCTTGTTTCCGTTCATCCTTTCATTCATTTTCTGAACTGCTTTATCCTATTTAGGGTTGTCGGGATGCTGGCGCCCATCTCAGTTAACTCTAGCAGGCGCCAACACTGACACAACCATACATATACGCACCTACACCTATGGGTGGTTCGGAACAGCCAATTAATATACAGTGCATGTTTTTGGACTGTGGGAAGAGACTGGAGTACCCGGAGGAAACCCACACACGCACGCGGAAAACATGCAAAGTTCAGCTTGTTTTCAACCAAATATGATTTAAATAAATAAAATCTAGATTCAGTAAAAGTTGCACATTTTTCTTTTTTACTCTTTTAATGAATGATTGAATGTCAGAGATCGCCATCTGCAACTGTTTTTGTTGATGATCTACTTGTGTTGCCAAAGTGAATGCCTGAATTAAAAACCCTTATGGTAGAAATGCTTGTTATTTTGTAAATTAAATATGAATTCATACAAGATATTTTTAAATAATTTTGCTATTTTTATTCAATTTTTTTACATTTATTGAGCATGCCTTTGATTTATTATGATTTTTATGATTGTTTATTCTTCATTGTCTGCTGAACCACATTATCAAATGAGGATGCTCGGATGTCTGGAGCCTATCTTAGCCAATTCTGGGTGAATTAAGCATTCCAGCATCATCACAGTGCAACACAAACAACCATTTACACCCCGGAGCAATTTGGAATAGACAGTTTGCCTAATGTGCACGTCCTGGACTGGTGGGAGGAAACTGGAGTACCCTGAGGAAACCCATGTAAACACAGAAAGAACATACAAACTTCACACATACGTAAATGTCCTCACCGAGCCAGGACTCGAACCCAGGATGGTCACGCTGTGGGGTGGGCGTGCGAGCCCCTGTGCCACGCTAAGTTTGAAATCAGCTCTAATTATTTTTGTCCTCATAATTCATACGTGACTTTTTTAACATTTTAAAAAGTTCAGTTAAATTCCATCAAGAACTGAAAACATGCACCGCCCTCACCGCAGTAAATATTATAGAATTTTACACAAACACACACACACATACACACAATTTCAATTTTTTTGGGGACAGACTATCTGTACAAGCAACAGAATGCTTCTTCAGGCATTCTTCAGAAAATGTCTTCATTGAGAAAACTGTTTTTTGGGATATTTTTAAATTTGATATACATTTTTTTAGAGAAATTCTGTGAACCTGTAACAAAGTAAAGGTTCTGTACATTTTGTTATATACACAAATATGTGTTATAGATTTTATAATTATGGCAAATTCACCACGGTGTTCTAAAGAATAAATATCTGTAATTTCCATAACTGAGCGTATTTGCATATTTTTATAAACAGCGGTGTACTGGGTGTGTTTAATCTGGATAACTGCATTGTACCGGACGCAGGGACACAGGGACGCCTGGACCAAGACAGGAAGGTAGTCTGTGTCTTTTACTCATAATAATGCTGATCTGAACCACAAACGCCATCAATTAATCATGTCCCCACAATAATATTTATCACCAAAGGTTCCACAGAAACCCGTTCCACTGATCTTTATCATTGTGAGTTAAACTGGTTCATTCCTTTAGAAGACAGTTCGACTCTAAAGACGGTCTACTGGATAAATCTCATATATCAGCTCTTTAGATATTTTATCTTCACAAAGTACATTTAATAATAACTTCACTACACCACGCAGTTACACAACAAAATAATAATGAACAATTGATAAAGGAGAAGATTTATTCCTACCTTTGTTCGACGCCATTTCATGTCACTGCTAAAAATTCTCATACAAATTAAAGTGAAAGCACGTCTTTACTCAAAAAAAAAAAAAAAACCTGCTGTGCAGGTTTCTATCAGCTTTTTTTCCAAAACAAAGCACCAATCCCAGAACACTGTATAAAAGTTAGTTTAAATTAAATGGTGATGATGTGCTCTGTGTTTGTGTGACCAGAAAGTACAAACCGGCTCCTTTGTCAAAATGTCAATCATTCATTCTCTGAACCGTTTAGTCCAAATTGGAGCGCAGGGAGGCCACAACTGTCCTGTATGTAGGAATTGTGTATTTATATATAAATATGTTGATTATGTGTTTTTGTTTATGGTGTAGCATTTTTATTTAAATAAATGTTCTGTGTTTGTATTTGTGCTTGTTCAGCCTCCTGCAGTTACGGAAACAGAGATGGACATTTCCACAGTTACGGGGAATTACACAATCTGAAGCGATGGACATGATGGGCCAGAGGACGAGGGTGTCATAATTGGGAGCATTAAAGTTCTGAACAATGCAAGTAGTATCATTATGGGCTTCCTCATGCTGTTTGGTCACATTTGTGGACGCGATCTCGCCGTTCCAGAAAATCTCCAGCGCACCTTCAAGTTTTTTCAGAAGAGCATTCTGAACTCGAATGGACGCAAGTTGAATAAAAACACAGAACAGCTGAACATCAAGCTCTTCATTAGAGGCAAACTGTGTCCGTACAGTCCAGAACAGTCTGAGAGAGTTTATTGGTTTAAAACTGCATTAATCACTTGTGCTGTGCATCTTGAAGATTTGAGCATTACTATAAATAGGCTGTGGATGGACTCAAGGAATTTGCATTTTGTTTCAGGTTCTGTTTTGTACTGCCACTGTATGAGTGTTGTATATGAATATGCATATTTCATATCTGATTGTAGGCTTCACATCTTGTAGTTTATGGTGACAGCAAAGTTGTCATGTTTGGTTCAAACTGGTTCGAACTTGCTGTAGCTTTTGCAAGTATTTGTACTTTTGATTCAACGACATTTCTATGAGGTTGAAAATGCAAGTTACTTAAAGCAGTTGAAGAATTTTTTAAGTCAGCAGAAGAAAAAACAATCACATTACACGAACCCAAACTACCTTTGGTGCTCCCCACATTTTATACTGTTTAGGTTACCTTGGTGAAAGGTTTCAAAAGTGAGAGAGGATATGTGTGTCTGTGTTGGAAACAATGTGTCCCTTCCTGCAAAGATAAAACCCGAACACACACACACACACACACACACACACACACACACACACACACACACACACACACACACATACAGGCTTAACAGCATTTTCTGTTTGAATTCTTCAACTCTCTGACTCACATTCTCACCATCACATCCTGGAGGGTTTATTTATCTTTATAAAATAAATAAGGATTAATTACAGCAGCTACTGCATCTTATCAGTGATAAAATAAGCATTGATTTAAAAAAATGTTTTATAAGAGTAAAGCTGGTCCACCACCAGTACAGTCATATTATTGGAGTGACCACATGGGGCAGTGGTGGTCTAGTGGTACAGGTGCTGGATCGCTGATCCAAAGGTTTAGGGTTCGAGTCCCACTCTCCACAAGGTTGTCACTGTCCCCCCCAGTGCAGCTAACTGGGTTATCAAAGGTGGGCCATGTCTCTCACTGTCTATGGTGAGAGGTTCATGTAAAAGAACCATTGCTGACTTTCGTAAAGAGTAGCTGCAAAGCCGTCAGCGTGTTTCGTTTGCCTTGAGGATGTTAATAGAGAAGTACAGAGAAGGTCAGAGGGAGCTACATTGTGCCTTTGTGGATCTGGAAAAAGCATATGACAGGGTGCCAAGAGAAGAATTGTGGTATTGCATGAGGAAGTCTGGAGTGGCAGAGAAGTATGTTAGAGTGGTGCAGGACATGTATGAGAGATGTAAGACAGTGGTGAGGTGTGCTGTCGGTGTGACCGACGAATTCAAGGTGGAGGTGGGACTGCATCAAGGGTCAGCTCTGAGCCCCTTCTTGTTTGCTATGGTGATGGACAGGCTGACAGACGAGGTGAGACAAGAATCTCCATGGACTATGATGTTTGCAGATGACATCGTGATCTGTAGTGAGAGCAGAGAACAAGTGCAGGAAAATCTAGAGAGGTGGAGGTATGCCCTGGAAAGGAGAGGAATGAAGGTTAGCCTCAGAAAATCAGAATACATGTGTGTGAATGAGAAGGACCCAGGAGGAACGGTGATGTTACAGGGGGCAGAGATAAAGAAGGTGGAGGATTTTAAGTACTTAGGCTCAACAATCCAGAGCAATGGAGAGTGTGGAAAAGAGGTGAAGAAGCGTGTGCAGGCAGGCTGGAATGGTTGGAGAAAAGTATCCGGTGTGATGTGCGATAGGAGAGTGTCAGCAAGAATGAAGGGAAAAGTGTACAAGATGGTGGTGAGGCAAGCGATGTTGTATGGCTTAGAAACAGTGGCGCTGAGGAAAAGGCAGGAGGTGGAGCTGGAGGTAGCGGAGATGAAAATGTTGAGATTCTCTCTGGGAGTAACGAGGATGGATAGGATCAGAAATGAGTATATCAGAGGGACAGCCCACGTAAGATGTTTTGGAGACAAAGTCAGAGAGGCTAGATTGAGATGGTTTGGACATGTACAGAGGAGGGATAGTGAGTATATTGGCAGTAGGATGCTGAGGTTGGAACTACCAGGCAGAAGGCCTCGAGGAAGACCAAAGAAGAGATTTATGGATGTGGTGAAGGAAGACATGAAGGTCGTTGGAGTCAGAAAAGAAGATGCGGAGGACAGGGTGAGGTGGAGGCGGATGATTTGCTGTGGCGACCCCTGAAGGGAGCAGCCGAAAGTAAAAGAAGAAGAAGAAGAAGAAGCTAAAAAAAAGGGTTGTGACAGGAAGGGCATCCGACGTAAAAACCTCTGCCAAATCAAACGTGTGGATCAGATGATTCGCTGTGGCGACTCCCGAGTAAAAGGGAAAAAGCCGAAAGGAAGATAGACAGACAGACCACATCTAACACCCCACACACACTCTCTCTCTCTCTCTCTCTCTCTCTCTCTGTGTGTTTCAGCTCTACCCTTTCTGAAGATCATGATGGTTCCACTCCACCCATTCGCTCTGCTTGCATTCCTACACCATTCTCTCTGTTTAACTAGGCTGGGACTTCACAAAAGACTTGCTTTTATTAGGACACACACACACACACACACACACTTAACAGTATTTTAAGTTTGGATTCTTCAACTCTCAGAGAATGGTTCAAGTACCAGAACCACCATGCTGCCACTGTTGGGCCCTTGAGCAAGGCCCTTAATCCTTAATTGCTGTGTTGAATTAAGCAAAAGTAATAATTAAAAAAAAACCAGGAGGTCACTGTGGATAAGGGTTTCTGTTAAATCTTGTGAATTGTTTGTAGGTAAAGGTGAGGAAAAGAATTGTGGGAAATGTTTATATTGTGTCGTTGGGTTTTACTTTAGATTTTGTGTACACTGAATATTAAGAGAAAATGACAAGATTGCATTCGTGTCCAAACAGAAATTCCCATGTGATTGGTTGTAGCTCTCCACACCCCGCTCAGACATTACCTTCCCTCATCATCAGCCCTCAGAAAACAGGAACATACCACACAGTCTCATGGTCCACAATGTTCTCTCTCTTTTAATTTATAATTGTTCAGACGTTTTATACACATTCACTGTTGTAAGGAAATACAGGATTAATCAGTTCAAATAAAGTGCTATGTGTTCTTCACACAGGATAAGCGTCGCCAGTTACACTAAAGTCATGAATAACTCAATGCACTGACTCGACGCAGGCGCTGATTTCTACACGTGTGTCTTCAACTACAGAAATAAAGAGAAAATAAAAAGTGTGTGCTCAGTTTTACCTCATTTTTTATAATATAATTAGGTGAAAGGCTGACACTTGAATGCAGACCATAACATGAGAGAACTTGTATGATGATAATCAAAATAGTTTCATTCCTTATTACAAAACAATCTGAAATATGTGCAATACACAAACACTTCCGTAAGATCTAATACTATTGGTTTACTGCTGTATGCCTTAAGAACCTTCACAGGATGTGGTAAAACTAGTTTGGTATTATGGATGTCACTTAATAAGCATTTATCAGAAATAGCTCCAGGAAATACAGCGGGTGGCAAAAGTATTGACACCTCCATTAAATAAAGGGTTGATTAGCATGTTGATTTGTAATTTGATGTCCTGTATGTGACTATAGAACACCTGATATGAGTCTGATAAGACAACTGTAGATTTTATTAAACCACGATAAACATAACAAGAATAAATAAAGCTTATGATCTGTAATTTAACAAACATGTAGTGTATGAGCTCCATTTATATATATGCTCCATAAAAGTAATTTTAATTCAGAATTCGACACAATCAAAGATGAAAAAGATTCTAAATACATCAACATCATAAATCTGAATTTCACCATCAAAATACCTTCAAGCTGTTCTGCAGCATTTTTACATTTTCCAGAAAGGTTTCGAGGGCGGAGGGATTATATACCATTACATTACACAGTCTGAGAAATATACATAACCTTCGCAAAAAAAGCTGAATTTGTTTTTTGCAAAAAGGAAACGTCAAATCAAGGGAGCGGAGTCATAATCGACACCCCCCCCCCACACTTGGGTGGAGTTAAACAGATGGTTTTCACAATCAATTCAGAATAGCGTAGAAAAGACGTAACAATACCAGTTATAAACATGTGAAATATTAAAAATCTGTAAAAAAATTTCTAGGTTCCCCCAACTCACTCGAAATAAGTCGAAATAATGTCGAGTCGATTTTGAGAGCGCGCAAGCATGCGATGGCCGACAAGGAATAACTCTAAATAATTAGAACATTCACAGTTCACAGATTTGGTACGACTGGAAAGGTCAGGACTCAGTAGTTTAGTAGAGGAAACCATCACCAAGTGGCGGCAGCATATGGCACATTCGACAGATACCCATGCCACACACAGGCTGTGGAGAGGGGCATCGAGGTGGTGACTGAGGCATCACAGTCTGTATGTGGAAACAATCGATGAGACGGCTTCATCCGTACAAGACTGGAGCGAGCACAAAAATGCCAGTTTTCCAGATAAAAGACTGTGACAGTCATATCGAGTCATCTGAATATGTGTGTTTTTTTTGAGAAAATATATGTTAACACTCTGCCAAACTGCCTAAAATATATGTTTTTGATAGAAGCAAATTGGATCATGATATCAGAATTAAACATTTTCAGTAAAAATGCCCAAATATGGGGGAGCCTAAGATATCAACTTATCAAGATGCACTTTTAAAATCTTTTAGATGACACCAATCATCATCTTTTTATTGCTATTCCAAGTAAAAATAATGAAAAATTTTATTTTTCACAATTTTCATTCCAACAGTTAAGTCCTGGTCCAGGGCAGCCGTTGAGACTTTGAGAGGCTGTTTTGAATGCATTGATTGGGATGTATTCAGTGCAGGTGAGAACTGCCTCGACGTGCTCACGGACGTGGTGACGTCATACATCAACTTCTGCGTGGATCTGTGTATCCCAACAAAAACTGTGGAGACATACAGTAATAACAAACCTTGGTTTACAAAAGATATCTTACTCATACGCAAGAAAAAGAACTCTGCTTTCCTCAGCGGAGACAAGGAGTCATACACCACTGCCAAATATCAATTGAGGTCTGCAATCAGGAAAGCTAAATCAAACTATGCAATAAAGCTGGAACATCAGATCACATCAAACAATACCCGATATGTATGGGAAAAACTAAAGGACATGACTGATTACAAAAAAAAACCTCCATTTCATCTGACATTGATATATATGGACCTTCCAAACAAACTCAATGAGTTCTATGGGAGGTTTGAACAGTCCCCAGTCCCCCCCATCCCCTCCCTCACCCCCTCCCACACCCCTCATTTCACATCCAGGAGGAAGAGGTCAGGAACATCTTTAAGAAAAATAATGAGAGGAAAGCAGCTGGCCCAGACGGGATCACCCCTGCTGTTCTTAAGTTCAGACTTAAGTTCGCAGCTCAACTGGCCCCAATAGTCACTTCCATCTTTAATGCGTCCCTCCGCCACTGTACAGTTCCACTGTGTTTCAAGGTTTCATCCACAATCCCTGTCCCAAAATCATCAAAGATCTCATGTCTCAACGACTACAGACCAATCGCCCTAACATCCGTGGTCATGAAGTCGTTTGAACGCATCATCCTTAATCATCTGAAGGCATCCACTACCCCCCTGCTCGACCCTCATCAATTTGCTTACCGCGCCAACAGGTCTGTTGAGGATGCCGTCAACCTGGTCCTCTACCACATCTTACAGCACCTTGAGTCTCCTAACAGCTATGCCCGTATCCTTTTCATTGACTTCAGTTCTGCTTTTAACACAATAAACCTGGTCAACCTCTTCAATAAACTGACGGACATGAACATTGACCCCTGTCTACACCATTGGTTATGGAGCTTCCTATGGAAAAGGCAACAAAGGGTTAAAATGGGTAACCTCTCATCTCGACCTCTGACCCTCAGCACAGGTGTCCCCCAGGGTTGCGTCCTCTCACCATGGCTTTTTTCTCTGTACACAAACCATATGACATCTCATTACAGTTCAGTTTCCATTTTTAAGTATGCAGACGACACTACTATCATTGGACTCATAACTATGGATAATGAACACCAGCACCGCCAACGCTGCCCTCCCAAGCCAGACCGCAGTATCTGCAAAATCATGAAACTGAGAAAATTGAGCCCACTAGGTGGAGCTGATTGCACTTAGTCAGAAAAACATAAAAGGCCAATTTGGCTAAAATTGCAGATACTGCGGTCTGGCTGGTGCCAAGAAAACAATCTCCAGCTCAACCCATCCAAAACACAAGAACTAATAATTGACTTCAGGCACACAGCCTCACTCAAAACTCCCATTCACATCTCTAATGAACCCATAGCCATAACTGACTCTTTCAAATTTCTCGGCACTCACATAAACAATACACTAAAATGGAACACTAACACAGACTACATTCACAAAAAAGTTCACCAAAGACTGTTTTTCCTGAGACAGCTCAAGAAATTCAGAGTGAAAACAAATCTCCTCCTCCATTTCTACTCCGCCATCATTGAGAGCACTCTCACCTCATCCATAACAGTTTGGTATGGCAGCCTAGACAGCAACTCACAGAAAAAACTACAGCGCATTGTCAATAAATCATCCAGGATCATTGGCTCCCCCCTTCCATCAGTCCAATCAATTTATCATAAACGCTCAATCTTAAGAGCACAAAAAAATCACCTCTGATCCCTCTCACCCTGCCCATCATTTGTTTCAACCGCTGCCCTCTAGGAGGCGATATCGATCTCTACCCACCAGAACATCCCGTTTCAAGAACAGTTTTTTCCCAACAGCCATAAGGACTCTGAACTCTTTGCACTGAATGTACATTACAGCCTTGTCTGTCTTTTTGTTGTCTGTTATTACTGTAGTTGTTATGAATATGTTTGTAATCATTTGTTTTCATGTGTGCTGTCTTTGTTGTATGATGTGTGTTGTTAATGTCCTTTGTAACTTTTGTCATAGCTGAGTGCTGTACCGACAGCAAATTCCACCAACTTGGTTGTGTGGTCATTAATAAATAAATGAAATGAATGAATGAATGAATTATATTATTAGCCTACTATTAAAATGTCGAAGTAGGTTACAAATACATAAAAAGCATTGATGATTAAATGTTTATTTTCACTGCAGCACATTCTGGTCTTATATAGTATTTTTAATACCATTTTTTAAAACCTTGGGAAATGTAAAGAAAGTTTATCAGGCTTGTCCTCTTACAAATATCATAAACAAACCACTCCCCAGCAATTTCCAGATATTTTTGAAAAAGCTCCAGGGAGCCACTAGGGATTGCCACTCCGCTGGCAATCATTTTAATAAGCGCCCACCCACTTCAATTTTTTTTTTTTTTTTTTTTTTTGTGTCTCGGGCGCTTACTATGTCAAATACAGTATATTATTAGCCTACTATTAAAATGACTAAGTAGGTTCCAAATACATAAAAAGCATTCATGATTAAATGTTTATTTTCACTGCAGCACATTCTGGTCTTATATTTTGTTGCATTGATGAAATTATAGAAAATCAAGAAAGAAATCAGTGACCTATCAGAGTTGACATACCTGCACAACACGCTGTCTATTCAATGTCAATCACACCACATGACTCATCATAGGCGATTCAGTGTGCTCGAGTTGAATTAATGCTGTTGATTTCCTGATTGGTGATGTTGCTTGCATTTTAATGGCCCTTTCCTTCACTGTCTTTGCAGAGAGCGGTATGTCTTTAATTTTCTGTATTATCTCTGTTTTGTTTTTGAAGTCTGAAAATAGGTGCTCTGACAAGTTAATGAATGAATCCTTGATGTGATCACCACCTGTGAATGTTTTTTCAAGCTTTATTATCTCTCGGGTTGCAACAAACCTAGCAGCAGTAGTGGAGTCTGGAGATGCAATCCATTTCTTAAATCTATCTTTGCGCTCCTATAATTTCTCCAGTGGTACTACAATCTCACGTTTTCTTTCAATCCCACCCGGGTGGTCAGCTGAAAATTTAGCATGTCTTCCCTGGAAATGTCTTTCCAAATTACTCATTTTGTTATTCGACAGCTTCCCGTTACAGAGCAAACATGCAGCCAATCCTTCCACATTGGCAATGAAGGCAAATGATACGGTCCATTCTTCCTTGAATCTTCTGTTCTCATCAGCTATCTTTCTCTTTTTTCCTTTGGGATCCATGGCCCATGACACACTCACCGGTTTGTTTAAAACAGCTACCTGCCTGGCAACGTGTAGAAACATATGTTGCAGGCTATGATGCAAATATTTGTTGACAGAAATGTTGACATTTAGACCTCCCTTTTTTAAAACCTTAGGAGATGTTCAGAAAGTTTATCAGGCTTGTCCTCTTACAGATACCATAAACAAACCACTCCCCAGCCTTTTCCCATTTCCATATATTTTTGAAAAAGCTCCAGGGAGCCACTAAGGCGGCGCTAAAAAGCTGCATTTGGCTTCACGGCCGCGGGTTACCGACCCCTGATATAGACCATAAAATCTCAGTGGGGTCACAAAATGTAAAATGAATGAACGCAAGTCGGGGAGCGTCTGTACATATTATCTTTAACCAGCCTACCGAAGTCCCAAAAAAAGCACAAAATATATTTTTTTCTTACAGCTAGAAAATAATTCAGGGTGTTAAGGGTTAAATGCAGACACAACTGTGAGTTCTTATCCACAATTTTCTTTTGGCTACTTGTTGTTCTAAGGTGATGTGATCAATATTACTTTTGTTTGACTAGTTTGACTAAAGACTGCTGCCACCTTCTGGATGATTTGTGTAATGCAAGTTTGGGTGAATTGTTCCAGCTCCCCAACATGCACAATCTCTTTAATTGTGCAGGAGCAACAGTGTGTGTACACCTCATGACGAGATAATGAGTAAAGATGTATGCACCCCAACATTCTATTCTACATTCTCAGTGCAGTTTATACTTCACACTGCTAAGTGTATAAAAAGTATTTTTTTGTTTGTTTTAATCACAAAGGTATTTGTGATTCTTCTCATGTGGGAGGTTGTGGGGTTCCTCGCACCCTCTATTAGCCAGCAGCACTGTGTAAACATTTCCTGCATTTAGAGGTCTGTAAGGAAGAATGTTTTTATTTCCAGCAGCGCTGAAGTTGATGCTGACGCCTCTGTTTAACTTCACCCCCTTTGGCCTGCAGTAAAGAATCAAAACACAGAAACTTGATGCTGAGGATCTGAAATATGTTTCATTGTCTGAAACTGGTACGATAAACGGTGACATTCATGGTCCACCTGGAATGTAGTGTATTAATCCCAGAAGGGGAAATATTGCCTCTGCATTGAACCCATTCAAAGTGAACACACACACACACACACACACACACACACACACACACACACACACAGTAAGTGGACACATACTCGGAGCAGAGGGCTACCACGCATTGCAGTACCCAGAGAGCAGTTGGTGGTTAGTTCGGTGCCTTGCTCAGGGGCAATTCAGTCATGAAGGTGGAGGAAGGGAAGGTGCAGCTCGTTACCTCCCCACCAGTTTTCCTGCTTGTTCAGGAATCGAGCGAGGATACTTTCTTCGATCCCAAAGTTACTTCGCTAACCATTAGGCTACGTCTGCCCCCTAAATTTACTCCAGCACGCCCGCTATATTGACCAACAATTAATGAAGCATCGTTACAAAGACACCGAGAGAAATACTTCATGCACATCACTGCACCTTTATTAATAACAATCAGGAACACATGGAACACCTGATAGTGATATCTGAATTCATTTATTCTTATAATTCCTTCATCAACCGAACACCTGCCACCTGAAATCAAATACCAGTATTTGTAAGAGGATATAAATAGTAAGATCAAGTATAATCAAATATTGCAATACAAACCTAAATAAACTGGGGAAATTAACACTTTTATCAAAATATCTGAAAGAATATTCATAATTTGAGGTGATCACACTCGAGGTGTGATAGAAAAGCGACTGATACAATTCGTGGTTTTTGTGGAAGGTCTAGTTTAGAAACCATCTACATTCACATCCCTCATCTTCTCATTTTCACTGAGGAATCATCCACTTTCTGTCCTGGAGGTAAAATCAGAGCAGGAACAAACACGGAAATTATTTTGAAAACAGCGTCCACGGCCTTTTTTATAAATGTCTCTTTGTTCTGAATGCTGCAGGGAAAACAACTTGCTCATCTGAAGCAGTGGCTGAGAACATATAACCCGAGTGGGATTCGAATTAAAGTGGTGCCGAGAATCCGAGTTTATAATCCAAGAAAATCCTGAAAATCTGACAAGCTGATGAAGACGTAAAGGATGCGGAAGTGTTTCAGGACTTTTTATGTTGAAATCTCTCAGGAAGTGAAAACAGAAAAAAGTTCTCAAGAGCAGCTTCTTGTGATTGTTTATGAAGTTTGCACTGCAGCTTTAAAATTTGGATTATTATCGTATAAATGTAACCAAAGTAAAATCATTACACTCTCAGAGGATAATGCAGCCATAACCGGATTTGTTTTGTTCACACTGAGATTTGTAAAGGTTCATAAGCCCTTTCGTATCTTCATAAAGATGTTCAAATTCTTTTTTGTGTTCAATAAGTAGCCGTATCTGTTCTTTATATTTCTCTTCCAGCTTGTTCTTCTTCTCAGCTTCTCTTCGAGCCTCTTCCTCATATTTTGTCTCCATTTCTTTCATTTTCTTTTTGAATTCATTTTTCATTTCCTCACAGGTTCTCTCTTCTTGTTCTTTCCTTTCTTTATCTTCTTTCTCTCTTTTTCTGATATCATCTTCCTTTTCTTCTTCTATCTTCTCTATCATTTTTTCAGACTCCGTCTCTCTTCTTCTCTTCTTTCATTTTCCTCTTGGATTTTTTTATTCCACTCTTCTCTCCTCCCATTCTCTCGTTCTTCATACTCCTTCATTATTTTCTTTTCATTTTTCTTAAACTCTTTCTCTATCTGCTCTCTTTTCCTTCTTTCTTTCTCTTTCCACTTGTCTCTTTCTCGTTCTCTTTTCTGTTCGAAGTCTGTCTTCAGTCTCTGTTGGTATTCCTGATGTTCTCTGAGTTCTTTATCGTGTCTCTCTGATGTTGTCCTGTGTTCATCCTCTCTCTGTTTCATCTGTTCTTTCCATCGCATCTCACGTTCTTTCAACTCCCTTCTAATTTCTTCTTTAATTTCTTTTTTATCATTTTCTGCCTCATTCAGTTTTCTCTTCCAGTTTTCTCTCTCTTCCTGTTGTTCTTTTCTCCTCCTTTCTTCATCTTCATCTCTCTTTTTGATCTCTTCTTCCTGTTTAAGTTTTATCTCTGCAATTGCTTGTTTCTGTTGTTTCTCAAAATGTTCTGAAATCTCTTTCTCCTTTTCTCTCCTTTTTCTCCCATCATCATCTCTTTCTTTTTGTTGTTGAATATATTTTGCGTTTAGGTTTTCTATTTCTTTCATCTTCTCATCCAGCAAACGTTTATTCTCTGCAGTCTGTTGTTTTTCCTCTTCTTCTCTTCTTTGGTTCTCTTTCAACCATGTCTCTTTCACTTCTTCTTCTTTCTTCTCATATTCTCTCCTCAGTGTTTCTTCTCGCTCCTGAAATGTTTTTTCGCTTTTAGATTGTTCCTCCTCCATCCTCTCTCTCTCTTTCTCCATATTCTTCCTCATCTGTTCCAGCTGTTCTTCATAACTGACCCTCAGAGCCTCTTTTTCACTCTGAATCTTCTCCTCCATCTCTTTCAGGATCTCCTTTTGTTTTTGTTGGATAGACATCTCCGCCTTTTCCAACATTTCATTAGTAAAATAATTGTTCCTGTCGAAGTTGATCATTTGTTCAATCTTCTGGAGAAGTTCCCTGACTTGGGTGGAATCATCCTTATTGTTATTGAACAGGTGAAATCTTCCACCGCAGTCGCTGAGTAATTTGTTCACATGATCATTATTACTGGATTTTATAAAATCTTCAAGTGTTTGATCTTTCAGATCATCTCCTCTAGTAAACAGCACTATGGTGTACTTTGCAGCCTCAGGACCGAAGATCTTCTTAATCAGAGTCAGTGTTTGAATCTCTTCCTCAGTAACCCTTTCTGCACTCAGTACAATAATGAAGGCATGAGGTCCTGGAGCGGACAGTGACATACATTTCATTATTTCTTCTGTTGAGTCTTCAGTTGATAGTTTGTTGTCAAAGAATCCTGGAGTGTCCACAACAGCTACTGATATGCCCTGCACTACTCCAAATCCCTTCTGGCACCTTTCTGTCACAGAGTTCGTGCTGGAAATGCTCTCAAATTCTTTTCTTCCTAGAATAGTGTTTCCTGTTGCACTCTTCCCATTTCCTGTTTTCCCAATCAGTAATATTCTCAGAGAACTGGAGTCAGAGTTTTCACCTTCAGCACCTGAAAATGATAAGATTGTTTATTAATCCAAAGTCTCACTTCAAATTGTTTGGTAAATTCTGGTGAAAAAATAAAAATCAGTATTTTTCAAGGTGCATTTATCTTGGTACAAAATAAAAGTCCCGACAATGTCAGGAATCTCCGACAGTTTTGAATGTGTTGGACAGTTTGCTAATCTCCATAAGGAAAAATATTGTTTATATGTTTTGTGTGTGTGTGTCGGGTTCCTGATGTCTTGTTTGTTACCTCTGCCAGGAGGGCTGTGTTTTATAGGAATTGGTCTGACTAAGTTTATAACTTTATGCAAAAGCTGATGAATAAATTTTGCTTAATTTTCTGGAGGGAGGGATAGAGAATCACCCAAATACCACTGAAGTAGATTTTGGAGATGATCCAGATCAAATTCTCAATCCAGGACTTTTTAAATTCTGAGACAGGAAGATTTTTTCTTTTTTGTAGTATTTTTTCAGCTCGGCGTAGGTTTGTGCTCTCTGAATGCTACTGTTCTAATTTACTCTTTATTTATTTATTTTTCATAAAAATAATTACTTATATTTCAAAAACTAAAACCTTAAAACTCAAAGTATGTAATGATTCATATTTAAATAATTTATGAACAAAATATGAGACTATAGTTTTGTGTGTGTGTGTGTGTGTGTGGGGGGGGGGGCTTATTATGCCAAATATAAATACAAGGATGATTGAATTTGGCAACTTTGATTAAAAGAAGACTTCACTCAAAACAATTATTTATATACACAGTAAAAGTAAAATGTACTGTTAGATATTCCATACTGTATTTTATTATAATAATCTATGAATATACTCATTACATGATGTTCACACAAATATTAAATGACTCACATGTTTCCCGTGTTTTTGCTTCAAGTTGTTTTTTCACTACAGTCAGTTCTTCCTCCAGAGGCTTTTTAACTCCGTCTTTCTGAGCCTCAATAAACATTGGGAGCGAATAAATCTTCTTCATTCTTGTTACTTGGTCGAACAGTTCTCGCACCTGCTCACGTCTTCTTTCATCTTCTCTCTCCAGGATCATATATCTGTCTCCACACATGTGTCGAAGTTCTTCCATCTCTGAACTTTGTTGTATATAGTTAACTGCAGAAGCTTCATTACTGCTGCTGTTTGTAAAAATAACTATGACGTGATCACACACCTTCGAACTAAACACTTTCTGAATGATCTCCATTTCTCCTTTATTCTCATCAGTGAGTGGACCAACAGGAAGGATGTAAAGAAAAGCATGGACAGGATTATCCAAAGAGATACAGTGGAGAATCTCGTTCATCACTTCCTCCTGTGAGAGATGAGTGTTGTAGAGAGTTGGCATCACCGTCAGCCTGAGAAGATGTTCATGGACTAATCCGGTCTTCACATCTTTCAGACCCAGTATGAGATCTGATATGGAGGACTTTACTCCTTCATCACTTCCACACAGCACCAAGTTCAACACCGGATCTGAGGAATCACTTCCTGTCACTGAAATCAAAATGAAGTGGGAAATAAACACATTTAGATTTTTCTGTATTCTAAACTGATAAACATTTATATTGCTTGTATCATCTGCTGTGCCCTACACCCTCGAAACATACATAAACATTTCACTGAGATTTACCCCACAATGATGTGTGTGTGTGTGTGTGTGTGTGTGTGTGTGTGTGTGTGTATATATATATGTATATATACTAGTGTGTGTGTGTATATATATATGTATATATACTAGTGTATATATATATATATATATATATATATATATATATATATATATATATTTACACATACACTAATGTATATATATATATATATATATATATATATATATATATATATATATATATATATATATGTGTGTGTGTGTGTGTGTGTGTGTGTATGTTGAAAATTAATGAATTAATTATTAATATTATGAAAACATATTTGAGTCATAAAAGTATTACCACCTGACTGGTCTGCACTAGATATCCCCATAAACTGTAATGCACTGTGTGCTCTGATTTCTTTCCGTCACAGAGAACAGGAAGAGTTTCAGTCGATTTTGCTGCAGTAGATGTTTTTTAGGATCAGAGCAGAACAAGCTGTCCTTCTCCACACACATCACTGAGATTTGAGCACCAATGACATACTTGTCACTTCATTGGTTGAGTTTTTTTGGACCACCTTTGGTAGATACTTATCACTGCATACCAAGAACACATAGCTGCCCCTGGAAGAGCCAGTTATCCTAATGTGTATTTTTTGGACTGTGGGAGGAAACCATAGAACCCAGAGGAGACCAACAGGACCATGGCAAAAATATGCACATCCCACACAGAAACGTCCTGGTCAGGTCTGGAATGCAAACCAAGGATCTTCATGGACGTGCTAAACACTACACCACCGTGCCACCCACATTTTACACAAAATCGATTTTCTGAAAGATCATCATCATCATCATTTTCTGTAACCGCTTCATCCTAATTAGGGTCGCAGGGAGGCTGGCGCCCATCCCAGCCAACTCAGGGCGAGGGCAGAGTACACCCTGGACAGCTCGCCAGGCCATCGCAGGGCGGAAACACGCCGACGGCTTTGCAGCTACTCTTGTCGAAATTCAGCAATGGTTCTTTTACATGCCTCACACCATAGACAGTGAGAGACATGGTCGGCCTTTGATAACCCAGTTAGCTGCACGGGGGGGGACAGTGACAACCTTGTGGAGAGTGGGACTCGAACCCCCAACCTTTGGATCAGCGATCCGGCGCCTTATACCACTAGACCACCACTGCCCCTTTTCTGAAATATTTTGGTTTAATATTTGAAAAGGAAAATCTGGGTTTTCTGTATTTATTTTTCTTTATCTTGAAATAAACACTTACCATTTCTACTCACGATCTTTCCCACCAAACTGGATTCGCTTTCCTTCTGAGTGCCGTCAGGAAGGGGTGGTGCTGTCTTCTGTTGCTGACTCACAGTCTGATCTTCAGTTTGTAAAGATTCGGCTGGTGATCTCTCACAGCTCTTACAGGTGAGATAATTTCTCCTGTTCTCTCCAACCACACGCTTAATATCATCAATCAGCTCATACACTGACTGCTTTATTCTCTTTTTCCTTCTGTAATTATAGTATCTCTGACTCCATTCCTCTCTTAACCTTTGAGTAACGGCTGACTTGGGCTCTGCGTCTGTGTCCATCACAAACGTACAGTCCAGGGCGTTTTCACCGAAGGAGTTCAGTAAACCCATCAGATGGTTCTTGTCGTCTTCAGTGAAGCTGCGGGATTGTATCACAAGTAGAAAAGCATGCGGTCCTGGAGCAGAAAGATCTACACACTCTTTCAGTTCCTCAGGTTTTACTGGAGGGTTGAACAGATGAGCTGCGTTTATAAGAGTGATGTAGTTTCCTTTCACGTTTCCACTGGATCTCTCACACTGCTGCTTCACTGAATGTGGAGGAGCTTCAGACGCAAACGCTTCTCTGTTCAGGATAAGATTTCCTACCTTGCTGGTGTATTGAAGACTCTTCCCCAACAGAATAATCCTCAGCTCGGACACTGTAAAAATAATCAAATTACATGAGATACAAGACATTAAATATTACTGAACCTCACTCAGTTTATAGTTTTTATAAATAGTTTAAAAAAAACAAATACCACAAAAACAGAAAAATACCAAAAAAACCCAAAAACAGATTCAGTAGATGGATGGAGAAACATACAGAAAGACAAACTTATTTAATGCTTGACATGTTTTATTCATTCATTTTCTGAACTACTTAATCCTAATTAAGTCGTGGGAAGGCTAGTGCCCATCTCAGCATACTCCGGGCAAGGGCAAGGTACACCCTGTACAGCTCGCCAGGCCATCGCGGGGCAGAAACATGCTGACAGCAATGCAGCTCCTCTTGTCGAAAGTCAGCATCGTTCTTTTACATGAACCTCCACCATAGACTGTGAGAGACACGGCCGGCCTTTGATAACCCAGTTATCTGGACTGGGGGGGGACATGTTTTAACATGAAGTAAATACATTATTCTTATTTAAATCTTTCTTTCTTCCTTTCAGCTTTTTCCCTTTTACTCGGGAGTCGCCACAGTGAATCATCTGATTCGCACATTTGATTTGGCAGAGGTTTTTACGTCGGATGCCCTTCCTGTCACAACCCTTTTTAGCAAGGGACAGAAACACGCTGACGACTTTGCAGCTACTCTTTAAGAAAGTCAGCAATGGTTCTTTTACATGCCTCTCACCATAGACAGTGACAGACATGGCCCGCCTTTGATAACCCAGTTAGCCGCATTGGGGGGGGACAGTGACAACCCTGTGGGGACTCGAACCCCCAACCTTAGGATCAGCGATCCTGCGCCCTACCACTAGACCACCACTGCTCCACATTTTTCTTATTTAAATGTTTTTCAAAATCTAAGTAAGAGACAGGCTGGTTCCTGGATCTACTCACAACATTCATCCATTATCAGTACTGTCATTTCATTCAGCCACAGGGAAAGCTGGAGCCAATCCCTACTCACTTCAGGCAAGAGGCGGGTCACACCCTGAACAGTACTGTATGTGTGTGTGTGTGTGTGTGTGTGTGTGTGTGTGTGAGAGAGAGAGAGAGAGAGAGAGAGACAGAGAAATAGTGAGAAGGACAGAGAGAGGGAGAGAAAGAGAGGCAGAGAGACAGAAAGAGATGAAGTAAGAAAGAGAAAGAAAGAGAGAAAGAAAGACAGAGAAGGACAGAGAGAGGGGAGCAAGAAAGAGAGGGAGAACAAGAGGGGAACTCAGAGAGAGAAATCGAGAGGCAGAGAGAATAAGAGAGAAAGACAGAGCAAGAGAGAGAAAGTGAGGAGGAGAGAAAGAGAGGGATAGAGAGCGCTAGGGAGGGAGAGAGAAACCAAAAGAGAAGAGGGAAAGAGAACGAGAGGAGAACGTGAGGGAGACAGGGGAGAGAAAGAGAGGTGAAAATAGAAAGAGAGGGGGAGACAGACAGAAAAAGAGGGAGAGAAAGAGGGAGAGGGAGAAGAGTGAAAGAAAGTAAGAGAGAGAAAGGGAGAGAGAGAGAGAGAGAGAGAGAGAGAGAGAGTTATCTTCAGGCTGTGGGAGACACAAAGGCTTCAGGTGACTGGCAGTTTCTCACCAAGAACATGCTCGGGTGAGGCGGCGGCGCTAAGCGCTACACTACTGTTGCCCGCTGTGTTGTACCAGTTCATGACAGATTTGGTTTGATCTGAAATAATTGAAAAACCCGACTCTTCTCGCCTGTGTTTTAAAACTGTATGTAGTCTCACTTACTTCTGGGTGGTGGACTTTTACTCCTTTCCCTTCTAGGCTTTCCTCGATCTGCACAAAAATCAGAAAATGCAAAAGTCACATCACATAGCAGAGCTCTGAAGAGGAGTGAAAACCATCCGGTGGATTTTCATCAGGAGTGTAATATTCTACAGTCGGCCCCCATTTTTTGCGGTGGTTGCGTTCCGGCCCTTCTTGCAGAAAATCTGCAAGGTATTGATGTGGTTTTAAAGCCCTATGTATGATATTCCATGCGCTAAAATATGCTTCTGAAACACATTCTATAGCCAGTCGTACTCATTAATACAGTAATAATGCAGTAAAATGTAGTAATGAGTCAGTAAAAACTTTTTAATTTTCTACTGTGATAATACTCCTTACCAGAAGCTACAGAAAATTCGGGGCGTTTAGGTGACTTCAGAGGGTTAAAATATTCATTAAAAACACTAAAAAAAATTACTTTGCAATTCAGGCAATCACGCTGATAACTTGTGCATCTTCTTCTTCTTTTCCTTTCGTCTTTTCCCTTCAGGAGTCTCCACAACGAATGATCTGCCTCCATCTCACCCTGTCCTCTGCATCCTCGACTCTTACTTGAACGACCTGCATGTCCTCCTTCACCACATCCATAAATCTCCTCTTTGATCTTCCTCTAGGCCTTCTGCCTGGTAGTTCCAACCTCAGCATCCTACTAACAATATATTCACTATCCCTCCTCTGTACATGTCCAAACCATCTCAATCTAGCCTCTCTGACTTTGTCTCCAAAACATTTTACATGTGCTGTCCCTCTGATGTGCTCATTCCTGATCCTATCCATCCTCGTTACGCCCAAAGAGAACCTCAACATTTTCATCTCTACTACCTCCAGCTCTGCCTCCTGTCTTTTGCCCAGGGCCACTGTCTCTAAACCATACAACATCGCTGGCCTCATCACCGTCTTGTACACTTTTCCTTTCATTCTTGCTGACACTCTCCTATCGCACATCACACCGGACACTTTTCTCCAACCATTCCAACCTGCCTGCACACGCTTCTTCACCTCTTTTCCACAGTCTCCATTGCTCTGGATTGTTGAGCCTAAGTACTTAAAATCCTCCACCTTCGTTATCTCTGCTTCCTGTTATCTCACCGTTCCTCTTTGGTCCTTGTCATTCATGCACATGTATTCTGTCTTACTAAGGCCAACCTTTATTCTTCTCCTTTCCAGGGCATACCTCCACCTCTCAAGATTTTCCTGCACTTGTTCTCTGCTCTCACTACAGATCACAATGTCATCTGCAAACATCATAGTCCATGGAGATTCTTGTCTCAGCTCATCTGTCAGCCTGTCCATCACCATAGCAAACAAAAAGGGCTCAGACACACCAATAGCACACCTCACCACTGTCTTACATCTCTCATACATGTCCTGAACCACTCTAACACACTTCTCTGCCACTCGAGACTTCCTCAAGCAATACCACAGTTCCTGTCTCAGTACTCTGTCATCTGCTTTCTCCAGATCCACAAAGGCACAATGCAGCTCCCTTCATCTAGCTTCCACTATTCTTTCCCATAACTTCATCGTATAGCGCAACAACTTTATCCCTCTGTAGTTGCCACAAGTTGCATGTCTCCTTTGTTCTTAAAAATGGGCACCAGCATATTTCTCCTCCATTTTTCAGGCATCTGCTCATTCTAACACCTTGTTGAATGTTCTTGTCAGAAAATCTACTGCTACCTTGCCTAGACACTTCCATACCTCCACCGGTATATCATCACGACCAACTACTTTTCCACTCTTCAACCTCCTCAATACCCTTGTCCACCCTAACTAATCTTTGCTACTTCCTGGTCCTCAACAGTCACCTCTTCTACTCTTTGTTCTCTATCATTTTCCTCATTCATCAGCTCTTCAAAGTACTCTTTCCATCTTCCCAGCACACTTCTCTCATCAGTCAAAACATTTCCCACTCTGTCTTTAATCAGTCTCTCTTGCTGCACGTCCTTCACATCTCTATGTCTCTGCTGTGCCAACCTGTATAAATCATTTCCCCCCTCCTTACTGTCCTCACATGCCCTCTGTTTGGCCTACTTTCACCTTACGCTGCACTCCTGTTTACTCTCTTTGGTCCTCTCAATATCCCACTTCTTAGCTAACTTCTTCCTTTGTACACACTCCTGCACTTCCTCATTCCACCACCAAGTCTCCTTATCTACTGTCATTCCAGAGGACACACCAAGTCCTCTCCTACCTGTCTCCCTGATCACATTAGCTGTAGTTGTCATCTGGAAGCACTTCCTGACCACCCAAAGCCTGTTTCAACTCCTCCTTGAAGACAACCCGACACTCTTACTTTTTCAGCTTCCACCACTTTGTCTTCTGCTCTGCCTTTGCCTTCTTCACCTTACTCACCATCAGCGACATGCTGCACACCACCATAATATGCTGTTTGACAACACTCTCATCCACTACTACTTTGCAGTCACCGACTTCCTTCAAATTACATCGCCTACACAAGATGTAGTCTACCTGTGTGCTTTATCTCCACTTTTATACATCACCCTATGCTTCTGTCTCTTCTGGAAGAAAGTATTCACCACAGCCATTTCCAGCCTTTTTGAAAAATCTATCAACATCTGTCCTTCTGGGTTCCTGTTCTGGATACCAAACCTGCCCATCACGTCCTCGTCCCCTCTGTTGCCTGCACCAACCAACATGTCCATTGAAGTCTGCACCAATGGCCACTCTTTCACCTCTGGGGGTGTTCTGCATCACTTCATCTAATTCACTCCAGAATATCTCCTTCTCTTCTCGCTCACATCCTGCCTGTGGGGCATAAGCACTAACAACATTAAACATCACGTCTTCAATTTCTAACTTGAGACTTATCACTCTGTCTGACACTCTTTTCACTTCTAGAACATTCCTGACAAACTCCTCCTTCAAGATGACTCCTCCTCCATTTCTCTTCCCATCCACACCATGAAAAAACAGCTTAAACCTGCTCCTAAGCTTCTAGCCTTGCTACCTTTCCACCTGGTCTCCTGAACACACAGTATGTCCACCTTCCTCCTCTGCATCATGTCAGCCAGCTCTCTACCGTTTCCTGTCATACTTCCAACATTCAAAGTCCCTACTCTCAGTCCTAGACTCATGCCTTTTCTCTTCTCTCTCTGCCTACGGACACACCTCCCACTTCTCCTTGTTCGACCAACAGTAGTCCATTATCCACCAGCACCCTGTTGGTTAACAGCACTGATTACAGTCGTTGTTAACCCGGGCCTCGACCGATCCGATATGAAATTCGATTTGATTATTTGCATAACAAATGCGAAAACAAATGCTGAAAACTTTGTGTGTGAAGGAGAAAAAAAGAGGTGTATACATCATCTGCAACCAATCAGAATGAGGGAGAAACAAAAGCTGTCAGCCATTGGCTAAATTTGAATAACGTGCCAGTTACTTCTGGGTTTGTCGCCAATCCGCGAGTATGTGGGAGCACGAGGGCTCAACCGTGAAATCCCTTGTTTGTGTTAGTGTAAATGGTTGAATGTGATGGCCCTGCGATTGCCTGGCAAGCTGTCCAGGTGTACCCTTCCCTGAGATGGCCATCAGGCTCCCCATGACCCGAATTATGATTAAGCTCCTTAGAACCCCCCCAACCCTGGGATCTTCACAGTCTTTCTTGTGGTTTCACTTTGATAATAATATATTGTATGTGTTTAAATATATTTGGATCATAAACTATTTAGTATATTAAATGGGAAAAGGACAAACATGTTGTGGAACGTAAACTCTGTTGCATTATTAATTTAATAGTTTGAGAAATATTTTTAAATTCAATTTATGAAAACCTAAAGTGAAGTTAATTAGAAATATTTGGGAGAGTATAATCTATACAATTTATTATGGTATGAATTATTCATTAACCAAATATTGTTCAATTTTAAATTAAAACAATTTTATTATATTTGCTTTTTTACAAACCGGATTCCAAAAAAGTTGGAAGACTATGCAAATTGTGAATAAAAACTGAATGCAATAATGTGGAAGTGCCAAATTTCACTGTTTTATTCTGAATAGAACATAGATGACAGCATCAAAAGTTTAAACTGAGAAAATATGTTGATTTTAAACTTCATTGTGTCAACAAATCTCAAAAAAGTTGGGACAAGGCCGGTTTCACCACTGTGAGGCATCCCCTCTTCTTCTAACAACAGTCTGCAAACGCCTAGGGACCGAGGAGACAAGTTTCTCAATATCTTCTATCTTTTGCAGAATAGCTCCCTTGACCCTTGTGAATCTGGTTTCAAAGCAGCACATTTAACAGAGACTGCAATCTTAGCTTTTAGAGAGAAGCTACATGCTGCAAGATTATCCAAGATGTCACCAATCCTCATCTTCGTCGACCTTTCAGCAGAATTTCACATATCAACCACAAGACTCTCTCGTCCATCCTCAGAAGTTTAGGAATTTGAGGTGCAGCATGGCAGTGGTTTGCTTTCTACCTGGAAGGTCAATCTTTAGGTTACATTCAGGGGATACACAGCTTCTCCAAGGTGACTTTCCACTGGTCTTCCCCAGGACTCAGTTCTTGGTCCACTTTTGTTTTCTCGGTAATGTCACATCCTTACACAGGTTCTCATATCACTGCTATGCTGATGACACTCAACTTGTGCTTTCTTTTCCTCCCTCAGATGCTGATGTTTCTGCCTGGATCTCTGCATGTCTGGTAAGTATGCACTCATGGATGGCAGCTCACCAGCTGAAGCTTAATCCAAGCAAGACTGAATTGCTGTTCATCCCAACTGACTCCCCTCCCCCCCCCCCCAATCCCCATCAAGATCTTGCAACCTCCTTGGACAACACTGTTATGATCATGTCGATTTTTTTTCTCTTTAACTGCTTAATCCTATTTAGGGTTGTGGGGATGCTGGCGCCCATCTCAGCTGACTCTGGCGGGCGCCAACACTCATACAACCATTCATACACATACTCACACCTATGAGTGATTCGGAACAGCAATTAACATACAGTGCATGTTTTTGGACTGTGGGACGACAACGGAGTACCCGGAGGAAACACACGCACGCACGAGGAGAACATGCAAACTCCAGCTTGTTTTCAACCAAATATCATTTAAATTTAAATAAATAAAATCTAGATGCACTAAAAGTCGCACTTTTTTTTTATTTACTCCTTTAATGAATGACTGAATGTCAGAGATCACCATCTGCAAATGTTTATGTTGATAATCTACTTGTGGTGCCAAGCTGAATGCCTGAATTTAAAAAGTTCAGTTAAATTCCATCAAGGACTGAAAACATACACCGCCCTCGCTGTTATAAATGTTATAGAATTTTATAAACACACACACACACACACACACAGAGACACACACACACGCACACACACAGAATTTTGAATTTTTGGGACAGACTATCTGTACAAGCAACAGAATGTTTCTAGAGGAATTCTTCAGAAAATGTCTTCATTGAGAAAACTGGTTGTTTGGGTTTTTTCCTATTTACAAAAAATTATCTGACTTTTTAGAGAAATTCTGTGAACCTGTAACAAAGTAAAGGTTCTGTATGTTTTCTTATATACACAAATATGTGTTATAGATTTTATAATTATGACAAATTCACCCCGATGTTCTAAAGAATAAATATCTGTAATTTCCATAACTGAGCGTATTTACATATTTTTATAAACAACAGTGTACTGGGTGTGTTTAATCTGGATAACTGCATTGCACCGGAAGCAGGGACACCTGGACCAAGACAGGAAGGTAGTCTGTGTCTTTTACTCACAATGATGCTGATCTGAACCAGAAGATAATACAATTTCTGAAACACATTCCCACGCAATCATGTCCCCACAATAATATTTATCACCAAAGGTTCCACAGAAACCCGTTCCACTGATGTTATCCAGAGTTTTATAAGATGTTGATGTCATGATGTTTATCATTGTGAGTTAAACTGGTTCGTTCCTTTAGAAGACAATTCGACTCTAAAGACGGTCTACTGGATAAATCTCATATATCAGCTCTTTAGATATTTTATCTTCACAAAGTACATTTAATAATAACTTCACTACACCACGCAGTTACACAACAAAATAATGATGAACGTTTGATAAAGGAGAAGATTTATTCCTACCTTTATTCGACGCCATTTCATGTCACTGCTAAAAATTCTCATACAAATTAAAGTGAAAGCACGTCATCACTCATAAACAAAAAAAAAAAAACCTGCTGTACAGGTTAACCTGCTGTACAGGTTTATATAAGCTTTCTTTCCAAAACAAAACACCAATCCCAGAACACGATATAAAAGTTAGTTTAAATTAAATGGTGTTGATGTGCTCTGTGTTTTGGCCAGAAAGCACAAACCGGCTCGTTGTGTCACCAAAATGTCAATCATTCATTCTCTGAACCGTTTAGTCCTAATTAGGAGCGCAGGGAGGCCACCACTGTCCTGTATGTAGGAACTGTGTATTTATATATAAATATGTTGATTATGTGGGTTTTTTTTTATGGTGTAGCATTTATATTTAATTAAATGTTCTGTGTGTTTTTTGTGCTTGTTCAGCCTCCTGCAGTTGCAGAAACAGAGATGGACATTTCCACAGTTACGGGGAATTACACAATCTGAAGAGATAGATATGATGGGCCAGAGGACGAGGGTGTCATGATTGAGGGCATTAAAGTTCTGAACAATGCAAGTAGTGTCATCATGGGCTTCGTCATGCCGTCTGGTCACATTTATGCCCGCGATCTCGCCGTTCCAGAAAATTTCAAATCCACCTTCAAGTTTTTTCAGAAGAGCATTATGAACTCACATGGACGCAAGTTGAATAAAAACACATAACAGCTGAACATCAAGCTCTTCATTAGAGGCAAACTGTGTCCATACAGTCCAAAACAGTCTCAGAGAGTTTATTGTTTTAAAACTGCATTAATCACTTGTGCGATGCATCTTGAAGATTTGTGTATTTCTATGAATAGTTTCATAAGAGTAAGTTTATATTATACATTTTTATAATTATAATTATTATTATTATTATTATTATGATTATGATTATTCTTTTCCTTTCGGCTTTTCCCTTCAGGGGCCGCCACAGCGAATCATCTGCCTCCATCTCACCCTATCCTCTGCATCTTCTTCTCTTACACCAACTGCCTTCATGTCCTCCTTCACCACATCCATGAATCGTCTCTTTGGTCTTCCTCTAGGCCTTCTGCCTGGTAGTTCCAACCTCAGCATCTTACTACCAATATACTCACTATCCCGCCTCTGTACATGTCCAAACCATCTCAATCTAGCCTCTCTGACTTTGTCTCCAAAATGTCTTACATGTGCTGTCCCTCTGATGTGCTCATTCATGATCCTATCCATCCTCGTTACTCCCAAAGAGAACCTCAACATTTTCATCTCTGCTACCTCCAGCTCTGCCTCCTGTCTTTTCCCCAGGGCCACTGTTTCTAAACCATACAACATCGCTGGCCTCACCACCGTCTTGTACACTTTTCCTTTCATTCTTGCCGATACCTTCCTATCACACCGGACACTTTTCTCCAACCATTCCAACCAGCCTGCACACGCTTCTTCACCTCTTTTCCACACTGTCCATTGCTCTGTATTGTTGAGTCGAAGTACTTAAAATCCTCCACCTTCCTTATCTCTTCTCCCTGTAATCTCACCGTTCCTCTTGGGTCCTTGTCATTCACACACATGTATTCTGTCTTATTGAGGCTAATCTTCATTCCCCTCCTTTCCAGGGCATACCTCCACCTCTCTAGATTTTCCTGCACCTGTTCTCTGCTCTCACTGCAGATCACAATGTCATCTGCAAACATCATAGTCCATAGGGAATCTTGTCTCAGCTCGTCTGTCAGCTTGTCCATCACCATAGCAAACAAGAAGGGGCTCAGAGCTGACCCTTGATGCAGTCCCACCTCCACCTTGAACTCTTCTGTCACACCGACAGCACACCTCACCACTGTCTTACATCTCTCATACTCCTGTACTCCTGTTTACTCTCTTCGGTCCTCTCAATGTCCCACTTATTTTTAGCTAACCTCTTCCTTTGTACACACTCCTGCACTTCCTCATCCCACCACCAAGTCTCCTTATCTCCTCTCCTTCCAGATGACACACCAAGTATTCTCCTACCTGTCTCCCTGATTACATTAGCTGTAGTTGGCCAGTCATCTGGAAGCACTTCCTGACCACCCAAAGCCTGTTTCAACTCCTCCTTGAAGACAACCCGACACTCGTCCTTTTTCAGCTTCCACCACTTTGTCTTCTGCTCTGCCTTTGCTTTCTTCACCTTCCTCACCATCAGTGTCATCCTGCACACCACCATCCTATGTTGTTTGGCAACACTCTCACCTGCTACTACTTTGCAGTCACCAACTTCCTTCAAATTACATCGCCTACACAAGATGTAGTCTCCCTGTGTGCTCCTACTTCCACTTTTATAAGTCACCCTATGCTCCTGTCTCTTCTGGAAGAAAGTATTTACCACAGCCATTTCCATCCTTTTTGCAAAATCTTCCAACATCTGTCCTTCTGCGTTCCTGTCCTGGATACCAAACCTGTCCATCACTTCCTCGTCCCCTCTGTTTCCTTCACCAACATGTCCATTGAAGTCTGCCCCAATGACCACTTTTTCACCTCTGGGGGTACTCTGCATCACTTCATCTAACTCACTCCAGAATCTCTCCTTCTCATCTAGCTCACATCCTGCCTGTGGGGCATAAGCACTCACAACATTAAACATCACGCCTTCAATTTCTAACTTGAGACTCATCACTCTGTCTGACACTCTTTTCACTTCTAGAACATTCATGACCATCCCCTCCTTCAAGATGACTCCTACTCCATTTCTCTTCCCATCCACACCATGATAAAACAGCTTAAACCTGCTCCTAAGCTTCTAGCCTTGCTACCTTTCCACCTGGTCTCCTGAACACACAGTATGTCCACCTTCCTCCTCTGCATCATGTCAGCCAGCTCGCTACCTTTTCCTGTCACAGTTCCAACGTTCAAAGTCCCTACTCTCAGTCCTCGGCTCATGCTTTTCCTCTTCTCTCTCTGCCTTCAGAAATGCCTCCCGCCTCTCCTTCTTCGATGTCTTCGACCATTAGTAGTCCAATTTCCACCAGCACCGTGTTGGTTAACAGCACTGATGGCGGTTGTTGTTAACATGGGCCTCGACCGATCCGGTATGAATTTCTTTGTTGTGACTTGCATGTTTCATTTGGCATTTGTTTTACGCCGGATGCCCTTCCTGACGCAACCCTCTGCATTTATCCGGGCTTGGGACCGGCGTGAGGGAGAGACACTGATTATTATTATTATAAGTTTATATTATAAAATCATTTATAAGAGTCAAGCTAGTCCACCGCTAGTACAGTCATATGATTGGAATGAGCACACCTACCCCCCACACAGACACACACACACACACACATACACGCACGCACACGCTTAACAACATTTTAAGTTTGGATTCTCTAATGCTCAGATACTGGTGGTTGGTTAAGGCTTACTGATCCAGATCAGGGATTCAAGTCCCAGAACCATCAAGCTGCCACTGTTGGGCCCTTGAGCAAGGCCCTTAATCCTCAATTGCTGTGTTGTATTAAGTAAAAGTAATAATTAAAAAACAGTAGATCTCTCTGGATAAGGGTGTCTGCCAAATCTTGTGAATTGTTTGTAGGTAAAGGTGAGGGAAAAGAATTGTGGGAAAGGTTTATATTGTGTTGTTGGGTTTTACTTTAGATTTTGTGTACACTGAATATTAATAGAAAATGACAAGATTGCGTTACTGTTCAAACAATAGAAATTCCCATCTGATTGGTTTTAGCTGTCCACACCCCACTCAGACATTACCTTACCTCATCAGCCCTCAGAAAACAGGAAGATACCACACAGTCGCATGGTCCACAATGTTCTCTCTCTTTTAATTTATACGTGATTGTTCAAACTTTTTATACACATTCACTGTTGTTCGGCAACACAGGATTATTCATTTCAAATGAAGTGCTATGTGTACTTCACACAGGATAAGTGTCCCAGTAAAGTCATGAATAGCTACAATGCACTGACTCGATGCAGGCACTTTTTTCTACACGTGTGTCTTCGAGTACAGAAATAAAGAGAAAATAAAAAGTGTGTGCTCAGTTTTACCTCATTTTTTAAATAATATAATTTGGTGAAAGGCTGACATTTGAATACAGACCATAACGTCAGAGAACTTGTATGATGATAATCAAAATAGTCTCATTACTTATTACTAAACAATCAGGAATCTGGAATATGTGCGATACACAAACACTTCCGTAAGATCTAATACTTTTGGTTTAATGCTGTATGCCTTAAGAACCTTCACAGGATGTGGTAAAACTAGTTTGGTATTATGGATGTCACTTAATAAGCATTCATCAGAAATAGCTCCAGGAAATATAGCGGGTGGCAAAAGTATTGACACCTCCATTAAATAAAGGGTTGATTAGCATGTTGATTTGTAATTTGATGTCCTGTGTATGTCTACAGAACACCTGATATGAGTCTGATAAGCCCACTGTAGATTTTATTAAACCACAATAAATATAACAAGAATAAATAAAGCTTATGATCTGTAATTTAACAAACATGTAGTGTATGAGCTCCATTGATATATATGCTCCATAAAAGTAATTTTAATTCAGAATTCGACACAATCAAAGATGAAAAAGATTCTAAATACATGAACATCATAAATCTGAATTTCACCATCAAAATACCTTCAAGCTGTTCTTCAGCATTTTTACATTTTCCAGAAAAGTTTCAAAGGGGAAGGGATTATATACCATTACATTACACAGTCTATGATAAATACACATAACCTTAGCAAAAAAAGCTCATTTTCTTTTTGCAAAAAGAAAACGGCAAATCAAGGGAGCGGAGTCATAATCGACACCCCTCCCACTAGGGTGGAGTTAAACATATAGTTTTTTCACAATCAATTCAGAATAGTGTAGAAAAGACATAACAATACCAGTTATAAACATATGCGTAATATTAAAAATCTGTAAAAAAATTTATAGGTTCCCCCAACTCACTCGAAATAAGGTATGTCGAGTCGATTTTGAGAGCACGCGAGCACGCGATTGCCGACAAGGAATAACTCTAAATAATTAACACATTCACAGTTCACAGATTTGGTATGACTGGAAAGGTCAGGACTCAGTAGTTTAGTAGAGGAAACCATCACCAAGTGGCGGCAGCATATGGCACATTCGACAGATACCCATGCCACACACAGGCTGTGGAGAGGGGCATCGAGGTGGTGACTGAGGCATCACAGTCTGTATGTGGCAAAAATCGACGAGACGGTTTCATCCGTACAAGACTGGAGCGAGCACAAAAATGCCAGTTTTCCAGTCAAAATGAGACTTCAATATGTGACAGTCATATCGACTCATCTGAATATATTTTTTTTTGAGAAAATATATGTTAACACTGTGCCAAACTGTCTAAAATATATGTTTTTGATAGAAGCAAATCGGATCACGATATCAGAATTAAACATTTTCTGTAAAAATGCCCAAATATGGGGGAGCCTAAGATATCAACTTATCAAGATGAACTTTTAAAATCTTTTAGATGACATCAATCCTCATCTTTTTACTGCTATTCCAAGTAAAAATAATGAAAAATGTAATTTTTCACAATTTTCATTCCAGCCTACCTCCCACCCCCCCAAAAGTCTCAAAAATTCAGTGTGAATGTACTATAAACATTTGTACAAGTCGAGTGCACAGCTGATCCCATTCTGTGTACGTGGAGGGGGGGAATCGTACAGAAGTAAATAAATCCCATGTACATTTTAGGAATAATTAAACACCATCGAGGGATCGAAGGCCCTGTTTTAGACTCTAATTACAAAATAAAGCTACAAAAGCTGTGATTGGTCACAACCTCTTGGAACCCGCGTACCAGGCTGCTGTTATTTATAGTATCTCTCAGGTCCTGCTGAAATTCTTGCTGTGCTCTCAGTTCTTCATCATGTATTTCTTTGGTTCTCCTGTTTTCATCTTCTCTTTCCTTCATCTGTTCTTTCCATCGCATCTTCCATTCATTCATTTTCTGTTCAATTTCTTCTTTAATTTTTTTCTATAATTTTCTGCTTCTTTTAGTTTTCTTTCCCACTTTACTCTCTCTTCTTCCTCTTCTCCTCTTCTCGTTTCTTCCTCTTCATCTCTCTTTCGGATCTCTTCGACCTGTTTGAGTTTTAGTTTGGTAATTGCTTGTTGCTGCTGCTGTTCAAAGTGTTGTTGATTCCATCGCTCCCTCTGCGCTCTTCTTCTCTCCTCCTCGTAGCTTTCCGCTTGATGGAGACGAAATTTAGTTTTTTGATTTTTGATTTCTGTCATTGTGTCATCCAACATTCTTTTATTCTCTTTCAACCATCTCTCTTTCTCTTCTTGTTTCTTCTCATATTCTCTCCCCAGTGCTTCTTCTCTCTCCTTAAATGTCTTTTTCCTTTTAGATTTTTCCTCCTTGAGCCTCTTTCTCTCTTTCTCCATATTCTTCCTCATCTGGTCCAGCTGACAGCAGACAACATCAAACATCAACACTCACGAATGTCACCCACTCACGATGTCTCGAGCCTAACTGAAAAAAGCGCGGGAAAACATGACGTGATAGCATTCTCTGCTTCAACAGGAACGTAATCTCATAGAAACTGTCTATCTTGGTTTGAAAATCTGCTGGCAATTTTTGTGACGTTGTGGTCCTCGCTCTGAGAGGGAGGAGGTTGCACATATTCATTTCCTTGACAACTACCTGGACATGGAGATGCAACTGCACTGTTGACAAGCTTTTTCGTGATTAGCTTTTTTTTTGTTTTCTTCATTACAGTAATAATAATCTCCGCTTTTCTGCCCTCTAGTTAGAATTATATGTAATAATTTCGCTCCCTGGATGTGGAGACACAGCTGCACTGTTGACAAGTCTCTCCCTGCAGCACGTTGCTCAAGCACTCAGGTGCGAGCTCGTTCCTCCAGCTGTCTCCATTCGCTTTTGTTTTTCCCTTCATTGAATTAAGAACAATATCCACTTTTCTCAAGTCCCTCACAAATTTCTCGTTCACTCCAAACTTTCTTTCTGCTCGATTACCATTTTCTGCTGCATATTTTACGACATGCAGCTCGGAATCTGCTGAATAGAATTTCCTCTTTGGGACCATTTCTTCAGGATTGGATGAGCAGGTACTGGTACTCAAGCATAGAGTGCCCTCTTGTGGTTGTGGGTGTAAAAATAACAAACACGTGAAATTATGTCTGATTATGACAAACAGAATTAGATGTAATAATTTCACATATGGGGCAGTGGTGGCCTTGTGGTATCGGTGCTGAATCACTGATCCTAAGGATCCAGATTCAAGCTCCACTCACCATTATTTATGACAAACATTATTATGACAAATAGAATTATACTAGTATTTGCTTAGGGTTACAAAAGTCCGCAGAACAGTGTAAACACAAAGATCACAGAGACAACGTCTTAACACAAGGGTAACGCGCTATATAACTGAGATATACACATATATAAACGATATATATAACTGAACTGGGGAGCAGTGGTGGTCTAGTGGATAGGGCACAGGATCACTGATCCTAAGGTTTGGGGTTCGAGTCCCCACAGGATTGTCACTTTCCCCCCCAGTGCAGCTAACTGGGTTATCATAGGCGGGTCATGTCTCTCATTGTCTATGGTGAGAGGCATGTAAAAGAACTATTGCTGACTTCCATAAAGAGTAGCTGCAAAGCCGTCAGCGTGTTTCTATCCCTTGCTAAAAGGGTTGTGACAGGGAGGGCATCCGACATAAACACCTGTGCAAATCAGATAATTCGCTGTGGCGACTCCTGAGAAAGGAAAAAAAGAAAATAACTGAACTGGGAAGAAGGAGGGGCACGTTCAGTCTGTAGTTTGTAAACAATGAATGCAGTATCATTACATCAGTGTACTACATAGGTACGTCTAAACTCAAAATTTGACTTTTGACAAAATGTAAAATCGAAAAAACGTAAAACGGATGAACGTAAGTCGGGGAGCGGCTGTACGTATTATCGTCAACCAGCTTACCTAAGTCCCAAAAAAAGCATGAAATATTTTTTTTTTACAGCGAGAAAATAATTCAGGGTGTTAAGGGTTAAATGTAGACACAACTGTGAGGCAAATTCTTATCCACAATGTTCTTTTGGCTACTTGTTGTTCGAAGGTGATGTGATCAATATTACATGCATTGAGTTTGACTAATGATGGAGTGCTGTCACCTTCTGGATGATTTGTGTAATGCAAGTTTGGGTGAATTGTTCCAGCTCCCCAACATGCACAATCTCTTTAATTGATTGACAGTGTATGTACAACTTATGACGAGATAATGAGTAAAGATGTATGCACCGCAACATTCTAATCTACATTCTCAGTGCAGTTTATACTTCACACTGCTAAGTGTAGAAAAAGTTTTTTTTTGTTTGTTTTTATTGTCTTAATCACAAAGGTCTCTGTAATTCTTCTCATGTGGGAGGTCGTGGGGTTCTTAGCACCCTCTATTAGCCAGCAGCACTGTGTAAACATTTCCTGCATTTACAGGTCTGTAGGGAAGAATGTGTGACATTCATGGTCCACCTGGAATGTATTGTAATCCCAGAAGAGGAAATATTGCCTCTGCATTGAACCCGTTCAAAGTGAACACACACACACAAACACACACACACACACACACACACACACACACACAGTAAGTGAACACATACTCGGAGCAGAGGGCTACCACGCATTGCAGTGCCCAGAGAGCAGTTGGTGGTTAGTTCGGTGCCTTGCTCAGGGGCAATTCAGTCATGAAGGTGGAGGAAGGGACGGTGCAGCTCGTTACCTCATCACCAGTTTTCCTGCTTGTTCAGGAATCGAGCGAGGATACTTTCTTCGATCCCAAAGTTACTTTGCTAACCATTAGGCTACGGCTGCCCCCTAAATTTACTCCAGCACGCCCTTTATTCTTTCTTTCTTCCTTTCTTTTCCATCATCTGATTGGCACGTTTGATTCGGCAGAGTTTTTTTTACGTCGGATGCCCTTCCTGTCACAACCCTTTTAGCAAGGGACAGAAACACGCTGACGACTTTGCAGCTACTGTTTACGAAAGTCAGCAATGGTTCTTTTACATGAACCTCTCACCATAGACAGTAAGAGACATGGCCCGCCTTTGATAACCCAGTTAGCTCCACTGGGGGCAGCACTCTATATTGACCAACAATTAATGAAGCATCGTTACAAAGACACCGAGAGAAATACTTCATGCACATCACTGCACCTTTATTAATAACAATCAGGAACACATGGAACACCTGATAGTGGGAGCTGAATTTATTTATTCTTATAATTCCTTTATCAACCGAACACCTGCCACCTGAAATCAAATAACAGTATTTGTAAGAGGATATAAATAGTAAGATCATGTATAATCAAACATTGCAATACAAGCCGACATAAATTGGTGAAATTAACACTTTTATCAAAATATCTGGAAAGAATATTCATAATTTGGGGGTGATCACACTCGAGGTGTGATAGAAAAGCGAGTGATGCAAATGACAATTCGTGGTATTTGTGGAAGGAGTTAAAATCAGAGCAGGAACAAACACGGAAATTATTTTGATAACAGCGTCCATGGCCTTTTTTATAAATGTCTCTTTGTTCTGAATGCTGCAGGAAAAACAACTTGCTCATCTGAAGCAGTGGCTGAGAACATATAACCCGGGTGCACCACCCCGAAAGCGTAACGAGAGTCAGTGTATATAGTAACATCCTGGTCGGAAGCGAGAGTGCATGCCCGAGTGAGCGCGTATAACTCCGCTGCTTGGGCGGAATTAAAGGGGAGCGAGTACGCTTCCAAAACTTGGTCCGGTAAGGAACATACCGCGTAGCCGCAGAGGAACACTCCGTCGGAGGGTTTCGAGCATGACCCATCTACAAACAGGGAGAGACCTGTGGAGAGAGGCGTGGATAATAAGTCGGACCTAATACTGGTGTCATGGACAACGGTGTCCATGCAGTCATGTCCCAACGGTTCGCAGTCATCCTGAGAATTAAGCAGGCGCTGTAGGGCCTGGGCCACGTTATCTAGGGAAGAGGAACAAGAGATGGTTAGATTATCAGTAGCACAAAGGATGGCCTCGTAACCTGAGTGACGTTGAGAAGACATGTGTTGTGTGGACAGAGTATTAAGGATATGCTTAACCTGATGGCTGGTGTGTAAAACGAGTGGATGGGAGAGCACTATTTTTTCTGCTTCGAGAACTAACACCGCACTGGCAGCGACAGCACGAAGACAGGCAGGTAAACCCTGAGCTACAGTATCTAAAGTTTTGGAGAGGAAAGCACAGGGTCTCAGTCCCCCCCCGTGGTCCTGAGCCAAAACCCCAGAAGCCGTGCTGGCCTAGTGCGCGACATAGAGGTGAAAGGGTTTGGTGTAGTCCGGGAGCCCAAGAGCCGGCGCGGAGCATAGGGCCGACTTCAGGGCTTTGAATGCGTCCAGCATGTCCTCAGTCCAGACCAAGGATTGGTGGAGAGGGTCAGTGTGAGCCACGGCAGAGCGTAAACATTTGTCATAAAAGGAACAGTCCGGGATCCATTGGCGGCAGTAGTTAATGAGGCCCAGGAAAGCAAAGAGCGCCTGTTTCGAGGCAGGCTTCTGAGTGTCCACTATGATCTTGACGCGATCCTGAGTAAGGCGTTTTGTCCCGTGAGAGAGTTCGTAGCCCAGGTATATGACAGTCAGTAGGCAAAACTGTAGCTTGGGCTTTGAAACCTTGAAACCCTTCTTTTCCAGTAAGAGAAGCAGTTGAACGGTTGCATCAAGACAAAGTTCATAAGTTAGGCCGGACACCAGGAGGTCGTCGGCGTAGGAGTGGACACAGGAACCCACGGGACGTCGAGAGACCCCAGTGCATCCCTAACCACAGCCGAGAAAACAGCAGGAGAGTCTATAAACCCTTGAGGTAATCTAGTACACGTGTACTGTCGCTGCCGGTGTGTGAAAGCAAAGAGGGGCTGTGTGTTGGGCTCAACAGGGATACTAAAAAACGCCGAGCACAGGTCAATCACGGAGAAATGGGTATGGTCGCAAGGAATGGAAGCCATAATAGAAGGCACGTCTGGGACGACCGGCGAGACTGGGATGATAAGATAAGATACAGCTTTATTAATCTCACAATGGAGAAATTCACTGTAACAGAAACAGAGGAGGTGTCGCACGTTTGAATGGTCATGCTCGAGCCCTGGAAAGAGATTTGAAACCCCAGAATGCTCATGAGATCGCGGCCCAGCAAATTAAAAGGACATTCGGACATATATACAAAGGAGTAGGATATTTGCAATTTATTAAGCGTAGGGTCATCAGGAAAACATAAAAGAAGGGGCGGCGTATATGGGGAGGAGAAGGGGACCCCATCTATACCCACAGAACTGGTGGACCTGGAGGAGACAGCACCCTGATAGTCCCTGCCTAGGGAGGATAGGGTCGCACCACTATCGATAACAAAAAGATATTCTACCCCTTCTAGAACAACAGGAAGGAGGGGCAGATTCTCATTGCAGGGCGAGTTAAACACTAGATGCATTAAGCTACAGGTCACGGGGTCCCTACTCCGCGCGGGTATGGCCATGTTGGCGATGCGCCTGCGGAATCTGAGGGGGGGCGAGACGGGTTGTCTCCCTGGTGGGTCCAAGAGGCAGAATTACGTTCATCTCTCTGTCTCTTTCTACATTCCTTCTTCCAGTGCCATTCTATACCACAATAATGACACTTTCTGGTCTTTCTATACGAATCCCTTCCCCTATTCTTATCACGAGGGCCCTGGAGGGCCACCGCCAGCAGAACCCTATTCTTCACATTCAATAGTCCATCTGATTCTAACATACGAACCCTTTCTCCGGCAGTTCTAACGATGAGACGTTGACGATCTGTGAAATGCGGTTTAAGTGCGCTCTGGACCTCTGGGAGACAATTACTTAAAAAACTGGACACGAACATAGAATTTGCCTCTTCGATACGAAGATCAAATCCTCCTACATGATGCCAAGTTTCAGTAAAGCGATTCCAAAATACCGAAGTTAGTTCGCCCCGCTTCTGCTTACAATTAGTTACGTGTGAAAGATCGCAAGCTCCCTCCCGTCGGGAGACTAGATAAGCCGTAAATTGCGCGCGCAAGGTTTCTAACGCGTCGGGATTATCCCTCCACTAGAGCGAGGAATGATAACAAGTCTGACGACGCCCCTCTTCCCCCCTGTCCTCTTCTATTTTTTCGTTAGTCACCTCATCGTTTCTGGGGTCCAAGCAGGGGACATTCTGGAGGACCACAGCCTCATTGTATGCTTCCTTTAGGGTAGACTGCAGGATAAAGCGATAGTCCCCTCCCGTTAGTTGGCAATACCTAGTGGACCGTATAAGCATATCTACGTAGGCCAGGGGTGTGTCCAAGCCAGGGAGCATGGAGATAATGTCTTTGAGTGCGGCCACGGACGGTGGTTCCACAACGATACCCCTTCCCCTATTCTGCCATATACAAGCTACATTCTTCACTGCCCTAGGTTTAGGTGGCTTCGAGAGAGGAGGAGGATCGGGCTGAGAGCCCGCGTCGGGACCAATGTCCCCCGGGTTTTCCCAGTCCGAATCCTCATCCCCTGATGTATCTTCAGAGTCTTCCTCATTCACTGGCGGAGGCGGGGAGGGAATCACAACCCTGGGCTTTCCTTTCGGTTTAGCTTTGGGTCGAACTCCTCCCTCCGCAGCGAGCAGGGTTGGGTATAGGGCAGGGACCTCCACTGGCTTAGGGTCAGCGGGGAGTAGCGGGACTATCTCCCCTGATCCTACTGGATAGGGTGGGGGAGCCGACGGGGGAGTTACAGGGGACACAGTTTGCACACAGCAAGCTGGACTTTTGGTATTTTTCCCTTTTCTCTTTTCTTTACTCATTAATATAGGTTTGGGGACACTCTGAGTCACTTTCTTGGGCTCGAAGAGCTTTTTAAGTTGTAACCAGTATGAGCGCATTTCATACCATTTTACATAAGCCTCCTTCATGTATTCGTCATCCCAGGAGGGGTTGCCCAATCCATCATAAATCATGCGATGCGCGGATGTCAGGAATCCTGCATCAAAAGTCCCCGTTCGAGGGAAGTTTGGCACTTGGTCTAGTCCCTCCGTCCATCCAGCTAGATTACTAAGCCATGGTTCAGTATAATAAGCAAGACCACATTTATTCATCCATTCCTTGGAGGTTTCCCTGGGATTAGGCTTTGGGTAGGAATTTCCCATTGTTTACCCTCTAACAACAAAACAATAGAAAAAATACGTTGGCATACAGGAATACAGGGGCACCTTCTTTTTTTCTTTCGTTTTTAGTTTTTTGTTTTTGTATAGCGCTCTTCCCAGTTATAGCAACTGAGGATAACCATCCCTTCTAGAGAAGGGGATAAACCGTCCCTTATAAAAAGAGGATAACAGACGCTCAAATACTGCTAACCAGGTAGTCAAACAAATCTTGTCTTACCTGATCAGGAGTATCACGTCGGGGTCACCAAATTGTTAGAACTCTCCGTGGAGGAAGCTCTTAGATAAACCTGCACGACCTGGATTCCTGCATCTCAACATCTGGGAGTACTCCGGGAGCAACAGACAACAAACCACACGAGTGAAATCAGTCTGGTTTATTCATCGGAAGCTCATCGAACACATGCAGTGTCCGCTTATTTATACAGAGGGATGTGCGTGCAAAGCAGTAATTGCGTGTTCACAAAGCATTAACATATATGTTTGTGCACTGCGGCACAAACATATATGTTAATGCTTTGTGAACACGCAGAGCATTAACATATATGTTTGTGCACTGCGGCACGTAACACTTGGGGATGTGCATGCAAAGTAGTAATTACGTGTTCACAAAGCATTTCCATATATATATGTTTGTGCCCTGCGGCGCTTAACACTTGGCTATATGCATTTCAAAGCAATTCCTCATTGTTACATTGTTACTTTCCGAATCCCACACCGAACCGAAACACAACACAGGAACACCCACCCAACAGTTTCATGTGCCTAGCGCACATGTCACAATTACAAGTAGAACAGGAAGCTTTAGATACACAGAAGTTACAATACACACATAGTTGCATCTCATTTATCCTATCAATTTATTCCTTCACGCTGTGTGCTCTGATTTCTTTCCGTCACAGAGAACAGGAAGAGTTTCAGTCGATTTTGCTGCAGTAGATGGTTTGTGGGATCAGAGCAGAACTAGCCTTCCTTCTCCACACACATCACTGAGATTTGAGCACCAATGACACACTTGTCACTTCACTGGTTGAACTTTCTTGGACCACCTTTGGTAGATACTTATCACTGCATACCAAGAACACATAGCTAGGGGCAACTGGAAGAGACAATTAGCCTAACGTGTATTTTTTGGACTGTGGGAGGAAACCAGAGAACCCAGAGGAACAAATGGTACCATGGTGAAAATATGCACATCCTACACAGAAACACCCTCGTCAAGCCCAGAACGCAAACCAAGTATGTTAGTGGTGTGAGGCGGACGTGCTAAACACTACACCACCGTGCCACCCACATTTTAAATGTTGTATTTAATGGACATATTGACCAGACAAGACCCATGCATGAGGTGCCTTTGGTGGTCGCCATGTTACCAACGACTAAAATCCTTTATTCCAACAAGATGGGTGTTGAATGTTGTCGCTCAACTTGCTCCAACAAGTGAAATAATATCCTTAAAGCACAAGGAATAAATACAACTTAAAATTGTACACTTTGCAATCCCACAGTGTGTTTACATCTATAAAACCTTCTGGTTAAGTGGATCCCGTCTCTGGTAAGATGGCGGCAACTTCGGCACTTTCCAGATACACACAATATACCGAGTAGCGCCAGTTTTGTGTTTATATTTTACTTTAAAATTAAAAAAAGAAGAGAAACTGACTACAGAAAACCATTAGGAAGGGGTGGTGCTGTGTTCTGTTACTGACTCACAGTCTGATCTTCAGTTTGTAAAGATTCGGCTGGTGATCTCTCACAGCTCTTACAGGTGAGATAATTTTCCCTGTTCTCTCCAACCACACGCTTAATATCATCAATCAGCTCATACACTGACTGCTTTATTCTCTTGATCTTATTGTAATTATAGTATCTCTGACTCCATTCCTCTCTTAACCTTTGAGTAACGGCTGACTTGGGCTCTGCGTCTGTGTCCATCACAAACGTACAGTCCAGGGCGTTTTCACCGAAGGAGTTCAGTAAACCCATCAGTTGGTTCTTGTCGTCTTCAGTGAAGCTGCAGGATTGTATCACAAGTAGAAAAGCATGCGGTCCTGGAGCAGAAAGATCTACACACTCTTTCAGTTCCTCAGGTTTTACTGGAGGGTTGAACAGATGAGCTGCGTTTATAAGAGTGATGTAGTTTCCTTTCACGTTTCCACTGCATCTCTCACACTGCTGCTTCACTGAATGTGGAGGAGCTTCAGACGCAAATGCTTCTCTGCTCAAGATACGATTTCCTACCTTGCTGGTGTATCGAAGACTCTTCCCCAACAGAATAATCCTCAGCTCGGACACTTTAAAAATAATCAAATTACATGAGATACAAGACATTAAATATTACTGCACCTCACTCAGTTTATAGTTTTTAAAAATAGTTTAAAAAACCCAAATTCAAAAAAAAAACGGATTCAGAAAATAGACCGATAAACATACAGAAAGACAAACTTATTTAATGCTTGACATGTTTTATTCATTAATTTTCTGAACTGCTTAATCCTAATTAGGGTTATGAGGAGGCTGATGCCCATCTCAGCCGACACTGGGCGAGGGCAGAGTACACCCTGGACAGCTTGCCAGGCAATCACAGGGCAGAAACATGCTGACAGCAATGCAGCTCCTCTTGACGAAAGTCAGCGATGGTTCTTTTACATGAACCTCTCACCATAGACAGTTAGAGACACGGTTGGCCTTTGAAAACCCAGTTAGCTGGACTGGGAAGCGTATAAGTTATTATTTAAATGTTTTTTTCAAAAACTAAGTAAGAGACAGACTGGTTCCTAGATTAGCTCACAACATTCAGCCATTTGTTTTGGAGACAAAGTCAGAGAGGCTAGATTGAGATGGTTTGGACATCATCATCATCTTCCGCTTAGTCCAGGGTGGGGTCGCGGGGGCAGAAACCTAAGCAAAGAGGTCCAGACATCCCTCTCCCGAGCCACTTCCTCCAACTCTCCCGGGGGGGACACCGAGGCGGTCCCAGACAAGCCGAGAGACATAGTCCCTCCAGCGTGTTCTAGGTCGACCCTGGGGTCTCTTCCTGGTTGGACATGCCCGAAACACCACGCCAGGGAGGCGTCCTGGGGGCATTCTGACCAGATGCCCGAGCCACCTCAACTGGCCCCTCTCAATGCGGAGGAGCAGCGGATCTACTCCGAGCTCTCCCTGGATGGTGGAGCTTCTCACCTTATCTCTAATGGAGAACCCCGCCACCCAGCAAAGGAAGCTCATTTCAGCCACTTGTATCCGTGATCTTGTTCTTTCGGTCATTACCCAAAGCTCGTGACTATAGGTGAGGGTTGGAACGTAGATCGACTGGTAAATTGAGAGCTTCGCCTTGCGGCTCAGCTCCTTCTTCACCACGACGGACCGGTACAGGCACCGCTTAACAGCAGAGGCTGCAACGATCCATCTGTTGATCTCTCGCTCCATCCTTCCCTCACTCGTAAACAAGACCCCAAGATACTTAAACTCCTCCACTTGGGGCAGGACCTCATTCCCGACCCAGAGGGTGCATTCCACCATTGTCCGACTGAGAACCATGGCCTCGGACTTGGAGGTACTGATCTTCATCCCAGCTGCTTCGCACTCGGCTGCGAATCGCTCCAATGAGAGCTGGAGGTCCCGACTTGATGAAGCCAAAAGGACAACATCATCCGCAAAAAGCAGAGACGATATCCGATGGCCACCAAACCAGAACCCCTCATCGCCTCGACTGCGCCTAGAAATTCTGTCCATAAAAATTATGAACAGAATCGGTAACAAAGGACAGCCTTAGTGGACTCCAACTCCCACTGGAAATGAATCCGACCTGCTGTTATCAATACGGACCAAACTCTGGCTCCAGTGAAACAGCGACCAAATAGCTCGTAGCAACGGGTCTGGAACGCCGGACTCTCGGAGCACGCCCCACAAGATCGTTCGAGGTACACAGTCGAAACCCTTCTCCAAATCCACATAGCACATGTGGACAGATTGGGCAAACTCCCATGCCCCCTCCAGAATCCTGTGGAGCGTATAGAGTTGGTCAAGAGTGCTACGGCCAGGACAAAAACCACATTGTTCCCCCTGAATCCGAGGTTCGACTATCGGTCGGATCGTCCTCTCTAGTACCCCTGCATAGACTTTCCCAGGTAGGCTGAGGAGTGTAATTCCCCGATAATTGGAACACACCCTCCGGTCCCCCTTCTTAAAAATTAGGACCACCGTTTGCCAATCCAGAGGTACAGCCCCTGATGACCACGCGATGTTGCAGAGACGTGTCAACCAAGACAGTCCTACAACATCCAGAGCCCTGAGATATTCCGGGCGGATCTCGTCCAACCCCGGAGCTCGACCACCGAGGAGCTTTTTGACAACCTCAGTGACCTACACTCCAGTGATGGGTGGACCCTCAACCGAACCCCCAGGGTCTTCCTCCTCCACGGAGGACGTGTTGGTGGGATTGAGGAGGTCCTCAAAGTATTCCCTCCACCTCTCAATGACATCCCCAGTCAAGGTAAACAGCTCCCCACCTCCACTGTAAACAGTGTTTGTGAAGAACTGCTTCCCCCTCCTGAGGCGTCGGATGGTGGTCCAGAACCTTTTTGAGGCCAACCGATAATCACTCTCCAGGCCCTTACCGAACTCCTCCCACGCCCGAGATTTTGCATCTGCGACAGCCTTGGCTGCAACACGTTTGGCCTGCCGGTACCCGTTTGCTGCCTCGGGAGTCCCACAGGCTAATAAAACCCGATAGGCCTCCTTCTTCAGCTGGATGGCCCCCTTCACCGCAGGTGTCCACCACCGGGTTCGGGGATTACCGCCACGACAAGCACTGATGACCTTACGGCCACAGCTATGGGCTGCCTCCACAGCAATGGAGGCACGAAACATGGCCCATTCGGATTCCATGTCCCCCGCCTCCTCCAGGACGTGGTTGTAGCTCTGTCGGAGGTGGGAGTTAAAGGCCTCTCGGACAGGGAACTCCGCCAAACGTTCCCAACAGACCCTGATTACACGCTTGGGCCTGCCAGGTCTGGAAGGCAACCTCCCCCACCACCGAAGCCAACTCACCACCAGGTAGTGATCGGTAGACAGCTCAGCTCCTCTCTTCACCCGAGTGTCCAGAACATATGGTCGCAAGTCCGATGACACGACTACAAAGTCAATCATCGAACTGCGACCTAGGGTGTCCTCGTGCCAAGTGCACTTATGGACACCCTTATGTTCGAACATGGTGTTCGTGATAGACAAACTGTGACGAGCACAGAAATCCAACACCATTTGGATTCAGACTGGAGAGGCCGTACCCACCGATCACACCCTTCCAGATCACACTATCGTTACCCACATGGGCGTTGTAGTCTCCCAAGACAACGAGTGAGTCTCCCGAGGGAGCGTTCTCCAACATCCCCCCCAAAGACTCCAAAAAGGGTGGGTACTCTGAACTGTCATTTGGTGCATAAGCACAAATAACAGTCAGGACCCGTCCCCCCACCCGAAGACGAAGGGAAGCTACCCTTTCGTCAACCGGGGAGAACCCCAACATTTGGGCACCGAGACGGGGGGGCAACAAGAATACCCACACCGGCTCACCACCTCTCCCCATGAGCAACTCCAGAATAGAAGAAGGTCCAGCGTCTCTCGAGATGGATGGTTCCAGAGCCCAAGCTATGCGTTGAGGTTAGCCCAACTATATCTAGTCAGTATCTCTCCACCTCACACACCAAAAAAGGCTCCTTTCCCGCCAGAGAGGTGACATTCCATGTCCCGAGGGTCAGAGTAAGTAGCCGAGGATTGGTCCGACAGAACCCATGCCTTTGGCTGCCACCCAACTCACATTGCACCCGACCCCTAAAACTCCTTCCACGGGTGGTGTGTCCATGGGAGGGCGGACCCATGTCTCCTTTTCGGGCTAGGCCCAGCCAGGCTCCATGGGCATAAGCCCAACCACCAGGCGTGCGCCTTCGAGCCCCTCCCCTGGGCCTGGCTCCAGGAGGGAACCCCGGTGACCCGTGTCCGGGCAAGGGAGACTGCTTCAAACGTTTCCGCTGAGATGGCATAGGGGTCTTCTGAATCGCACTTTGTCTGGACCTTCACCCAGGACCTGTTTGCCTTGGGCTTCAGTGCGGCTTCAGTGCATTGTTTTTTTTTTATATTCCTAGAATTAAAACATAAGGAAATTAAGGAAGAATAGATAAAAAAGTTAAGGAAAATGCCATAAAACAAGGCCAATTATGAGAAAAAAAAGAAAAAAAAAACCTAAACAAATACAAAACAAAAAACAACCCAAAACCTACCATCAAAACTACTTACATTTTTTTGAGGTGCGCATCTGAGGGTATGCACATGCATCTGCATACATGCATGCACTCAAGTCTGTATGTATGTTTATTTATATTTTATTTACATATTATGCATTATTTTTTAATGTTTAATTGTAATTATCAGCATTTATAGCATTGTATATGTATTTATTGACATTATATACACATATACATGTACATATACATCAGTCAGGGGGGCTTAGGGGGATTGATCCTACTTCGTGGAATTTGGTGGTCCCAATTAACCACGGAAAGCGAGGGATGCCTGTAATTGAAAAGTCTGATTCTTCTTGCTTGTGTTTTAAAACTGTATGTAGTCTCACTTACTTTCGGGTGGTGGAATTTTACTGTGTTCCCTTCTAGGCTTTCCTCGAGCTGCACAAAATTCAGAAAATACAAACATCACATCAAAATTTACTCAACATAACAGAGGTCTGAATGGAAGTAAGGACCATCATGTGGATTTTTCTGCAGGAATGTAATATTCATCTACAGTATATATTAGGTATATAGATATAGATATTAGATATAGTAGTATTAGGTATATTAGGTATATATAGTATTAGGTATATTAGATATAGTAGGCTCCCGTTTTTTGCGATGGTTCAGTGCTAGCCCTTCCCGCAGATCATGAAAATCTGCAAATTATTGACACGGTTTTAAAACCCTATGTATGATATTACATGCGCTAAAATATGCTTCTTAAAAACGTTCTATAGGCAGTCTTACTCATTAATTCAGTCATAATGCAGTAAAATGTAGTAATGATTAAGTAAAATCTTTTTAATTTTGTACTGTGATAATATTTATAAATAAATAAAGTGCTTCAGCTCCTTCCCAGAAGCTAGAAATGATGTCGGGTGTTTGAGTGACATCATAGAGCTTAGTGAGGAAGGTGAAGAAGGCAAACGCAGAGCAGAAGACAACATGGTGGAAGCTGAAAAAGGAAGAGTGTCGTGTTGTCTTCAAGAAGGAGCTGAAACAGGTTTGGTGGTCAAGAAGTGCTTCCAGATGACTGGACAACTACAGCTAATGTGATCAAGGAGACAGGTAGGAGAGTACTTGGTTTGTCCTCTGGAAGGAAAGTAAATCAAAAGACCAGGGAGACAGCGTAAAGCGAAGGTAGTGGTGTCAAAGGCCAAGCAGAGGGCGTATGATCACTCACATGTTAGGTTTGGACAGTAAGGTGGGAGAAAATGATTTATATAGGTTGGCACAGCAGAGAAATAGAGATGGGAAAGATGTGCAGCAATTTAAAGTGATTAAGGACAGAGAGGGAAATGTATTGACTGATGACTGAAGTGTGCTGGGCAAACGGAAAGAGTACTTTGAAGAGCTGATGAATGAGGAAAATGAGAGAGAGAGAGAAAAGAGTAGAAGAGGCGACCATTGAGGACCAGGAAGTCGCAAAGATTAGTAAGGGAGAAGTGAGGAGGGCATTGAAGAGGATGAAAAGTGGAAAGGCAGTTGGTCCTGATGAAATACCATTGGAGATACGGAAGTGTCTAGGAGAGGTAGAAGTACATTTTCTGACAAGAACATTCAACAAGGTCTATGAAAAAACCCTGCTGTACAGGTTTATTTTAAGCTTTCTTTTCAAAACAAAGCACCAATCCCAGAACACGATATAAAAGTTAGTTTAAATTAAATGGTGATGATGTGCTCTGTGTTTTGACCAGAAAGTACTGGCTCGTTGTGTCACCAAAATGTCAATCATTCATTCTCTGAACCGTTTAGTCCTAATTAGGAGCGCAGGGAGGCCACCACTGTCCTGTATGTAGGAATTGTGTATTTATATATAAATATGTTGATTATGCGTTTTTGTTTATGGTGTAGCATTTTTATTTAAATAAATGTTCTGTGTTTGTTTTTGTGCTTGTTCAGCCTCCTGCAGTTACGGAAACAGAGATGGACATTTCCACAGTTACGGGGAATTACACAATCTGAAGAGATGGACATGATGGGACAGAGGACAAAGAGGTCATGATTGGGAGCATTAAAGTTCTGAACAATGCAAGTAGTATCATTATGGGCTTCCTCATGCTGTTTGGTCACATTTATGGATGCGATCTCGCCGTTCCAGAAAATCTCCAGCGCACCTTCAAGTTTTTTCAGAAGAGCATTATGAACTCGAATGGACGCAAGTTGAATAAAAACACAGAACAGCTGAACATCAAGCTCTTCATGAGAGGCAAACTGTGTCCATACAGTCCAGAACAGTCTGAGAGAGTTTATTGTTTTAAAACTGCATTAATCACTTGTGCTGTGCATCTTGAAGATTTGCCCGCATTCGGCAAAACACACCATAGAGACAGAGTTTTGTGTGTGTGTGTGAGAGAGAGAGAGAGAGAGAGAGAGAGAGAGAGAGAGAGAGAGACAGTGTTGTGTGTGTGTGTGTGTGTGTGTGTGTGTGTGTGTGTGTGTGTGAGAGAGAGAGAGAGACAGAGTGTGTGTCTGTGTGCGTGTCTGTGTGTGTGTGTGTGTGAAAATTTAGTCCAACTAATTTTCCTCTATATTGACCAAATAATGAACCATCATTACAAAGACACTGAGAGAAATTCTTCATGCACATCACTGCACCTTTATTAGTAGCAATCAGGAATAAATCTGCATGTAACATCAAATATCACAAATTCATATTTCAATTCATTCACATTCAAACACCCCCCCCAGTGCAGCTAACTGGGTTATCAAAGGCGGGCCATGTCTGCCACTGTCTATGGTGGGAGGTTCATGTAAAAGAACCACTGCTGACTTTCCACAAGAGTACCTGCAAAGTCGTCAGCGTGTTTCTGTCCCTTGCTAAAAAGGGTTGTGACAGGAAGGGCATCCGACGTAAAAACCTCTGCCAAATCAAAACGTGCGGATCAGATGATTCGTTGTGGCGACTCCCGAGTAAAAGGGAAAAAGCCGAAAGGAAGACAGACAGACATTCAAACACCAAAATCATTTACTTTTTATTGAATTAATGAATCATGAGATGACAATGTGTGAAATAAATGCACTTTTGTAGGAACTCAATTGTATAACGAATGCCATAACATGGAACCATTTCTTAGTGATATCTGAATTTGTTATTTTAATAATTCTTTTATCAACTGAACACCTGCCACCTGAAATCAAATAACAGTATAATAGTAAGATCATGTATAATAAAACATTGCAATACAAACCTATATAAATTGGGGAAATTAACACTTTAATCAAAATATCTTTTAAGAATATACATAATTTGGGGTGATCACACTCGAGGTGTGATAGAAAAGCGAGTGATGCAAATGACAATTTGTGGTATTTGTGGAAGGTCTAGCTTAGAAACCATCTACATTCACATCCCTCATCTTCTCATTTTCACTGAGGAATCATCCACTTTCTGTCCTGGAGTTAAAATCAGAGCAGGAACAAACACGGAAATTATTTTGATAACAGCGTCCATGGCTCAAAACAGTTTCAAAAAGATCTATACTGATCTTATTGAAGTAAACAGAAATGAAAAAAAATAGTCGTTTTATGTTAATTTTTGGGGCTCTCCATGGTGACAGATGGGTTTAAAAAGGGCGTGTCAGATTAAAATGAGGATGATTTCACTTATCATATCTTCATAAAACTCTTCCTAGACATGTTTTCTAAAAGTTTATATGGCTGAAGTGTATAAAAATGTTTGGTTGCGAAGGACTAATGATGTTGGAAGAAGTGCAATCTTTGTGCTCATTTTTCTCTGCAACGTCTTTTGAAATTTTAGTTGAATGCTGACACAAGAACTGGCACAGCTCAGTCAGTTTTCAAGGTATTGACAAACTTCTTGCTGCATTTTGCAGCTTTGGGCCTCCTCGATCTGACTGTGTAAAAATCTCATTTTTCATTTTTGGACCCAAGAGCCTACTTTCGGTGGAGTGGCTCACATATGACCCGAGTGGTATTCGAATTAAATGTGATTAGAATTAGATATGGTAATGTTTGAGGACTTTGTTGAAATCTCTCTGGTAGTTAAAAAAAGTTCTCAAGAGCAGTGTTTACCTTTCCTGTGATTGTTTATGAAGTTTGCACTGCAGTTTTCAAATTTGGATTATTATCGTGTATAAATATAACCAAAGTAAACTTATTCGACTTTTAGGAGATAATACATTTAGAATTGTACAGGCTTACAAGCCCTTTCACACCTTCACAAAGAACACCCAGAGGTTGGTTTTTGATGTCTTCAATAATTAGCTGTATGTGTCCTTTAAATTTCGCCATCGGGTGGTTGTTCTCCTCAGCTTCTCTTCGAGCTACTGCCTCATATTTTGTCTCCATTTCTTTCATTTTCTTTTTGAATTCATTTTTCATTTCCTCACAGGTTCTCTCTTCTTGTTCTTTTCTTTCTTTATCTTCTTTCTCTCTTTTTCTGATATAATCTTCCTTTTCTTCTTCTATCTTCTCTTTCATTTTCTTCAGACTCCGTCGCTCCTCTTCTCTTCTTTCATTCTCCTCTTGGATTTTTTTATTCCACTCTTCTCTCCTCCTATTCTCTCGTTCTTCATACTCCTTCATTATTTTCTTTTCATTTTCCTTAAACTCTTTCTCTATCTGCTCTCTTTTCCTTCTTTCTTTCTCTTCCCACTCGTCTCTTTCTCGTTCTCTTTTCTGTTCGAAGTCTCTCTTCAGTCTCTGTTGGTATTCCTGATGTTCTCTGAGTTCTTTATCGTGTCTCTCTGATGTTGTCCTGTGTTCATCCTCTCTCTGTTTCATCTGTTCTTTCCATCGCGTCTCACGTTCTTTTAACTCCCTTCTAATTTCGTCTTTAATTTCTTTTTTATCATTTTCTGCCTCGTTCAGTTTTCTCTTCCAGTTTTCTCTCTCTTCCTGTTGTTCTTTTCTCCTCCTTTCTTCATCTTCATCTCTCTTTTTGATCTCTTCTTCCTGTTTAAGTTTTATCTCTGCAATTGCTTGTTTCTGTTGTTTCTCAAAGTGTTCTGAGATCTCTTTCTCTTTTTCTCTCCTTTTTCTCTCATCATCATCTCTTTCTTTTTGTTGTTGGATATATTTTGCCTTTTGGTTTTCTATTTCTTTCATCTTCTCATCCAGCAAACGTTTATTCTCTGCAGTCTGTTGTTTTTCCTCTTCTTCTCTTCTTTTGTTCTCCTTCAACCATCTCTCTTTCTCTTCTTCTTCTTTCTTCTCATATTCTCTCCTCAGTGCTTCTTCTCGCTCCTGAAATGTTTTTTCCCTTTTGGATCGTTCCTCCTCCATCCTCTCTCTCTCTTTCTCCATATTCTTCCTCATCTGTTCCAGCTGTTCTTCATAACTGACCATCAGAGCCTCTTTTTCACTCTGAATCTTCTCCTCCATCTCTTTCAGGAGCTCCTTTTGTTTTTGTTGGATAGACATCTCCGCCTTTTCCAACATCTCATTAGTAAAATAATTGTTCCTGTCGAAGTTGGTCATTTCTTCAATCTTCTGGAGAAGTTCCCTGACTTGGGTGGTATCTTCTCTTTTTCTGTTATTGAACAGGAGGGCTCTTCCACCACAGTCGCTGATCAACTTTTGTACAGAACGATTACCGGTTTTTATAAAATTTTCAAATGTTTGATCTTCCAGATCATCTCCTCTAGTAAACAGCACTATAGTGTACTTTACAGCTTCAGGACCGAAGATCTTCTTAATCAGAGTCAGTGTTTGAATCTCTTCCTCAGTAAACCTTCCTACACTCAGTACAATGATGAAGGCATGAGGTCCTGGAGCGGACAGTGACATACATTTCATTATTTCTTCTATTGACTCTTCATCTGATAATGTGGTGTCAAAGAGTCCTGGAGTGTCCAGAACAGCTACTGATTGGCCCTGAACTACTCCACATACCTTCTGGCACATTTTTGTCACAGATGTCATACTGGAAATGCTCTCAAACTCTTTTCTTCCTAGAATAGTGTTTCCTGTTGCACTCTTCCCATTTCCTGTTTTCCCAATCAGTAATATTCTCAGAGAACTGGAGTCAGTGTTTTCACCTTCAGCACCTGAAAATGATAAGATTGTTTATTAATCCAAAGTCTCACTTCAAATTGTTTGTTGAATACTGTTGAAAAAAAAAAAATCAATATTTTTCTTGGTGTATTTATCTGGGTACAAAATAAAAGTCTTGGCAATGTCAGGAATCTCAGACAGTTTTGAATGTGTTGGACAGTTTGCTAATCTCCAGAAGGAAAAATATTGTTTGTAAGTTTTGTGTGTGTGTGTCGGGTTCCTGATGTCTTGTTTGTTACCTCTGACAACAAGGCTGTGTTTTATAGGAATTGGTCTGACTGTAAGTTTATAACTTTTTGCAAAAGATAATAAATACATTTCTGCTTAATTTTCAGGAGGGAGGGATAGAGAATCACCCAAATACCACTGAAGTAGATTTTGGAGATGATCCAGATCAAATTCTCAATCCAGGATTTTTTTTTTTTTTTTTTTAATTCTGAGACAGGAAGATTTTTTCTTTTTTTTTTTTTTTTGTAGTATTTTTTCAACTTGGTGTAGGTTTGTGCTGTCTGACTGCTTCTTGTTCTTATTTGCTCTTTATTTATTTTTCATAAAAATAATTACTTATATTTCAAAAACTAAAACCTTAAAACTCAAAGCATGATTTAACTAATTTAATAATTTATATTTAAACAATGAATAACTAAAAATATGAGATTATGTTTTTGTGTGTGGGGGGGATTTGCCAAATATAAATACAAGGATGACTGAATTTGGCAACTTTGATTAAAAGAAGACTTCATTCAAAGCTAATATTATTTATCTGCACAGTAAGAGTAAAATGTACTGTTAGATATTACATACTGTATTTTATTATAATAATCTATTAATACACTCATTACATCAGTGTTTCCCAACCCCTGTTCCGTGGCACATTAGTGTGCTGTGAGAAATCATCAGGTGTGCCGCCTTAGTGTGTAGTAACAGTGCTGTTCTGCTAGAGGGCAGTATCGCGCTAATAACAAAAGTAGCCAGTGATGCTGCGAATAAGACAATGCCGCGGGTTTTGACGTGTGACACGTGATATGGGGTGATGGATAAATATTTGAAAAGGAAAAGTAGTCAATCTGACCTGGGTCCTGGAGGAAATTCTGACCCAGATGAAGGCCCTAACATGAGAAGTGATCAGAAGAAAGCAAAAAAGGTGAGCTCAAGACAGTACACTGAAAGTTATCTTGCCTTTGGCTTCACTTCTACTGGGGAACCAACCGAGCCAAACCCGCTATGTCTGGTGTGCGGTGAAAAGCTGTCCAACACTTCCATGGTTCCAGCAAACTTAATCACCATCTCCATTCAAAACACCCTTAAGTTCAAAACAAGAACGTGGCCTACTTTTGTCAACTGTGCGTACAGACTGAGAAACAGGCAGCGTTAGTGGTGAAAAGCACCAAGACGAGTGAGAAAGCGCTTAAAGCTAGCTACCAAGTTGCTGAACTCATTGCTAAATCAAAACAGCCACACACCGTAGCAGAGACATTAATACTGCCTGCCTGCAAAATTATCTTAAAAGAGATGCTTGGTCCTGGCGCCGTTAAAGAAATAACCCAAGTCCCTCTGTCAAATAATACCATTTCCAGACATATTGAAGACATGTCTGCCGACATTGAAAAGATAATTTTTGAAAAGTTGCACATCAGTGGGAAATTTGCATTGCAAATCGACGAATCTATGGCTATCAGTGGACATGCACAACTTATGGCGAATGTACGCTTTGTAGATGGAGACAACATCAGAGAAAACTTTCTTTTTTGCAAGGAATTGACAGAAAGAACAACAGGGAAGGAAATTTTTCGAACTGTATCAGATTACCTTGAACAAGGAGGATTGAAGTGGCAGAACTACGTAAGTGTTTGTACCGATGGAGCAGCTGCGATGCTCGGGCACACCAAAGGATTTGTAAACAGAGTGAAAGAGCAACATCCAGATGTCATTGCGATGCACTGTTTCCTACACCGGGAAACACTCGTTGCCAAGACACTGCCGACAGACCTCGCCGCTGTACTGAAGGATGTAGTGCGCATGATAAACTTTGTGAAGATGAGACCTGTAAAAAGTCGCATGTTCGCATCACTGTGTGAGGAAATGGGAGCGCAACATAAAGTGCTACTGCTCCACACGGAGGTCCGGTGGCTGTCCCGTGGTAAAGTTTTAGCCCTGTGTATAAACTGCAGGAGGAGCTTCAAGTGTTTTCGACCAATGAGAAGTGTGATGCTGCCAAGTTGCTGTCAAGTGACGAGTGGTGTGCAAGACTGGCATATCTGGCAGATATATTTCATCATCTGAATGACCTGAACACACGAATGCAAGGACAAAACGAAAACCTGCTCACAAGCACAGATAAAATAAAGGGGTTTTGTTCAAAGGTACAACTCTGGAAACAACGTATGGAAAATGCAAACCTTAACATGTTCCCACACACCCAGAAAAGGCAATGTGTCAACAGTGCTGCACTGTGTGAGACAGTAGATAAACATTTGCAAAGTCTTGAGCAGAAGTTGTGATGTTATTTCCCTTCACTTTCCACTGATTCCCTGGACTGGGTTAGGAACCCATACAGCTCAACTGCAGTTGGAATGGACATGACTTTGCAGGAGCAGGAAGAAATAACTGAACTGAGACAAAATCATGAACTGAAACTGATCTTTGCTGATCTACCTTTGGACAGTTTTTGGCTGACTGCTGCCAAGGAGTTCCCCATTCTGGCAAACAAAGCTATTTCAATTCTGTTCCCTTTCTCCACAACATATCTTTGTGAGGTTGGCTTTTCAAGCATGACTGCGATTAAAACTAAAAAAAGAGAGCGACTCAGAGCTGTCGAGGAAGATCTTCGTGTGTGTCTGTCTTCAATTCCTGCAAGAATATCAGCTTTGTGTTCAACTAAGCAGGACCAGGGTTCACATTGAGTAAATGAGTTTAGACTGGATGCTCATTATATTTCAATAAATATACTTGTTGCAACATTTTTGTTCCGTGGTGTGCCTCGTGATTTTTCTAATGTAAAAGGTGTACCTTGGCTCAAAAAGGTTGGGAAACACTGCATTACATGATGTTGACACAAATATTAAATGACTCACATGTTTTCCGTGTTTTTGCTTCAAGCTGCTTTTTCACTACAGTCAGTTCTTCCTCCAATGGTTTTTTAACTCCGTCTTTCTGAGCCTCAATAAACATTGGGAGCGAATAAATCTTCTTCATTCTTGTTACTTGGTCGAACAGTTCTCGCACCTGCTCACGTCTTCTTTCATCTTCTCTCTCCAGGATCATATATCTGTCTCCACACATGTGTCGAAGTTCTCCCATCTCTGAACTTTGTTGTATATAGTTAACTGCAGAAGCTTCATTCCTGCTGCTGTTTGTAAAAATAACTATGATGTGATCACACACCTTCGAACTAAACACTTCCTGAATGATCTCCATTTCTCCTTTATTCTCATCAGTGAGAGGACCAACAGGAAGGATGTAAAGAAAAGCATGGACAGGATTATCCAAAGAGATACAGTGGAGAATCTCGTTCATCACTTCCTCCTCGGAGAGATGCGTTTTGTAGAGAGTTGGCATCACCATCAGCCTGAGAAGGTGTTCATGGACTAATCCAGTCTTCACATCTTTCAGACCCAGTATGAGATCTGATATGGAGGACTTTACTCCTTCATCACTTCCACACAGCACCAAGTTCAACACCGGATCTGAGGAATCACTTCCTGTCACTGTAACAAAAGGAAGTGGGAAATAAAAACATTTAGATGTACCTGTCTGTCTGTTAAACTGATAAACATTAGATACTATAATAATACACTACAGGGGTTCAAAGATTATGATGCCAAAATCTTAGGTGTTTCCATTATTTTGTCCACCTCCTGTATATGTTAGTAACTAACATTTATATTGCTTGTATAATCTGCCGTGCTCTAGACCCTTAAAACATGCATAAACATTTTGATAAGATTTCCCTACAATTATAATATATATATATCATTATTATGCAACACACCCCCTTAAGTACACTAAGTATTTGATTATATCAATCTGTATCTAAACATTATATATACTTGTGTATGTGTGTGTATGTGCTTACGCACGTGAACATATATATATATATATATATATATATATATATATATATATATATATATATATATATATATATATATATAAAAGTGTGTACATATATGAGTCCACGGGCATGAGAAAAACTAATGTATGCATGTATCGATGTTTAAAAAAACCCGCCCCCGAATACATAATGAACACCACCCCATCTAGAGGACGCCATGTTCATCGACATAGTACTTCCCCCAGCACTTTTTAATCATTCTTCTATAATCACCTGAAGAGAGAGGATGGTTTCACCACCCCTCGAAACAGATCTGTAGTGATAAATGGAGTTTCAATAGAAAGTCTTTGTCCTGTCCTTTTATTTTTGTTTATTTGCTCTACCAAAAAGTATTGAGCACTCTCCTACGGAAGGATCTACTCAGAAAATCCTCCATATATATATATATATATATATATATATATATATATATATATATATATATATATATATATATATACATACAAGTTCCCCATCTTAAGTTTTTTATTGTTTCCAGACGGCCGAACGTAAGTTGAAAGTGAACGTAAGTTGTTACAGTGACGTATGACGTGTGACGTATGATGCTCATACTGTACTATACATCCATAAATACCATTACCACATCTCATAAAACACCCCTAAATCAATTATTATAAACATAACATTGTAAAATAATATCAGATATATCAAATAATATCAACATTAATTTCAAATAAATTAAATTCAAGCAAAATAATTTCAAATAGATACATTTTAATCAAATTCACTCATCAAATATCAAATACAGTATCAAATATAACCTTCAACATTCTCTATGATGCAAACTTTCTGCTTGTAAATGGTTCCGATGGTCGACGGATGATCACGTTACATGAAGCTGAGCTGAGTCATTTTTCATGAAGCTTAACACAGCCAATCAACACTTACAATATGTGAGGCGCTCAATACGAAAAGTAGTTTACTTGCTGTGCTTGAAGGCGGGTTATAGAGACTTCCGGTCTTTCAAGTGAGCAAGGGCGCCATTGAACTCGTTTAGTACTCAACCTGCACTGATGTGAATCACCAGCAGAGCAGAGAGTTCTCTTTCTTTTCTGGATTCAAGTTTTCATTCATTATACAACTCTCTTTGCTTAACTGAGTATGCATAGTAGATTTCCCCGATCTGAGCAGATAATTAATTCATCTCTGTGTATGAGACTTGCACCCATGCTAGTAAGCTTACGCTTCTGACCAACCATATTTGCTTAGGGTTACAAAAGTCTGCAAAACAGTGTCAACGCAAAGATCACAGAGACGACGTCTTAACGCAAGGGTAACATGCTATTTAACCGATACATACATATACATATATATATATAACTGAACTGGGAAGAAGGAGGGGCGCGTTCAGTCTGTCGTTTGTAAACAATGGACGCAGGGTCATTACATCAGCATACTACTTAGGTACGTCTTAACTCAAAATTTGACTTTTTTAAAAAAAAAAAACATAAAAGCGAAAAAAATGTAAAACGGATGAAGGTAAGTTGGGGAGCGTCTGTAGATATATATATATATATATATATATATATATATATATATATATATATATATATATATATATATATATATATATCAATGCAGCCATGAGGCGGGGGCACTAACCAGTGTCTCTCCCCTTATGCCGGTCCCAAGCCCGGATAAATGCAGAGGGTTGCGACAGGAAGGGCATCCGGTGTAAAACTTCTGCCACATTTAAAAATGCAAGTGATCAAAACAAAATTCATACCGGATCGGTCGAGGCCCGGGTTAACAACGACCGCCATCAGTGCTGTCAACCAACAGGGTGCTGATGGAAATTGGACTACTGTTGGTCGAAGACGTCGAAGAAGGAGAGGCGGGAGGCGTGTCCGTAGGCAGAGAGAGAAGAGGAAATGCGTGAGCCTCGGACTGAGAGTAGGGACTTTGAATGTTGGAACTATGCAAGGAAAAGATAGGAAGCTGGCTGACATGATGCAGAGGAGGAAGGTGGACATACTGTGAGTTCAGGAGACAAGGTGGAAAGGTAGAAAGGCTAAAAGCTTAGGAGCAGGGTTTAAACTGTTTTATAATGGTGTGGATGGGAAGAGAAATGGAGTAGGAGTCATCTTGAAGGAGGGGTTTGTCAGGAATGTTCTAGAAGTGAAAAGAGTGTCAGACAGAGTGATGAGTCTCAAGTTAGAAATTGAAGGCGTGATAGTCAATGTTGTTAGTGCTTATGCCCCACAGGCAGGATGTAAGCTAGAAGAGAAGGAGAGATTCTGGAGTGAGTTAGATGAAGTGATGCAGAGTACCCCCAGAGGTGAAAGAGTGGTCATTGGAGCAGACTTCAATGGACATGTTGGTGCAGGCAACAGAGGGGACGAGGAAGTGATGGGCAGGTTTGGTATCCAGGACAGGAACACAGAAGGACAGATGTTGATCGATTTTGCAAAAAGGATGGAAATGGCTGTGGTGAATACTTTCTTCCAGAAGAAACAGAAGCATAGGGTGACTTATGAAAGCGGAGGTAAGAGCACACAGGTAGACTACATCTTGTGTAGGCGATGTAATTTGAAGGAAGTCAGTGACTGCAAAGTAGTAGTGGGTGAGAGTGTTGCCAAACAGCATAGGATGGTGGTGTGCAGGATGACACTGATGGTGAGAAAGGTGAAAAAGGCAAAGGTAGAGCAGAAGACAAAGTGGTGGAAGCTGAAAAAGGAAGAGTGTCGTGTTGTCTTCAAGGAGGAGTTGAAACAGGCTTTGGGTAGTCAGGAAGTGCTTCCAGAGGACTGGACAACCACAGCCAATGTGATCAGGGAGACCGGTAGGAGAGTATTTGGTGTGTCCTCTGGAAGGAAAGTAGATAAGGAAACTTGGTGGTGGAATGAGGAAGTGCAGGAGTGTGTACAAAAGAAGAGGTTAGCCAAGAAGAAGTGGGACATTGAGAGGACCGAAGAGAGTAAACAGGAGTACAGGGAGACACAGCGTAAGGCGAAGGTAGCAGTGTCAAAGGCCAAACAGAGGGCGTATGATGACTTGTATGATAGGTTGAACAGTAAGGAGGGAGAAAATGATCTATACAGGTTAGCACAGCAGAGAAATAGAGATGGGAAAGACGTGCAGCAAGTTAGAGTGATAAAGGACAGAGAGGGAAATGTATTGACTGATGACAGAAGTGTGCTGGGAAGATGGAAAGAGTACTTTGAAGAGCTGATGAATGAGGAAAATGAGAGAGAAAAAGAGTAGAAGGGGTGACCGTTGAGGAGCAGGAAGTAGCAAAGATTAGTAAGGGAGAAGTGAGGAGGGCATTGAAGAGGATGAAGAGTGGAAAGGCAGTTGGCCCTGATGACATACCAGTTGAGGTATGGAAGTGTCTAGGGGAGGTAGCAGTAGATTTTCTGACAAGAATATTCAACAAGGTCTTAGAAAGTGAGCAGATGCCAGAGGAATGGAGGAGAAGTGTGCTTGTGCCCATTTTTAAGAACAAGGGCGATGTACAGAGTTGTGGCAACTACAGAGGGATAAAGTTGATGAGCCATACAATGAAGCTATGGGAAAGAATAGTGGAAGCAAGACTAAGGGCAGAGGTCAGCATTTGTGAACAACAGTTTGGTTTCATGCCAAGAAAGAGCACCACAGATGCAGTGTTTGCTTTGAGGATGTTAATAGAGAAGTACAGAGAAGGTCAGAAGGAGCTGCATTGTGCCTTTGTGGATCTGGAGAAAGCATATGACAGGGTGCCGAGAGAAGAACTGTGGTATTGTATGAGGAAGTCTGGAGTGACAGAGAAGTATGTTAGAGTGGTGCAGGACATGTATGATAGATGTAAGACAGTGGTGAGGTGTGCTGTCGGTGTGACAGAAGAGTTCAAGGTGGAGGTGGGACTACATCAAGGGTCAGCTCTCAGCCCCTTCTTGTTTGCTATGGTGATGGACAGGCTAACAGATGAGGTTAGACAAGAATCTCCATGGACTATGATGTTTGCAGATGACATTGTGATCTGTAGTGAGAGCAGAGACCAAGTGGAGGAAAATCTAGAGAGGTGGAGGTATGCCCTGGAAAGGAGGGGATTGAAGGTTAGTCTTAGTAAGACAGAATACATGTGTGTGAACGACAAGGACCCAAGAGGAACTTTGAGGTTACAGGGGCAGAGATAAAGAAGGTGGAGGATTTTAAGTACTTAGGCTCAACAATCCAGAGCAATGGAGAGTGTGGAAAAGACGTGAAGAAGCGCGTGCAGGCAGGTTGGAATGGATGGAGAAAAGTGTCGGTGTGATGTGTGATAGGAGAGTATCGGCAAGAATGAAGGGAAAAGTGTACAAGACGGTGATGAGGCCAGCAATGTTGTATGGTTTAGAGACAGTGGCCCTGGGGAAAAGACAGGAGTCAGAGTTGGAGGTAGCAGAGATGAAAATGTTGAGGTTCTCTTTGGGAGTAACGAGGATGGATAGGATCAGAAATGAGTATATCAGAGGGACAGCACATGTTAGATGTTTTGGAGACAAAGTCAGAGAGGCTAGATTGAGATGGTTTGGACATGTACAGAGGAGGGATAGTGAGTATATTGGTCGTAGGATGCTGAGGTTGGAACTACCAGGCAAAAGGCCCAGAGGAAGACCAAAGAGAAGATTTATGGATGCAGTGAAGGCGGACATGAAAGTCGTTGGAGTAGGAGTAGAAGATGCAGAGGATAGGGAGAGATGGAGGCAGATCATTTGCTGTGGCGACCCCTGAAGGGAACAGCCGAAAGGAAAAGAAGAAGAAGATATATATATCAGGGGTCGGCAACCTATGGCTCGCAAGCCAGACATGGCTCTTTTGATGACTGCATCTGGCTCTCAGAGAAATCAGGTTGCCTTTCTTAACAGAATAACTAATACATAATTTCGATGTCCTTTAAATAAAAATACAGAAAAAAGCCATTAAATAAAACAAAAACATATATAAATCTCACACATTTCAATCTATCCATCTATTTTCAATGCCACTTGTGAAGCGCAGCGGAGAGCAAATCCTTTCTGTACTCCAGTGTGTGGGCGGGGCCGATACCTTGAAACTCTAATTTTATTGGATTATATGCAACAGCCTACGCGAGTTGTTTTGGGTAAAGAGGTAAAATTCCCTCGTCTTGATCAGCTCATGTGCAAGAAGCCAAGCAGAGCTGGCAAGCAAAACACAAATAGGCAGACATGAAAAAAACTTCAACCCACTCATTCCAAGGCTCCGAAGAATACCCCATAAACCCTTTAAAAATGATAAAAGTACACCAAAATCTCCCCCAGTGATAGGGTGTTTGATTACTGATTCCAAGGTCAAGGGTTCAAGCCCCCCTATGTTGTCATTGTTGTGCAGCTAACTGGGTTATCACAGGTCAACCATGTCTTTCACTATCTATGGAACAGGTCAAACTCGTGCCACAAAGGGCCGGGTGGCTGCAGGTTTTTGTTTCAACCAAGCAGCAGCACACCTGACTTGCTCATTTAATCAACTGAGCTGAGTCTTCAAGCTGTTGATTCGACAGTCTCTGTACAGAGCTAACAAATTGACCAATCAACTGCCTGAAGACTCAACCCGATTAATTAAATGAGCCACATAGCCCTTTGTGACATGAGTTTGACATCCCTGGTCTATGGTCTGAGGTCCATGTAAAAGAAACATTGTTGACTTTTATCAAGCCATCAGTGTGTTTCTGCCCTACGATGGACTGGTGTGCCATCCAGGGTGTACGCTACTCCCGCCCAGAGTTGGCTGAGACGGGCGCCAACCTTCCCGCAACCCTAATTAGGATTAGATGGTTCTGAAAAGGAATGAATGAATGAATGAATGAATGTACAAATGATGTTTTCTTAGTTGCCCACTATCCTGGTTCACAGTCACACCTTTAATAAGAAGGTCAGAGATAGTTATTTGTATGTTGAGGCGAAAAAGCAACTCTTTCTGCATCTTACCGATCTGTCTAGGCACGTGGAGCTGAGTTTGCGTCTGCGTGTTAGCCTCGGCTTGTGTCTGCAGCTGCTGCTGTTCCTGAAGGCTCTGGCTGTCCACAGAGATGCCACTGTCACTGTGAAGCTTCTCTCCTACCGGAGATGGAGACGTCTGATTGGCCGTTGCTGCTCGGTTGGTGGCTGCCTGCTTGTTCTGCTTGCAGCTGTTCCAACTGAGATACCGACACAATCCCACATAAGAGAGAATGAAATGGAAAGGTTGAGATAATTCATTTAAATTCTTAGTTTTAAGTGATGGTGTCGCTTTTATGCTGTATTCTTATATTGTTATTCTTAAATGTAATTTATTTATAATTTTTGTTTTAAATTTTAATTAATGATTCTTATAGATACAGTCATTTAACTATGTTTTGGTTTGTTTATTATATGGGAACGGTGTATTTTTTGTAATTATTCATGTAAACACCTGAAGTTTATATTTCATGACAGTTTTATTTGATTTGTAAAGTTTATTTTAATTCTTTATTATTCTTATATATTTCATGAAAATTAATTTTCATTCTTATTTTGTCACTTATTAATTTATACTGCATTACATTTCATTCATTTCCTCAATTGCTTGATATTAATTTGGGTTGCGGGGCGGCTGGCTGGCACTCATTTCAGCCAACAACAAGCTGATGGCTATGTAGCCTACAGAAATGATTCCTTCACATGCCTCACACCATCGACAGTGAGAGACAGGCCCGGCCTTTGATACCCCTGTTAGCTGCACTGGGGCGACAGCAGTGACAACCTGATGACAGTGGGGCTTGCACCCCCAAATTTCCGATCCGTAATCCAGCACCTTACCACCAGGCCACGACTGCCCCTGCATAACGTCATATGATTTACAAAAATAAATAAATAACTGAACATGCTTTAAATTTGACACATAATGTAAATATATACAAAGGTGTGCATGAGAGAGAGAGAGAGAGAGAGAGAGAGAGAGAGAGAGATTTCCTTTCAACTTTTCCCCTTTATCAGGACATGACTAAATTTATTCATTGTAGTTTAAGTATTTACATTTAATTACTTAAATATTTTTTACATATTATTTCCTTTATTAAACAATAAATATTGCTGTTTTACCCGAGGTATATGTGTTTGTTTAGCATCAGAATTACACAAAAAGTGATTTTCGTTCGATTTACATTGGAGCTGGTGGTTTGGACAGATCCTGGATTTTTCACATGATTCTTTAACATTGTCAACGAGGACATTCTTCTGGAAGTGTAATGCAACAACAGGCCCAATATGTAATGCTGTGTACATTGTTCTTTGCCTTGGGAGAGGTTTGCACTCTCCCAATGCTCTTGATTTATTTAGTGGCTCATTATGTTTACCCTCGGATTTTGTGTTTATCCTAATTATGCAAAAATAATTATTTGTGGATTTTCATGAAATTTCTACCAGATGTGGTGCTTTATATAAGGACGACTCTATTAGATTCTGAAGATGATCAAGAACAAATTTCGGATCCAGTAAAGTTGGCCCCCGCCCATTCGCGGTTCATCAATTGAGGCCCCGCATGTTTGTGGATTAGCGGCAGCCCTGGAAATTACTGGCATGTGATTACAATTTAGCCAATGGCTGAGAGCTTTTGTTTCTCCCTCTTGCTGATTGGTTGCAGATGATGTGTACACCTTTTTTTTCCCTCATTTGTGCACAAGTTATCAACGTAATTGCTTGGATTGCAAAGTAAATTTTTTTTCGTGTGTTTTTAATGATTATTTAAGAGCTATGATGTCACTCAAACACCCTGCATCTTCTCTAGCTTCTGGTAAGGAGCCTAAGTGCTTTATTCATTAATAAATTTTATCACAGTACAACTTTATAAAGTTTTTACTGAATCATTACTACATTTTACTCCATTATTACTGTATTAATGAGTACGACTGTCAAAAGAATGTGTTGAAGAAGCATATTTTAGCACATGTAATATCATACATGGGGTTTTAAAACCGTGTCAATAACAATTTTCAGGATCCGCAGGTAGGGGCAGGAACGCAACCCCGCAAATAACGGGGGCCTATTGTATCTTTTAAAGGTTAAAGATTTTTTTTACAGTGTATTGAAGGGGATTTTGGACATTCTGGTTGAAATGAAGGACTGCTGTGCTTGGTAGAGATTTGGTTGTCCAAGCGATTACTATGTAAATTTACACATATATATATATATATATACATATATACAGGGATCCCTCGCTATTTCGTGCTTCAATTCATGCAGCTTCAGTGCATTGCGTTGTTTTTTTTAATATTCATCTAATTAAAAATAAGGAAATTAAGGAACAATAGGGGAAAAAGTTAAGAAAAATGCTGGAAAAAAGGCCAATTATTCAAAAAAAAAAAAAAAAAAAAAAAAAAACCCAAACAAAAACAAAAAACAACCCCCCCCCCCATCAAAACTACTTACATTTTTATGTCTGTATGTGTGTGTGTATTTATAGTTCATTTACATATTATGCATTATTTTTGAATGTGTAGTTGTTATTATAAGCATTGATAGCATTGAATATGTATTTATTTATATTATATACACATATACATGTACGTTTACTTCAGTCAGGGGGGATTGATCCTTCTTCTTCTTCTTCTTCTTCTTTTCCTTTCGGCTGTTCCCTTCAGGAGTCGCCACAGCAAATCATCCGCCTCTATCTCACTCTGTCCTCTGCATCTTCTTCTCTTACTCCAACGACCTTCATGTCCTTCACCACATCCATAACTCTCTTCTTTGGTCTTCCTTTAGGCCGTCTGCCTGGTAGTTCCAATCTCAGCATCCTACAGCCAATATACTCACTATCCCTCCTCTGTACATGTCCAAACCATCTCAATCTAGCCTCTCTGACTTTGTCTCCAAAACATCTTACATGTGCTGTCCCTCTGATGGACTCATTTCTGATCCTATCCATCCTCGTTACTCCCAGAGAGAACCTCAACATTTTCATCTCTGCTACCTCCAGCTCTGCCTCCTGCCTTTTCCTCAGCGCCACTGTTTCTAAGCCATACAACATCGCTGGCCTCAATACCATCTTGTACACTTTTCCTTTTATTCTTGCTGATACTCTCCTATCGCACATCACACCGGACACTTTTCTCCAACCATTCCAGCCTGTTATCTCTTATTATTGTTATCTAGCCTGTTATCGTTATCTTTGCTCCCTGTAACATCACCGTTCATCTTGGGTCCTTCTCATTCACACACATGTATTCTGATTTTCTGAGGCTAACCTTCATTCCTCTCCTTTCCAGGGCATACCTCCACCTCTCTACATTTTCCTCCACTTGTACTCTGCTCTCACTACAGATCACAATGCCATCTGCAAACATCATAGTCCATGGTGATTCTTGCCTAACCTCGTCTGTCAGCCTGTCCATCACCATAGCAAACAAGAAGGGGCTCAGAGCTGATCCTTGATGCAGTCCCACCTTCACCTTGAATTCGTCAGTCACGTCAACAGCACACCTCACCACTGTCTTACATCTCTCATACATGTCCTGCACCACTCTAACATACTTCTCTGCCACTCCAGACTTCCTCATGCAAAACCACAGTTCTTCTCTTGGCACCCTGTCATATGCTTTTTCCAGATCCACAAAGGCACAATGCAGCTCCTTCTGACCTTCTCTGTACTTCTCTATTCATATCCTCAAGGCAAACACTGCATCTGTGGTGCTCTTTCTTGGCATGAAACCAAACTGTTGTTCACAAATGCTGACCTCTGCCCTTAGTCTAGCTTCCACTATTCTTTCCCATAACTTCATCGTATGGCTCATCAACTTTATCCCTCTGTAATTTCCACAACTCTGCACGTCCGCCTTGTTCTTAAAAATGGGCACCAGCACACTTCTCCTCCATTCCTCCGGCATCTGCTCACTCTCTAAGAACTTGTTGAATGTTCTTGTCAGAAAATCTACTGCTACCGCTCCTAGACACTTCCAAACCTCCACAGGTATATCATCAGGACCAACTACCTTTCCATTGTTCATCGTCTTCAATGCCCTCCTCACTTCACCCTTACTAATCTTTGCTACTTCCTGGTCCTCCACAGTCACCTCTTCTACTCTTTTTCTCTCTCATTTTCCTCATTCATCAGCTCTTCAAAGTACTCTTTCCATCTTCCCAGCACACTTGTGTCATCAGTCAATACATTTCCCTCTCTGTCCTTTATCAATCTAACTTGCTGCACGTCCTTCCCATCTCTATCTCTCTGCTGTGCCAACCTGTATAGATCATTTTCTCCCTCCTTACTGTCCAACCTGTCATACAAGTCATCATACGCCCTCTGTTTTGCCTTAGCCACTGCTACTTTCGCCTTACGCTGTGTCTCCCTGTACTCCTGTTTACTCTCTTCAGTCCTCTCAATGTCCCACTTCTTCTTAGCTAACCTCTTCCTTTGTACACACTCCTGCACTTCCTCATTCCACCACCAAGTCTCCTTATCTACTTTCCTTCCAGAGGACACACCAAGTACTCTCCTACCTGTGTCCCTGATCACATTTGCTGTGGTTGTCCAGTCATCTGGAAGCACTTCCTGACCACCCAAAGCCTGTTTCAATTCCTCCTTGAAGACAACACGACCCTCTTCCTTTTTCAACTTCCACCACTTCGTCTTCTGCTCCTTCTTCACCTTCCTCACCATCAGCATCATCCTGCACACCACCATCCTATGCTGTTTGGCAACACTCTCACCTGCTACTACTTTGCAGTCACTGACTTCCTTCAAATTACATCGCCTACACAAGATGTAGTCTACCTATGTGCTCCTACCTCTGCGTTTATAAGTCACCCTATGCTCCTGTTTCTTCTGGAAGAAAGTATTCACCACGCCATTTCCATCCTTTTGGCAAAATCTACCAACATCTGTCCTTCTGTGTTCCTGTCCTGGATACCAAACCTGCCCATCACTTCCTCGTCCCCTCTGTTGCCTGCACCAACATGTCCATTGAAGTCTGCACCAATGACCACTCTTTCACCTCTGGTGGTACTCTGCATCACTTCATTTATGTCACTGCAGTATCTCTCTTTCTCTTCTTGACCGATCGAGTATGGGGGCAATATTTATGGGGGAATTGTCAGGGGGGATTGATCCTACTTCCTAGAATTCAGTGGTCGTGGGGGGGATCTCAGTCTCAATTAATTGTGGAAAGTAAACTATATATAGATATATATGTGTGTGTCTGTGTGTGTGTGTGTGTGTGTGTGTGTGTGTGTGTGTGTGTGTGTGTGTGTGTGTGTGTGTTTGTTTGTATTCCCAGCTCAGGCGTTTCTGTGTGGAGGTCACATGTTCTCCCCGTGCTTGCGTGGGTTTCTTCCGGGTACTCCATTTTCCTCCCACAATCCAAAAACATGCACAGGATGTTAATTGGCTGTTCAAAATCACCCCTTGGTGTGAGTGTGTGTGTGTGTGTGTGTGTGTGTGTGTGTGTGTGTGAATGATTGTGTGAGTGTCGTCCCTGCGATGGCCTTGCAACCTGTCCAGGGTGTAGCTCGCCTCGCCAGATTTGGCTGAGATGGGCGCTAGCCTCCCCATACCATAATTACCATTAAGCGATTGAGAAAATGAATGATAAATGTGTGTGTGTGTGTTTTATAAAAGTGTCTATAGAAATATTAGTCGTAAAATCTTGATGGGATCTACTACTTCTTGTTTTTCAGTATTTTTTCCTTTCTTCACCTCTTGAAGACGATGTATGCAAGCAGGCCGATGAGCACAGCTGCCAGGATGGAGCAGTAGATGGGAATAAGGTTCTCAGTGAGACCACTGCAGATGAAGCTGTCCAGATCCTCAGATGACAACAATGGAGGACAGCTGGCAGATGACTTGGTGGGAGCGTTTGGATCTGTGCAAGAAGAAGAAGAGATGAAATCGAGAGTCAGGTTCAAGTGCACATTCACATCTGTGTCTATTTGTGTGAATTAATTGTACAGCAGCCATGATTTGCTGTATAAAGTCCAGGCTGAATCCTTTTGTTTCGCTGCCATTTTCTGAATTACTATCTTCATTGATTTCATGCATAATTAATACAAGGGCAGTCATAATACCTCCTGTCCTCTCTTTTTCTGTTCTTATACACTTATAGATGGACTTGTCTGTGTTGTTTCTCATGCGAAACGACATTTCCTTACAATTTGGGTTTTTTTTTCTTTCAGTCTGCCACTATAACTTCAGTGGTACTCTGGAACATGATTTTTACACAGCACAGCGGTTTGGAAAGTTTCAGGGTGAACAGTAGTCACAGATGAAACATGTCTTCCACAGGCAGTAGCTGAAATCTATTTTAGGCCTTTGCAGCTTTATACACATTTACACACACACACACACACACACACACACACACACACACACACATATGCAGCCGTGAGGGAGTGGCACAAGCCAGTGTCTCTCCCTCACGCCGGTCCCAAGCCCGGATAAATGCAGAGGGTTGCGTCAGGGCATCCGGCGTAAAACAAATGGCAAATAAAATATGCAAGTCACAACAAAAAAAATCATACCGGATCGTTCGAGGCCCAGGTTAACAACGACCGCCATCAGTGCTGTCAACCAACAAGACGCCGAAGAAGGAGAGGCGGGAGGCGTGTCCGTAGGCAGAGAGAGAAGATGAAAGGCATGAGTCTAGGACTGAGAGTAGGGACTTTGAATGTTGGAAATATGACAGGAAAAGGTGAAGAGCTGGTTGACATGATGCAGAGGAGGAAGGTGGACATATTGTGTGTTCAGGAGACCAGGTGGAAAGGTTGCAAGGCGAGAAGCTTAGGAGCAGGGTTTGAGCTGTTTTTTCATGGTGTGGATGGGAAGAGAAATGGAGTAGGAGTCATCTTGAAGGAGGAGTTTGTCAGGAATGTTCTAGAAGTGAAAAGAGTGTCAGACAGAGTGATGAGTCTCAAGTTAGTAATTGAAGGCGTGATGGTCAATGTTGTTAGTGCTTATGCCCCACAGGCAGGATGTGAGCGAGAAGAAAAGGAGAGATTCTGGAGTGACTTAGATGAAGTGATGCAGAGTACCCCCAGAGGTGAAAGAGTGGTCATTGGTGAATGCAGCCATGAGGTGGGGGGGCACTGACCAGTGTCTCTCCCCCTCATGCCGGTCCCAAGCCCGGAGAAATGCAGAGGGTTGTGTCAGGAAGGGCATCCGACGTAAAACCAATGCCAATTATTTATGATGCAAATCAAAAGTATTACCGGATCGGTCGAGGCCCGGCTTAACAACGACCGCCATCAGTGCTGTCAATCAACAGGGTGCTGATGGAAATTGGACTACTGTTGGTCGAAGACGTCGAAGAAGGAGAGGTGGGAGGCGTGTCCGTAGGCAGAGAGAGAAGAGGAAAGGCATCACACTCACAAAACCATTCATACACACACTCACACCTGTGGGTGACTCGGAAGAGCCAATTAACATACAGTGCATGTTTTTGGACTGTAAGAAGACACTGGAGTACCCAGAGGAAACCCATGCACGCACAAGGAGAACATGCAAACTCCAGCTTGTTTTCAACCAAATATCATTTAAATAAATAAAATCTAGATGCAGTAAAAGTCACATTTTTCTTTATTTACTCCTTTAATGAATGATTGAATATCAGAGATCACCATATGCAAATGTTTTTGTTGATGATCCACTTCTGGTGCCAAAGTGAATGCCTCAATTCAAAACATACAAACTTCACATATACATAAATGTCCTCGCCAAGCCAGGACTCGAACCCAGGATGTTCATGTCCACACACACACACACACACACACACACACAAAATTTTGAATTTCTTTGGGACAGACTATCTGTACAAGCAACAGAATGTTTCTACAGGAATTCTTCAGAAAATGTCTTCTTTGAGAAAACTGGTTGTTTGGGGTTTTTTTCTCTTATTTATAAAAAAAAAATGATCTGAATTTTTAAATAAATTCTGTGAACCTGT
>CM045741.1:7692500-7915000 GCA_024760905.1 Plotosus lineatus | reverse complement strand
TTATTTTAATAATTGCTCTGTGTTTGTGCTTATTCAGCCCCTGCGGTTGCGGAAACAGAGATGGACATTTCCACATTCATCCATTACTTTTCTGCAACCACTTAATCCTAATTAGGGTCGCGGGGAGGCTGGCGACCATCCCAGCGGACTCCAGGCGAGGGCACAGTACACCCTAGACAGCTCCCCAGGCCATTGCAGGGTGGAAACACACTGATGGCTATGCAGGTTCTCTTGATGAAAGTCAGAAATGGTTCTTTTACACGAACCTCACACCATAGATAGTGAGAGACATGGCCGGCCTTTGATAACCCAGTTAGCTGAACTGGGGGAGCAGTGACAACCCATGGAGAGTGGGGCTTGAACCCCCAACCTAATGATCAGTGATCCAGCACCTTACCACCACGCCACCACTACACCACAGTTCCACAGTTATGGGGTTATTACACAATCTGAAGAGATGGACATGATGGGCCAGAGGACGAGGGTGTCATGATTGAGGGCATTAAAGTTCTCAATAATGCAAGTAGTGTCATTATGGGGTTCCTCATGGTGTATGGTCACATGCTCATGAGCTCACCGTTCCAGAAAATCTTCAGTGCACCTTCAAGTTTTTTCAGAATATCATTATGAACTCGAATGGGCACAAGTTGAATAAAAACACATAACACCTGAAAATCAAGCTCTTCACAAGAGGCAAACAATGTCCATAAAGTCCAGAACAGTCTCAGACAGTTTATTGTTTTAAAACTATGTTAATCACTTGTGCGGTGCATCTTGAAGATTTGTGTATTACTATAGGCTCTGGCTGGACTAAGAATTTGCATTAAGTATCATGTTCTGTTTTGTACTGCCACTATATGTGCGTTGTACTGTATATGAATATGCATATTTTATATCTGTTTGTAGGCATCACCCATGCACGCACGGGGAAAACATGCAAACTCCAGCTTGTTTTCAACCAAATATGATTTAAATGAATAAAATCTAGATGCAGTAAACGTTGCACATTTTTCATTATTTGCTACTTTGATGAATGGTTGAATGTCAGAGATCACTATCTGCAAATGTTTTTGTTGATAATCTACTTGTGGTGTCAGGGTGAATGCCTGAATTAAAAACCCTTATGGTACAAATGCTTGTTATTTTTATGACACACTCACCAGTTTGTTCAGAACAGCTACCAGCCTGGCAACAAGTCGCGATGAAACATGTGCCGGAAGCTATGATGCAACTCTTTGTTGACAGAAATGTTGAAATGTAGGCCTAAAAATTTTTAGACAAATTAAAAAAAAAAAAAAAAAAACCCTCCCCAGCTTTTCCCATTTTCATACATTTTTGAAAAAGCTCCAGGGAGCCAGTAGGGAGGCGCTAAAGAGCCACATTTGGCTCTCAAGCCATGAGTTGCCAACCCCTGATATCAACCATAAAATCTCAGTCAGGTCCCTTTTACACATCAAAAGGTGAAGAATAAGACAAATGCAAGTACAAAAAAATAAATTATAGCAGCTTTCTCAAACTTTTAAAAGAAAAATTCCAAAATTAAAAAAAAGAAAAGGAACATCAGACAGATTTATTCACAGGATTTTTAGGCATCTATTTTGGTATGTCTAACTGAAATAGAGTACCCCCTGAAGAGCTCGTCAGTCCATTGCAAGTTTTTCCTTTGCAAATAATTTCAATTTCATTTTCTGAACTACCTACCGTATTTTCTGGAGTATAAGTTACACTATTTTCATACTTTGGCTGAAGGTGCAACTTATCCTCCAGAGCGCCTTATATTATATTTAATATATTTAATATATTATATTTATATATATATATATATATATATATATATATTATATTTACATTGTACAGTACTACTAAAATAGCCTCAAGGGTTTAAAGAGACACAGTGAAACAGTGTTGCATTTTCCTGCATGGAGAGCTGATCTGCATTCATCATTGAGATTTTCTTTTTTAATAAATCATAAAAACTCATTATAACGTACTTTTTTATTTTTTTTGCTTTTGGTACCTGTGTAGTATATACTTAAACAATTCTGCACTTCAGGTTCAGGCTATGTTGCTAAAGTGAACATTCAATGAGTTCTACCCCAACAAACTAGATGTGAACCAATCACATCGTGATATTCTGCACAGAACACACACACACACACACAATATATATATATATATATATATATATATATATATATATATATATATATATATATATATATATATATATATATATACATACAGTGTCCTCCATATTTATTAGCACCTGTAGTTAAGATGTGCTAAAAGCCTTTCAATAAATTCCATTTTTATTGCAGAAGCTCCACTCACACTAAAAATTGTAGAAAAATGTAACCTTCAACTCAAGTAAGTTTTAAGGGGAAAATCCCTGACGAAGAAATTATTTTTCATAAAATGACCTGTTTCACAATTATTGGCACCCCAAAAATTCCTGAGGCATAAATGTAATTGAAGTATTTCTGCCATTTCTACAGAGGTTTATAAAGTTGATCAGAGTATCCAGGAACAATTCATCACTTCCTGTTTCCCTGGGGTAAAAATATGACGTGACACTGAGGCCATTTCTCTTCTGCACTCTTCAACATGGGGAAAGACAAAGGAACACTTCATTCAAGTAAGGCAGATATGTCGACCTTCACAAGTCAGGCAACATATCTACTGTCAGAGGAATCATTAAGAGGTTTAAAATAACTGGAACAGTGGGAAACAAGCCTGGATGAGGACGCGAGGTTATTTTGCCACCACACACAGTGAAGAGGATGGTAAGAGAAATAAAAAATTCTCTTAAGCTCACTGTTAAAGAATTATAACAAATGCGAGCATCTTGGGGTCACAAAGTCTCCAAAACAACCATTTTCTCACAATCGTACATGCAAATGCCTGGAGTTTGCTCAGCTGGAACTTCAACCGGGACCATGTGCTTTGGTCAGATGAGACCAAGATGGAGCTTTTTGGCAACAAATACTTTCAGTGCGTCTGGCGGAACACAAAAGATGAGTATGCAGAAAAGCACTTCATGCCCACTGTGAATTATGGGGACGATCAGTAATGCTGTGGCGCTGTTTCTCTTCCAGAGGCCCTGGGAACCTTGTTAGGATGCATGGCATCATGAATGCTTTGAAATACCACAACATTTTAAATCAAAATCTGGTAGTATCTGCTCAAAAACTGAAGATGCGCCATTACTGTGTCTTTCAGCGAGATAATGACCCTAAACTTCTTTTTGGCTTTTTCCCTTTTTTCAGGGGTCGCCACAGCAAATCATCTGATTTGGCAGAGGTTTTTACGTCGGATGCCCTTCCTGACACAACCCTTTTAGCAAGGGACAGAAACACGCTGACAGCTATGCAGCTCCTCTTTACGAAAGTCTGCAATGGTTCTTTTACATGAACCTCTCACCATAGACAGTGAGAGACACGTCCGGCCTTTGATAACCCAGTTAGCTGCACTAGGGGGAGGAGACAGTGACAACCTTGTGGAGAGTGGGACTTGAACCCCCAACCTTAGGATCAACGATCCTGTGCCCTTTACCATCAGGCCGCCACTGCCCTCAAGATAATGACCCTAAACATGTGACCAAATCTACACAGAAATGGTTCACCAGACACAAAATCAAGTTCCTCCTAGGGCCACCTCAGTCACCAGACCTCAACCTCATTGAGAACCTGTGGAGTGAGCTGAAGAGGACAGTCCAGAGGAGAGGACCAGGTTGCCGGATGATTTAGAGAGAATGTGCAGAGAGAGAACGGTCCAAGATCCTCTCTGTATTCTCCCATCTTGCGAAACATTATAGGAGAAGATTAGGTGTTGTTCTGCAGATAAAAGGCGGTTGTACAAAGTATGAACATCACGGGGATAATAATCATGGAACACATGATTTGATGTAAAAGAATTATGTCTTAACGTGGGATTTTTTTCCCACTTAATAAATGCACTTGAGTTCAAGGTTTGATTTTCCTTTTTTTTTCATTGATACATGATCTCAATATAAATACAGCTGAACCCAGAGCCCCAACAGAACACAAAACACTCTCCTGTAATGTACAGTGTCCTGGGAGCCATTTATAATTGTGTTCAAAATAATAGCAGTGTTCTTAAAAAAGTGAATAAAGCTCAAAACTCTTTTAATGCCTTTTATTTCCAGACACAAAAATGCATCGGGTATACGACACATTCTCTTCCAAATCAAAACATGAAGAAAAATATATATCAAATTTGTGTTATTCTTTGAAAGAAATTGAAGAAAAGTTAATATTCAGCTGTTCAAAAAATATCAGCGTCTGCAGTTCTTCTTTACAAACTCAAACTCATTCACTGTATGATCTGAAAAATGTTGTGAAGTTTTGTTTTCCTTTCAATCAATGAACTATCGTAATATTTATTTGTATAAACACTGTTTCTGAGACCTGCCGCACATCTGTGTTGCATGGAGTCGCCCAACTTCTGGTACCTGTGAGCAGGTTTTTCCAGCCCAGGATGATTGGACCACATTCCACAGTTCTTTTGTACTTCTATAAGAATAATATAAGTTTTCTATTGGATGACGGTCCGGGTTCAGGCCACCGCTCCATCACGTCAATCTTGTTTATCTGGAACCGAGATGTTGCCCGTTTTCTGATGTGTTTGGGGTTGTTGGCTTTCTGGAACCCATTTCAAGGGCATTTCCTCATCAGCATAAGGAACCACGACCTCTTCAAGAGTTCTGATGGATTCAAACTGATCCATGATCCCTGGGATGTGATAAATAGGCCCAACACTATAGTATGAGAAACTAGATAGTATGAGAAATTAGATGAAGTGATGCAGAGTACCACCAGAGGTGAAAGAGTGGTCATTGGTGCAGACTTCAGTGGACATGTTGGTGCAGGAAACAGAGGGGACGAGGAAGTGATGGGCAGGTTTGGTATCCAGGACAGGAACGCAGAAGGACAGATGTTGACAGATTTTGCAAAAAGGATGGAAATGGCTGTGGTGAATACTTTCTTCCAGAAGAAACAGGAGCATAGGGTGACTTATAAAAGCGGAGGTAGGAGCACACAGGTAGACTACATCTTGTGTAGGCGATGTAATTTGAAGGAAGTCAGTGACTGCAAAGTCATCGTGGGTGAGAGTGTTGCCAAACAGCATAGGATGGTGGTGTGCAGGATGACTCTGATGGTGAGAAAGGTGAAAAAGGCAAAGGCAGAGCAGAAGACAAAGTGGTGGAAGCTGAAAAAGGAAGAGTGTCGTGTTGTCTTCAAGGAGGAGTTGAAACAGGCTTTGGGTGGCCAGGAAGTGCTTCCAAATGACTGGACAACCACAGCAAATGTGATCAGGGACACAGGTAGGAGAGTACTTGGTGTGTCCTCTGGAAGGAAAGTAGATAAGGAGACTTGGTGGTGGAATGAGGAAGTGCAGGAGTGTGTACAAAGGAAGAGGTTAGCCAAGAAGAAGTGGGACATTGAGAGGACCGAAGAGAGTAAACAGGAGTACAGGGAGACACAGCGTAAGGCGAAAGTAGCAGTGGCTAAGGCCAAACAGAGGGCATATGATGACTTGTATGATAGGTTGGATAGTAAAGAGGGAGAAAATGATCTATACAGGTTGGCACAGCAGAGAAATAGAGATGGGAAGGACGTGCAGCAAGTTAGATTGATAAAGGACAGAGAGGGAACTCTATTGACTAATGACAGAAGTGTGCTGGGAAGATGGAAAGAGTACTTTGAAGAGCTGATGAATGAGGAAAATGAGAGAGAAAAAAGAGTAGAAGAAGTAACCATTGAGGAGCAGGATGTAGCAAAGATCAGTAAGGGTGAAGTGAGAAGGGCATTGAAGAGGATGAAGAATGGAAAGGCAGTTGGTCCTGATGATATACCTGTGGAGGTATGGAAGTGTCTCGGAGAGGTAGCAGTAGATTTTCTGACAAGAACATTCAACACGGTACTAGAGAGTGAGCAGATGCCGGAGGAGTGGAGGAGAAGTGCGCTGGTGCCCATTTTTAAGAACAAGGGAGACGTGCAGAGTTGCAGCAACTACAGAGGGATAAAGTTGATGAGCCATACGATGAAGTTATGGGAAAGAATAGTGGAAGCTAGACTAAGGGCAGAGGTCAGCATTTATGAACAACAGTTTGGTTTCATGCCAAGAAAGAGCACCACAGATGCAATGTTTGCCTTGAGGATGTTAATAGAGAAGTACAGAGAAGGTCAGAGGGAGCTACATTGTGCCTTTGTGGATCTGGAAAAAGCATATGACAGGGTGCCAAGAGAAGAACTGTGGTATTGCATGAGGAAGTCTGGAGTGGCAGAGAAGTATGTTAGAGTGGTGCAGGACATGTATGAGAGATGTAAGACAGTGGTGAGGTGTGCTGTCGGTGTGACCGACGAATTCAAGGTGGAGATGGGACTGCATCAAGGGTCAGCTCTGAGCCCCTTCTTGTTTGCTATGGTGATGGACAGGCTGACAGAAGAGGTGAGACAAGAATCTCCATGGACTATGATGTTTGCAGATGACATCGTGATCTGTAGTGAGAGCAGAGAACAAGTGCAGGAAAATCTAGAGAGGTGGAGGTATGCCCTGGAAAGGAGAGGAATGAAGGTTAGCCTCAGAAAATCAGAATACATGTGTGTGAATGAAAAGGACCCAGGAGGAACGGTGATGTTACAGGGAGCAGAGATAACGAAGGTGGAGGATTTTAAGTACTTAGGCTCAACAATCCAGAGCAATGGAGAGTGTGGAAAAGAGGTGAAGAAGCATGTGCAGGCAGGCTGGAATGGTTGGAGAAAAGTATCCGGTGTGATGTGCGATTGGAGAGTGTCAGCAAGAATGAAGGGAAAAGTGTACAAGATGGTGGTGAGGCCAGCGATGTTGTATGGCTTAGAAACAGTGGCGCTGAGGAAAAGACAGGAGGCAGAGCTGGAGGTAGTGGAGATTAAAATGTTGAGGTTCTCCCTGGGAGTAACGAGGATGGATAGGATGAGAAATGAGTATATCAGAGGGACAGCCCACGTAAGATGTTTTGGAGACAAAGTCAGAGAGGCTAGATTGAGATGGTTTGGACATGTACAGAGGAGGGATAGTGAGTATATTGGCAGTAGGATGCTGAGGTTCGAACTACCAGGCAGAAGGCCTCGAGGAAGACCGAAGAAGAGCTTTATGGATGTGGTGAAGGAAGACATGAAGGTCGTTGGAGTCAGAAAAGAAGATGCGGAGGACAGGGTGAGGTGGAGGCGGATGATTTGCTGTGGCGACCCCTGAAGGGAGCAGCCGAAAGTAAAAGAAGAAGACTATAGTATGAGAAACATCCCCATATCATGATGCTTGCACAACCAGGCTTCACTTTCTTCAGTGTACCCGGGCTTGAATTCAGTGTCTGTGGATCGTCAAGTGGGGCAACTAGACCCAAACAGAACAATCTTACTTTCATCAGTCCACAGAATGTTGTTCCGTTTCTCTTTATTCCAGTCAATGTGTTTTTTGGTGATTCAGTCTTTTTTCAGCAGTGGGACTTTGCGTGGCTTCTTGCCGATAGCTCGGCTTCACATAGGCATGTTCTAATTGTAACAGGACTCACAGGTCACTTTAGACCTTCTTTGAGTTTCCTGGACCTGATTGGTGACTGAGTTCTTGCCATTTTGGTTATTCTTTGATCCATTTATACGGTAGTTGTTCACCTTCTTCCACGTCTATCAGGTTTTAGTTGTTATTTTAAAGCATTTGGATTATTTGCACTGAGTTGTCTCTGAACTTCTTTATATATGTTTCCCTCTTCAATTAACTTTTTATTCAAGATACGTACGCTGTTCTTCTGAACAATGTCTGGAACGACCCATTTTCCTCAGAATTTCAGAGAGAAATGTTTATAACCTGAATGTACAACATCTGTTGTCTTTCTAAAATAAGGAAAATAATTGGCTCCTGTTTTTCAAAGAATGAATGACATCACTCATTGAACTCCACACTATTATTATTTTGAGCATGTAGGTCATTACTGTTGGATTCTATTACAGTACTCTACTATATCAGTTCACTTTCTGTAACCGCTTAATCCTAATTAGGGTCGCAGAGTGGCTAGTGCCCATCCCAGCCGACTCCGGGCAAGGGCAGTTACTCTACTACAGCTGATTGTAAATTATTTGTCAGATAGAAATATAATTTCTAACAAAACACTGATTGATCAGGGTAGTGATAACTGCTATTAATCTGAACACAACTGGATGAGCAATACAACTTAAATTATTATAATACCCGTATATAAGAGGCTTATGGAAAGACAAATTACTATTGTACTTCCATTGATTTTTTATTAGACACTGTTGCCTAACTTATACAAACATTTAATATAATATTAACAACACACACACACACACACACACACACACACACACACACACACACACACACACACACACACATACTGTATATATATATATATATATGTATATAAAGTAAATATTTCATTACATCAATATTTCATATTTCCTTCACAGGATCATAATGACGTGGTCTGGATGCACGCACGAGGAGAACATGCAATGCCAGCCTGTTTTCAACCAAATATGATTTAAATAAATAAAATCTAGATGCACTAAAAGTTGCACTTTTTTTAAATTTACTCCTTTAATGAATGACTGAATGTCAGAGATCACCATCTGCAAATGTTTTTATTGTTTTATTTTGTGGTGCCAAGCTGAATGCCTGAATTTAAAAAGTTCAGTTAAATTCTTTCAAGGACTGAAAACATACACCGCCCTCGCTGCTATAAATGTTATAGAATTTTATAAACACACACACACACACACACACACACACACACACACACACACACACAGAGCGAGAGAGAAAGAGAGAATTTTGAATTTCTTTGGGACAGACTATCTGTACAACCAACAGAATGTTTCTAGAGGAATTCCTCAGAAAATGTCTTCATTGAGAAAACTGGTTGGTTGTTTATTTTAAAAAAAATGAGATGACTTTTTAGAGAAATTCTGTGAACCTGTAACAAAGTAAAGGTTCTGTACATTTTCTTATATACACAAATATGTGTGATAGATTTTATAATTATGACAAATTTACCACGGTGTTCTAATGAATAAATATCTGTAATTTCCATAACTGAGCGTATTTGCATATTTTTATAAACAGCGGTGTACTGGGTGTGTTTAATCTGGATAACTGCATTGTACCGGACGCAGGGACACAGGGACGCCTGGACCACGACAGGAAGGTCGTCTGTGTCTTTTACTCATAATGATGCTGATCCGAACGACAAGACAATGCCGTTTCTGAATCACATTCCCACGCCATCACTTAATCATGTCCCCACAATAATATTTATCACCAAAGGTTCCACAGAAACCCGTTCCACTGATGTCTATCCAGAGTTTTATAAGATGTTGATGTCATGCTGTTTATCATTGTGGGTTAAACTGGTTCATTCCTTTAGAAGACAATTCGACTCTAAAGACGGTCTACTGGATAAATCTCATATATCAGCTCTTTAGATATTTTATCTTCACAAAGTACATTTAATAATAACTTCACTACACCACGCAGTTACACAACAAAATAATGATGAACGTTTGATAAAGGAGAAGATTTATTCCTAACTTTTTTTGACGCCATTTCATGTCACTGCTAAAACTTCTCATACAAAGTAAAGTGAAAGCACATCTTTACTCATAAACAAAAAAAAAAACAAAAAAACCTGCTGTACAGGTTAACCTGCTGTACAGGTTTATATAAGCTTTCTTTTCAAAACAAAGCACCAATCCCAGAACACGATATAAAAGTTAGTTTAAGTTAAATGGTGATGATGTGCTCTGTGTTTTGGCCAGAAAGCACAAACCGGTTCGTTGTGTCACTAAAATGTCAATCATTCATTCTCTGAACCATTTGTCCTAATTAGGAGCGCAGGACAGCCACCATAGTCCTGTATGGAGGAACTGTGTATTTATATATGTGTACCATAAACAGCTACTGCTGCTAACTCAGCTGACTTCTTCAGCCGGGGACCAACCGTCAACGAGTGTTTCGACCCTTTAAACCCGGGACACTCTCAGGGTGGCGGGTCCGCAGTGATGACATCTCACCACTACGTGTGAGCTGATAGCTTCCAGCTTTTCTCCTCTCTCTTCAGCCACAGCCAGCTCGATGATCTTTCAGCTGCTTGGCATACTGCTTTTATAGTTCTCTTCCTGTCCCTGCCCTTGACACCTAGGCTTCCTAATGTTCTCCATAAGGACTGTGCAGCGAGTCCTCTAGCTCCTACTTCTACAGGAAAAAGCCAACACTTCCAACCTTGTTGCTGGCACTGTTCAAACATACTCAGCGTAGTTGGCTTTCTTGCGCTCGAACGCTTCCTCACATCTTGTTTCCCTTTTTGGTAATAATTCCCTTGATGTGATCGGGAATATGGTAGCGATGTAGCGCCTCCTCAATCAGCTTATGGGGGATTGAGCCATATGCATTGGCCAAGTCCAACCACACCACTATTAGATCTTGATTATTCACCCTTGCTTTTCTGATGAGCAAGCTGATGCAACTTGTATGTTCTATGCATCCTGAGAACCCTGGAACTCCACCTTTATGTACTGAAATGTCGATATACTTGTTTGCTGTTAAGTAGGAGCTTATCCGCTTGGCAAGGACAGCAAAGAAGATTTTTCCTTCCACATTCAGTAGGGATATTGTCCTAAACTGATCAACTGTCTTAGAGTTCTTTTCTTTTGGGATGACTATTCCTTCTGATTGTTTCCAGCAGTCTGGTACTTTGCCTTTCCTCCACACAAGCCTTAGCAGGGCCCAGAGTTTTCTCACTAGCCCAGGGAATATCTTATATACTCTGTATGGGACTCCATTTGGTCCTGGTGCTGAATCTGATCTTGCCTCGTTCACCACCTCTTGTACTTCCTTTAAGATTGGTTCAGAGCCAGCGAGAGGAATTGTAGGCACCGGAACTGGTTCAATCTTTGGCCAGGTACCCAAGGGTTGGTTCCTTGTTGGATCAGAGTGGGTTTCCCTGAGGTACTGCTCGATTACTCCATACTGCTCTCTAAATTTCCTGATCGTTCCTTGTCAAGGAGTTTCTTAGAGAATTGCAATGGGTTGGCAATGAACTCAGCTGCTCTTTTTGCTTTCTTCTTCCTATTCTCTCTTGTTCTCTCAGCCTTCCTCAAAGTCAGAAGACGTGCCCTAAGATCATCGTGCAGTTGGCAGAGACCATCTTTTTCAGACTCGCAAGACTTTATGTATAGCTTTCTGAGGTGATGCAAGTCCTTCCTATAAATATGTTTATGCTTTTTTGTTCATGGTGTAGCATTTTTATTTCAATAAATGTTCTGTGTTTGTATTTGTGCTTGTTCAGCCCCCTGCAGCTATGGAAACAGAGATGGACATTTCCACAGTTATGGGGAATGACAGAATCTGAAGAGATGGGCATAATGGGCCAGAGGACGAGGGTGTCATGATTGAGGGCATTAAAGTTCTGAACAATGCAAGTAGTATCATTATGGGCTTCCTCATGCTGTTTGGTCACATTTATGCCCGCAATCTCGCCATCCACCTTCAAGTTTTTTCAGAAGATCATTATGAACTCGAATGGACACAAGTTGAATAAAAACATATAACAGCTGAACATCAAGCTCTTCATGAGAGGCAAACGGTGTCTATACAGTCCAGAACAGTCTCAGAGAGTTTATTGTTTTAAAACTGCATTATCATTTGTGCGATGCATCTTGAAGGTTTGTGTATTTCTATAAACAGTTTTATAAGAGTAAATTTATATTATAAACTTATTATTATTATTGTTATAAAATGTTTTATAAGAGTAAAGCTAGTCCACCACTAGTACAGTCATATGATTGGAATGACACCCCCCCCACACACACACACACACACAGACACGCACACAGACACACACTCTGTCTCTCTCTCACACACACACACACACACACACACACACACACATACAGACACGCACACAGACACACACTCTCTCTCTCTCTCTCTCTCTCTCTCACACACACACACTCACACACACACACACACACACACACACACACACACACACACACATGCTTAACAACATTTTAAGTTTGGATTCTTTAACTTTCAGAGAGAACTGGTTGGTTAAGGCTCTTGCTTACTGATCCAGATCAGGGGTTCAAGTCCCAGAACCACCAAGCTGCCACTGTTGGGCCATTGAGCAAGGCCCTTAAGCCTCAATTGCTGTGTTGTTTTAAGCAAAAGTAATAATTGAAAACCAGTAGGTCACTGTGGATAAGGGTGTTTGCCAAATCTTGTGAATTGTAGGTAAAGGTGAGGAAAAGAATTGTGGGAAATGTTTATATTGTGTCGTTGGGTTTTACTTTAGATTTTGTGTACACTGAATGTCTGTCTGTCTTCCTTTCGGCTTTTCCCCTTTTTACTCGGGAGTCGCCACAGCGAATCATCTGATTCACACATTTGATTTGGCAGAGGTTTTTACATTGAATGCCCTTCCTGTCACAACCCTTTTTAGCAAGGAACAGAAACACGCTGACGACTTTGCAGCTACTCTTTCCGAAAGTCAGCAATGGTTCTTTTACATGCCTCTCACCATAGACAGTGAGAGACATGGCCTGCCTTTGATAACCCAGTTAGCGGCACTGGGGCTTTGTGTACACTGAATATTAATAGAAAATGACAAGATTGCATTACTGTTCAAACAGAGATTCCCATGTGATTGGTTTTAGCTCTCCACACCCCGCTCAGACATTACCTTCCCTCATCAGCCCTCAGAAAACAGAAACATACAACACAGTCTCATGGTCCACAATGTTCTCTCTCTTTTAATTTATAATTGTTCAGACTTTTTATACATATTTACTGTTGTAAGGCATCACAGGATTAATCAGTTCAAACAAAGTGCGATATGTACTTCACACAGGATAAGCGTCGCTAGTCCCAGTAAAGTCATGAATAGCTACAATGCACTGACTCGACGCAGGCGCTGATTTCTACACGTGTGTCTTCAACTACAGAAATAAAGAGAAAATAAAAAGTGTGTGCTCAGTTTTACCTCATTTTTTAATAATATAATTTGGTGAAAGGCTGACATTTGAATGCAGACCAGAGAACTTGTATGATGATAATCAAAATAGTCATTACTTATTACTAAACAATCAGGAATCTGAAATATATGCGATACACAAACACTTCAGTAAGATCCAATACTTTTGGTTTAATGCTGTATGCCTTCAGAACCTTCACAGGATGTGGTAAAACTAGTTTGGTATTATGGATGTCACTTAATAAGCATTTATCAGAAATAGCTCCAGGGAATACAGCGGGTGGCAAAAGTATTGACACCTCCACTAAATAAAGGGTTGACTAGCATGTTGATTTGTAATTTGATGTCCTGTGTATGACTACAGAACACCTGATATGAGTCTGATAAGCCCACTGTCGATTTTATTAAACCACGATAAACATAACAAGAATAAATAAAGCTCATGATCTGTAATTTAACAAACATGTAGTGTATGAGCTCCATTGATATATATAAAAGTAATTTTAATTCAGAATTCGACACAATCAAAGAAAATGAAAAAGATTCTAAATACATGAACATCATAAATCTGAATTTCACCATCAAAATACCTTCAAGCTGTTCTTCAGCATTTTTACATTTTCCAGAAAAGTTTCAAAGGGGAAGGGATTACACACCATTACATTACACAGTCTATGATAAAACATATAACTTTAGCAAAAAAAAAGCTCATTTTCTTTTTGCAAAATGGAAACGGCCAAATCAAGGGAGCGGAGTCATAATCGCCACCCCTCCCACTAGGGTGGAGTTAAACATATAGTTTTTCACAATCAATTCAGAATAGTGTAGAAAAGACGTAACAATATCAGTTATAAACATATGTGAAATATCAAAAATCCATAAAAAAATTTCGAGGTTCCCCCAACTCACTCGAAATAAGGTATGTCGATTCAATTTTGAGAGCACAATAGCACACGATTGCCGACAAGGAATAACTCTAAATAATTAGAACTTTCACAGTTCACAGATTTGGTGTGACTGGAAAGGTCAGGACTCAGTAGTTTAGTAGAGGAAACTATCACCAGGTGGCGACAGCATATGGCACATTCGACAGATACCCATGCCACACACAGGCTGTGGAGAGGGGCATCAAGGTGGTGACTGAGGCATCACAATCTGTATGTGGCAACAATCGACGAGATGGCTTCATTCGTACAAGACACTGGTAACTGTTGTAGATGTACCGGGCTCCTCTTCATTGGACCATCTCCAGTTTTCAGATGTTGTTGGATTGGTATGGATCCCATAGTGTATTGGCATATTCAACTTGTGGTCTTACCAGGGCTTCGAAGACCTGTTTTTTGATGTTCCTTAATCCTATATTCAAGTTGCGCCTGAGGAAGCCGATGATCCGGCTAGCCTTGGTTGTTATGTTTGTTATATGTGGTCCCCAGTCCAGTGTTTAGCAATGCAATAAGGCATTATTGCAGCAGAAACATGGAGACGATATAGCGCATTTGTATACAACAAAACATGCAAAACTGGGAAGTATGTGGAGGCATCAGCACCAATGATGTCACAGACCCAATTTAGAACACGTGACCGGGTATAAATGGCTGCGCCCGCGGTATATAAATTTTCTTCAGTTAATTACTTCTAAACTCCGGAATGTGATTACTTTTCTTTGTCATAGTTCGTAAGTATGCTATACTTGGTCGATTATTTCATCTGAGATAGTGAAAGGAATGGGCTTTAATGAGTGAAGTATCCCTTTAAGATTGTTCTAAGAATAAACCGTATAAGTTTGTTAACAAAAAACCCCACTGGTTTCTTTCTTATTTCCTGAGAAATTTCAGCCAGTGTTGTGAAATTTAATATTTTTGCTCTGTAACAGAGACTGGATGCTGGTCATGATTGTGTGACTTATTATTACAGTATTATTATTATTATTATTATTATTATTATTATTATTATTATTATTATTAGGTATCATATATAGGTATTATTATATACATATATAGGTATTATATATATATAGGTATTATTAGGTAATAATGTTCTAGAAGTGAAAAGAGTGTCAGACAGAGTGATGAGTCTCAAGTTAGAAATTAAAGGTGTGATGGTCAATGTTGTTAGTGCTTATGCCCCACAGACAGGATGTGAGCGAGAAGAGAAGGAGAGATTCTGGAGGGAGTTAGATGAAGTGATGCAGCGTACCACCAGAGGTGAAAGAGTGGTCATTGGTGCAGACTTCAATGGACATGTTGGGGCATGGAAACAGAGGGGACGAGGAAGTGATGGGTAGGTTTGGTATCCAGGACAGGAACGCAGAAGGACAGATGTTGGTAGATTTTGCAAAAAGGATGGAAATGGCTGTGGTGAATACTTTCTTCCAGAAGAGAGAGGAGCATAGGGTGACTTATAAAAGTGGAGCTAGGAGCACACAGGTAGACTACATCTTGTGCAGGCGATGTAATTTGAAGGAAGTCAGTGACTGAAAAGTAGTAGCGGGTGAGAGTGTTGCCAAACAGCATAGGATGGTGGTGTGCAGGATGATGCTGATGGTGAGGAAGGTGAAGAAGGCAAAGGCAGAGCAGAAGACAAAGTGGTGGAAGTTGAAAAAGGAAGAGTGTCGGGTTGTCTTCAAGGAGGAGTTGAAACAGGCTTTGGGTGGTCAGGAAGTGCTTCCAGATGAGGAAGCCTAGAGGAAGACCAAAGAGACGATTCATGGATGTGGTGAAGGAGGACATGAAGGTTGTTGGTGTAAGAGAAGAAGATGCAAAGGATAGGGTGAGATGGAGGCAGATGATTCGCTGTGGCGACCCCTGAAGGATAAAGCTGAAAGGAAAAGAAGAAGAAGAAGAAGAAGATTATTATTATTAGGTATCGTTCATTCATTCATTTTCTGTAATCGTTTAATCCTAATTAGGGTCACAGGGACATGATGAGCCAGAGGACATAGCTACATATCACAGATAATCATACTAAAAGTAAAATAAATAAAAGGAACTCAGGAGGAATCAGGAAACTGATGAGCGTACTGATGAATCGAACAGACTGATGAATCATTGATCTGCGACTCCATGTGCGCCCATCTCACTGATACCGTCAAAACCCAAGTGAAGCGAACTAATTCAGCGCTTACCATCATTCCAGTGGATTAACCAAAGAACTCCAACTGCTAGACATTGGTGTCAACAGGTCATGAGTTAAAGGGATCCGGGCTTTATGTCCAGATACTGGCATTATGGCTGACGTAGTTAGGTAACTCGGTGGTGAATACGCGACTGGCTTTGAAAAGTTTATGGCACGACCTCAGAAGACTTTCCGGAAGACTTTTTCCACCAAATCTATGTCTCTATTGATCTGTGACTCCATGCATGTGAATACTTTCTTCAAGAAGAGACAGAAGCATAGGGTGACTTATGAAAGCGGAGGTAGGAGCACACAGGTAGACTACATCTTGTGTTTTGGCGATGTAATTTGAAGGAAGTCAGTGACTGCAAAGTAGTAGTGGGTGAGAGTGTTGCCAAACAGCATAGGATGGTGGTGTGCAGGATGATGCTGATGGTGAGGAAGGTGAAAAAGGCAAAGGCAGAGCAGAAGACAAAGTGGTGGAAGCTGAAAAAGGAAGAGTGTCATGTTGTCTTCAAGGAGGAGCCGAAACAGGCTTTGGGTAGTCAGGAAGTGCTTCCAGATGACTGGACAACCACAGCCAATGTGATCAGGGAGACCGATAGGAGAGTACTTGGTGTGTCCTCTGGAAGGAAAGTAGATAAGGAGACTTGGTGGTGGAATGAGGAAGTGCAGGAGAATGTACAAAAGAAGAGGTTAGCTAGGAAGAAATGGGACACAGAGAGGACCGAAGAGAGTAAACAGGAGTACAGGGAGACACAGTGTAAGGCGACGGTAGCGGTGTCAAAGGCCAAACAGAGGGTGTATGATGACTTGTATGGTAGGTTGGACAGTAAGGAGAGAGAAAATGATTTATACAGGTTAGCACAGCAGAGAAATAGAGATGGGAAAGACATGCAGCAAGTTAGAGTGATAAAGGACAGAGAGGGAAATGTATTGACTGATGACAGAAGTGTGCTGTGAAGATGTAAAGAGTACTTTGAAGAGCTGATGAATGAGGAAAATGATAGAGAAAAAAAGAGTAGAAGGGGTGACCGTTGAGGACCAGGCAGTAGCAAAGATTAGTAAGGGTGAAGTGAAGAAGGCATTGAAGAGGATGAAGAGTGGAAAGGCAGTTGGTCCTGATGACATACCGGTGGAGGTATGGAAGTGTCTTGGGGGGGTAGCAGTCGATTTTCTGACAAGAACATTCAACAAGGTCTTAGAAAGTGAGCAGATTCCGGAGGAATGGAGGAGAAGTTTGCTTGTGCCAATTCTTAAGAACAAGGGAAACATGCAGAGTTGTGACAACTACAGAGGGATAAAGTTGATGAGCCATACAATGAAGTTATGGGAAAGAATAGTGGAAGCTAGACTAAGGGCAGATGTCAGCAAGAAGACCAAAGAGAAGATTTATGGATGTGGTGAAGGCGGACATGAAGGTAGTTGGAGTAAGAGTAGAAGATGCAGAGGATAGGGTGAGATGGAGGCAGATCATTTGCTGTGGCGACCCCTGAAGGGAACAGCCGAAAGGAAAAGAAGAAGATAATAAAAAATAATAAATGGATCCGGGCTTTATGTCCAACTCGCACAATTGTTACACTCTGACACTGAAGATGAAGAATTTGATCGCTTTGTGGAAGAGGAATGAACTGAAACAGTGAGTTTATTGTTTTATGTTGTTACAACTGAACAATGTTGAGTTATTGCGAAGACGTTCAATCAAATTTAACTTATCTGACTTTTGTTTCACTTTATGTGGCTTCTAATCTGGTGTGCCTTATGTATAAAAATAGATCGGTCGATCATCATGCATTGATTATTGTGCCTTATAATCCGGTGCTCCCTATGGTCAGGAAAATACATTTGGGTCCAACCCACCTTGACTGCTTCATGACGGTTTATATAAGCTGCAGACATTTGCTTCTACATTCTGTAGGGGAAGGTTAGATATATTGAGACAGCTTGTATATTTCCAATTTATTTAAGATTTTATGGCAATATAACAGTCTCTCAAACTCATAATACATTTCAAAATCATACATGTTTTAAGTATTGTTTACTGTTCTCAGAATCATTGCCGACTCTTTTTCAAACCAATTTTAAAGATATTGGCCTCCCAGGACTCATTTAGGTCATTAATTGTATTCAATTTTGCCTTCTCAACAGTGTACAGCATACAGTATTATCATAAAGTCAGGGCTACTGAGGATACACTTGCAGAAGACCAATAATGCTTGATGGACGCTCCCATCAATTACAGTGGATAAGAGCTTGGCAGCAATAAAGTCTAATTTTGTTTCAGCTTCTCCATTGACGGCTCTTAAGATAAGAGAGTAATGCAATCCATTAACTGCATACTCGCTGATTAATTTTGCAGGCATGATGGTTCTTCGAGAAAACTTGTACCCTGCTTTTGCTTGCAAGCACCATTGGCAATGGCAGGGGCCATTTTGACACTGTTATCCTTAAATTCAGACACAAATGTGAGGCAAATTCCTATCCACAATGTTCTTTTGGCTACTTGTTGTTCTAAGGTAATGTGATCAATATTACATGTATTGAGTTTGACTAATAAGGATGGGCTGCTGTCACCTTATAGATGATTTCTGTAATAGAAGTTTTTGTGAATTGTTCCTGCTCCCCAACATGCACATCTCTTGTACTGAGGGGGCGTGACAGCACATGTACAATTTATGACGAGATAATGGTTAAAGATTTATGCACCCCAAAATTCTAATCTACATTCTCAATGCAGTTTATACTTTACAGTGCTAGGTGTACAAAAAGTTTTTTTTTTTTTTTTTTTTTTTTTTGTCTTTGGTCTCTGTAAAAAATGTGGGAGTTTGTGGGGTTCGTAGCACCCTCTATTAGCCAGCAGCACTGGTGTAAACATTTCCTGCAGTTAGAGGACTGTAGGCAAGAATGTTTTTTTTTTTTCCCCAGCAGCGTTGAAGTTGATGCTAACGCCTCTGTTGAGCCCCACCCCTTTTGGCCAGCAGTAAAGAATCAAAACACAGAAACTTGATGCTGAACGCATTGCAGTACCCAGAGAGCAGTTGGTGGTTAGTTCAGTGCCTTGCTCAGGGGCAATTCAATCATGAAGGTGGAGGAAGGGAAGGTGCAGCTCGCTACCTCATCACCAGTTTTCCTGCTTGTTCAGGAATCGAGCGAGGATACTTTCTTCGATCCCAAAGTTACTTCGCTGACCATTAGGCTACGGCTGCCCCCTAATTTTACTCCAGCACGCCCGCTATATTGACCAACAATTAATGAAGCATCGTTACAAAGACACCGAGAGAAATACTTCATGCACATCACTGCACCTTTATTAATAACAATCAGGAACACATGGAACACCTGATAGTGATATCTGAATTCATTTATTCTTATCATTCCTTTCGCAACCGAACACCTGCCACCTGAAATCAAATACCAGTATTTGTAAGAGGATTTAAATAATAAGATCATGTATAATCAAACATTGCAATACAAACCTAAATAAACTGGGGAAATTAACACTTTTATGAAAACATCTTTTAAGAATGTATATAATTTGGAGTGATCACACTCGAGGTGTGATAGAAAAGCGAGTGATATAATTCGTGGTTTTTGTGGAAGGTCCAGCTTAGAAACCATCTCCATTCACATCCCTCATCTTTTCATTTTCACTGAGGAATCATCCATATTCTGTCCTGGAGTTAAAATCAGAGCAGGAACAAACACGGAAATTATTTTGATAACAGCGTCCACGGCCTTTTTTATAAATGTCTCTTTGTTCTGAATGTTGCAGGGAAAACAACTTGCTCATCTGAAGCAGTGGCTGAGAACATATAACCCGAGTGGGATTCGAATCAAAGTGGTGCCGAGAATCCGATGTTATAATCCAAGAAAATCCTAAAAATCTTACAGTAGGCCCTTGACATTCGCGGGGGTTCGGTTCCGAGCCCTCCCACGAATCGAGATAATCCACGAGTTCTGTACCTGGAAGTAAAACCCCATGTATGACCTCACATGCGCGTATGAGCAGCTGTAAGTAAAATACTATGTATCTATTACATGCACTAAAATATGCTTCTTAAACACATTCTATAGACAGTCTTACTCATTAATACAGTATTAATGTAGTAAAATATTATGATTCATAATTTATGAATCATGATTAAGAAAAACTTTTCAATTTTTACTGTTATATTTACTGATGCTAAAATATAAACATTATACAGCGTACGCATAAAACACCTTTCAGTGCATTCTCTTTATAAACATACAGCACTGTAGTTTTCAAAGATGCCCACTAGAGGAACGTACTGTATTGCATTAGGCATGACACGACTGAATTCAGGTATTAACTGCATTAAGTCCGAGCAGCTCAGCCACGCCCCCCTAACCGGAACCGGAGTACAAAACAGAACTTTAGAGTGATAGAGTAAGAGGCGTTACAAACCAAAGAAGCAGTTGTGATGATGTGAGTTAACCCTCTGGCGCAGACGTGAGTGTGCTTTTTGTGTTTTTGGGAGTAAATGAGAATAGTGAATTCACATGTGTGTGCTCCGAGCAGCTCAGCTATGCCCCTCAGGAAGGAAACAGTTAGTGAGAGGCACAGCGCCAAAATCAAAGTCCGCCAAAACACAGACCATAACAAAGGACATAAAAGAACAAGAAATGTAATAAATTGGATAAACAAAACACAATCAGAAACATGCTACACCACAGTATATAAAATATAACACACAAACATTTTATACATTACCTTAGGCCATGTACTGGAATAATAATTGAAAAAGACTGTAATAGTAGAGTGTTTAACAACAGTTCAAAGGATTACTGTATTCCTCTGCAGCAATGACGTGATTTCAGAGGAAACTGCCATTTCTTCCGGAGAAAGTCTTATTTCTTCAGAAGAGACATCCAACCTCATTACCTTTTTCTGCTGCTTAAGCAGGTGTTTGAGTGACATCATTGAACTTAACTGGTCATTAAAACACACTAATAAAAGTCTCATTGCCAACTTGTGCACGAATGAGCAAAAGGGGCGTTACATCACCTCAACCAATCAGCAGGAAAGAGGACAGCCATTGGCTGAATTTGAATCACGTGTGAGTTGCTCGGCAGTCCGTGAATACTCAAACCGCAACTGCAAAACCGCGAATAGTCAAGGGCCTACTGTACAAGATAAGGAAGATGGAAAGGATGTGGTAGTCTTTGAGGACTTTGTTGAAATCTCTCTGGTAGTGAAAAAATAAAAAAGTTCTCAAGAGCAGTTTTTACTTTTCTTGTGATTGTTTATGAAGTTTGCACTGCAGTTTTAAATTTTGGATTATTATCGTATAAATGTAACCAAAGTAAAATCATTACACTCTCAGAGGATAATACAATCAGATTTGTTTTGCTGACACTGAGATATGGCAGGTATTTCCAGAACTTCAAATTCTTGATTGTGTTCATCAATAAGTAGCCGTATCTGTTCTTTATATTTCGCCACCAGCTTGTTCTTCTCCTCAGCTTCTCTTCGAGCATCTTCTTGATATTTTGTCTCCATTTCTTTCATTTTCTGATTGAATTCATTTTTCATTTCCTCACAGGTTCTCTCTTCTTGTTCTTTCCTTTCTTTATCTTCTTGCTCTCTTTTTCTGAGATAATCTTTCTTTACTTCTTCTATCTTCTCTTTCATTTTCTTCAGACTCTGTCTCTCCTCTTCTCTTCTTTCATTCTCCTCTTGGATTTTTTTATTCCACTCTTCTCTCCTCATATTCTCTCGTTCTTCATACTCCTTCATTATTTTATTTTCATTTTCCTTAAACTCTTTCTTTATCTCTTCCCTTTTCCTTCTTTCTTTCTCTTCCCACTCATCTCTTTCTCGTTTTCTTTTCTGTTCGAAGTCTCTCTTCAGTCTCTGTTGGTATTCCTGATGTTCTCTGAGTTCTTTATCGTGTCTCTCTGATGTTGTCCTGTGTTCATCCTCTCTCTGTTTCATCTGTTCTTTCCATCGCATCTCACGTTCTTTCAACTCTCTTCCAATTTCTTCTTTAATTTCTTTTATATCATTTTTTGCCTCATTCAGTTTTCTCTTCCAGTTTTCTCTCTCTTCTAGTTGTTCTTTTCTCCTCCTTTCTTCATCCTCATCTCTCTTTTTGATCTCTTCTTCCTGTTTAAGTTTTATCTCTGCAATTGCTTGTTTCTGTTGTTTCTCAAAGTGTTCTGAAATCTCTTTCTCCTTTTCTCTCCTTTGTCTCTCATCATCATCTCTTTCCTTTTGTTGTTGGATATATTTTGCGTTTAGGTTTTCTATTTCTTTCCTTATCTCATGCAGCAAACGTTTATTCTCTGCAGTCTGTTCTTCTTCCTTCTTTTCTCTTCTTTGGTTCTCTTTCAACCATGTCTCTTTCTCTTCTTCTTCTTTCTTCTCATATTCTCTCCTCAGTGCTTCTTCTCGCTCCTTAAATATTTTGTAACTTTTAGATTTTTCCTCCTCCATCCTCTCTCTCTCTTTCTCCACATTCTTCCTGGTCTGTTCCAGCTGTTCTTCATATCTGACCCTCTGAGCCTCTTTTTCACTCTGAATCTTCTTCAGCTTCATTTCTTTTTGTTGTATATACATCACTGCCTCTTCCAACATCTCATTGGTAAAATAATTGTTCCTGTCGAAGTTGATCATTTGTTCAATCTTCTGGAGAAGTTCCCTGACTTGGGTGGAATCATCCTTATTGTTATTGAACAGGTGAAATCTTCCACCGCAGTCGCTGAGTAATTTGTTCACATGATCATTATTACTGGATTTTATAAAATCATCCAGTGTTTGACCTTCCAGTTCATCTCCTCTAGTAAACAGCACTATAGTGTACTTTGCAGCTTCAGGACCGAAAATCTTCTTAATCATTGTCCATGTTTGTTTCTCTCTCTCAGTAAACCTTCCTATACTCAGTACAATGATGAAGGCATGAGGTCCTGGGGCGGAAAGTAAGATACATTTCATTATTTCTTCTATTGACTCTTCATTTGATAGTGTGGTCTCAAAGAATCCTGGAGTGTCCACAACAGCTACTGATTTGCCCTGCACTACTCCAAATCCCTTCTGGCACATTTTTGTCACAGAGTTCATGCTGGAAATGCTCTGAAATTCTTTTCTTCCGAGAATAGTGTTTCCTGTTGCACTCTTCCCATTTCCTGTTTTCCCAATCAGTAATATTCTCAGAGAACTGGAGTCAGAGTTTTCACCTTCAGCACCTGAAAATGATAAGATTGTTTATAATCCAAAGTCTCACGTCAAATTGTTTGGTAAATTCTGGTGGAAAAAATAAAAATCAGTATTTTTCTTGGTGTATTCATGTTCATTTTGGTACAAAATAAAAGTCCCGACAATCTCAAGGTCTCAGACTGTTTTGAATGTGTTGGACAGTTTGTTAATCTCCATAAGCAAAAATATTGTTTATATATTTTGTGTGTGTGTGTGTGTGTGTGTGTGTGTGTGTATGTGTGTGTGTGTGTGTCGGGTTCTTGATGTCTTGTTTGTTACCTCTGCCAAGAGGGCTGTGTTTTATAGGAATTGGTCTGTCTGTAAGTTTATAACTTTATGCAAAAGCTGATGAATAAATTTTTGCTTGGTTTTTTGGAAGGGTAGAGAATCACCCAAGGACCACTGAAGAAGATTTTGGAGATGATGCAGATCAAATTCTGAATACAGGATTTTTTTTTTTTTAATTCTGATACAGGAATATTTTTTCCTTTTGTTTTTTTAGTATTTTTTCAGCTTGGCATAGGTTTGTGCTCTCTGAATGCTTCCTGTTCTCTTTAATTATTTATTTTTCATAAAAATAATTACTTATATTTTAAAAACTAAAACCTTAAAACTCAAAGCATTATTTAACTGATTTAATATTTCATAGTTAAATAGTTTAGTAACTAAAAATATGAGATTATATTTGTGTGTGTGTGTGTGTGTGTGTGTGTGTGTGTGTGTGTGTGTGTGTGTGTGTGTGTGCGCGCGTGTGTGTGTGTGTGTGAGAGAGAGAGAGAGAGAGAGAGAGAGATAGAGAGAGAGACTTGCCAAATACAAGGATTATTGAATTATATGATAATCTATTAATAAATCTATGAATACACATGATGTTGACACAAATATTAAATGACTCACATGTTTTCCGTGTTTTTGCTTCAAGCTGCTTTTTCACTACAGTCAGTTCTTCCTCTGGTGGTTTTTTAACTCCGTCTTTCTGAGCCTCAATAAACATTGGGAGCAAATAAATCTTCTTCATTCTTGTTACTTGGTCGAACAGTTCTCGCACCTGCTCACGTCTTCTTTCATCTTCTCTCTCCAGGATCATATATCTGTCTCCACACATGTGTCGAAGTTCTTCCATCTCTGAACTTTGTTGTATATAGTTAACTGCAGAAGCTTCATCACTGCTGCTGTTTGTAAAAATAACTATGATGTGATCACACACCTTCGAACTAAACACTTTCTGAATGATCTCCATTTCTCCTTTATTCTCATCAGTGAGAGGACCAACAGGAAGGATGTAAAGAAAAGCATGGACAGGATTATCCAAAGAGATACAGTGGAGAATCTCGTTCATCACTTCCTCCTCTGAGAGATGAGTGTTGTAGAGAGTTGGCATCACCGTCAGCCTGAGAAGGTGTTCATGGACTAATCCAGTCTTCACATCTTTCAGACCCAGTATGAGATCTGATATGGAGGACTTTACTCCTTCATCACTTCCACACAGCACCAAGTTCAACACCGGATCTGTCACTGAAATTGAAATGAAGTGGGAAATTAACACATTTAGATTTATCTGTTAAACTGACTATCATTATATATTGTGCTGTGCAAAAGTTTTTGCCCCTTTGTCACACTTAACTATTTTAGATCATCAAACAAATTTGAACATTACACAAAGATAACCCAAAGTATTCAAAAAATGCAGTTTTCCTGTTGTGATTTTATTTGTTCAGAGAAAAATCCAATCCAAACCTACATGAACCTCTGTGAAAAAGTAATTGTGCCCTTGTTCTTCTTTTCCTTTCGGCTGTTCCCTTCAGGGGTCGCCACAGCAAATGATCTGCCTCCATCTCTCCCTATCCTCTGCATCTTCTACTCTTACTCCAACGACCTTCATGTCCGCCTTCACTGCATCCATAAATCTTCTCTTTGGTCTTCCTCTGGGCCTTTTGCCTGGTGGTTCCAACCTCAGCATCCTACGACCAATATACTCACTATCCCTCCTCTGTACATGTCCAAACCATCTCAATCTAGCCTCTCTGACTTTGTCTCCAAAACATCTAACATGTGCTGTCCCTCTGATGTCCTCTTTTCTGATCCTATCCATCCTCGTTACTCCCAAAGAGAACCTCAACATTTTCATCTCTGCTACCTCCAACTCTGACTCCTGTCTTTTCCCCAGGGCCACTGTCTCTAAACCATACAACATTGCTGGCCTCATCACCATCTTGTACACTTTTTCCCTTCATTCTTGCCGATACTCTCCTATCACACATCACACGGACACTTTTCTCCATCCATTTCCAACCTGCCTGCACCTTCTTCACCTCTTTTCCACTCTCTCCATTGCTCTGGATTGTTGAGCCTAAGTACTTAAAATCCTCCACCTTCTTTATCTCTGCCCCTGTAACCTCAAAAGTTCCTCTTGGGTCCTTGTCGTTTCACACACATGTATTCTGTCTTACTAAGACTAACCTTCAATCCCCCTCCTTTCAGGGCATACCTCCCACCTCTCTAGATTTTCCTCCACTTGGTCTCTGCTCTCACTACAGATCACAATGTCATCTGCAAACATCATAGTCCATGGAGATTCTTGTCTAACCTCATCTGTTAGCCTGTCCATCACCATAGCAAACAAGAAGGGGCTGAGAGCTGACCCTTGATGTAGTCCCACCTCCACCTTCAGCTCTTCTGTCACACACAGCACACCTCACCACTGTCTTACATCTATCATACATGTCCTGCACCACTCTAACATACTTCTCTGTCCTCCAGACTTCCTCATACAATACCACAGTTCTTCTCTCGGCACCCTGTCATATGCTTTCTCCAGATCCACAAAGGCACAATGCAGCTCCTTCTGACCTTCTCTGTACTTCTCTATTAACATCCTCAAAGCAAACACTGCATCTGTGGTGCTCTTTCTTGGCATGAAACCAAACTGTTGTTCACAAATGCTGACCTCTGCCCTTAGTCTTGCTTCACTATTCTTTCCCACTTAGCTTCATTGTATGGCTCATCAACTTTATCCCTCTGTAGTTGCCACAACTCTGTACATCGCCCTTGTTCTTAAAAATGGGCACAAGCACACTTCTCCTCCATTCCTCTGGCATCTGCTCACTTTCTAAGACCTTGTTGAATATTCTTGTCAGAAAATCTACTGCTACCTCCCTAGACACTTCCATACCTCAACTGGTATGTCATCAGGGCCAACTGCCTTTCCACTCTTCATCCTCTTCAATGCCCTCCTCACTTCTCCCTTACTAATCTTTGCTACTTCCTGCTCCTCAGCGGTCACCCCTTCTACTCTTTTTCTCTCTCATTTTTCCTCATTCATCAGCTCTTCAAAGTACTCTTTCCATCTTCCCAGCACACTTCTGTCATCAGTCAATACATTTCCCTCTCTGTCCTTTATCACTCTAACTTGCTGCACGTCTTTCCCATCTCTATTTCTCTGCTGTGCTAACCTGTATAGATCATTTTCTCCCTCCTTACTGTTCAACCTATCATACAAGTCATCACTCGCCCTCTGTTTGGCCTTTGACACTGCTACCTTCGCCTTACGCTGTGTCTCCCTGTACTCCTGTTTACTCTCTTCGGTCCTCTCAATGTCCCACTTCTTCTTGGCCCTAACCTCTTCTTTTGTACACACTCCTGCACTTCCTCATTCCACCACCAAGTTTCCTTATCTGCTTTCCTTCCAGAGGACACACCAAATACTCTCTACGGTCTCCCTGATCACATTGGCTGTGGTTGTCCAGTCCTCTGGAAGCACTTCCTGACTACCCAAAGCCTGTTTCCAGCTCCTCCTTGAAGACAACCACGGCCTCTTCCTTTTTCAGCTTCCACCACTTTGTCTTCTGCTCTACCTTTGCCTTTTCACCTTTCTCACCATCAGTGTCATCCTGCACACCACCATCCTATGCTGTTTGGCAACACTCTCACCCACTACTACTTTGCAGTCACTGACTTCCTTCAAATTACATCGCCTACACAAGATGTAGTCTACCTGTGTGCTCTTACCTCCGCTTTCATAAGTCACCCTATGCTTCTGTTTCTTCTGGAAGAAAGTATTCACCACAACCATTTCCATCCTTTTGCAAAATCGATCAACATCTGTCCTTCTGTGTTCCTGTCCTGGATACCAAACCTGCCCATCACTTCCTCGTCCCCTCTGTTGCCTGCACCAACATGTCCATTGAAGTCTGCTCCAATGACCACTCTTTCACCTCTGGGGTACTCTGCATCACTTCATCTAACTCACTCCAGAATCTCTCCTTCTCTTCTAGCTTACATCCTGCCTGTGGGGCATAAGCACTAACAACATTGACTATCACGCCTTCAATTTCTAACTTGAGACTCATCACTCTGTCTGACACTCTTTTCACTTCTAGAACATTCCCTGACAAACCCCTCCTTCAAGATGACTCCTACTCCATTTCTCTTCCCATCCACACCATTATAAAACAGTTTAAACCCTGCTCCTAAGCTTTTAGCCTTTCTACCTTTCCACCTTGTCTCCTGAACACACAGTATGTCCACCTTCCTCCTCTGCATCATGTCAGCCAGCTCCTATCTTTTCCTTGCATAGTTCCAACATTCAAAGTCCCTACTCTCAGTCCGAGGCTCACGCATTTCCTCTTCTCTCTCTGCCCTCACGGACACGCCCTCCGCCTCTCCTTCTTCGACGTCTTTGACCAACAGTAGTCCAATTTCCATCAGCACCCTGTTGGTTGACAGCACTGATGGCGGTCGTTGTTAACCCGGGCCTCGACCGATCCGGTATGAATTTTGTTTTGATCATTTGCATTTTTAAATGTGGCAGAAGTTTTACGCCGGATGCCCTTCCTGTCGCAACCCTCTGCATTTATCCGGGCTTGGGACCGGCATAAGGGGGAGAGACACTGGTTAGTGCCCCCCCCGCCTCATGGCTGCATTTGTTAAGTGTGGTTAATCCTATTGTTGGGGGAAACCATTCAATTTCATGGCCCCACCCAGGCCTGATTGCTGCCAGATATTTCCAATCAGGAGATCCCCAACATAAAACCTGTCTGACAATTTGAGGTTGGCCATTCTGAACACATATCATCATGCCGCGATCCAGTGAGCTTCAAGAGCAAACAAGAAAGAAGATTATAGAGATTTTTCAGTCTGGGAAAGGACACAAAGTCATTGGTAAATCTTTGGGACGCCAGCGGACCACTGTCAGAGCCATTATCCATAAATGGAGAAGGCATGGCACAGTGATGGCCCTTCCCAGGAGTGGCTGACCTACTAAAATTACTCCAGGAGCATGGTGCAGCCTAACCGGAGAAGTCACAAAGGATCCAAAAACCACTGCTAAACAACTACAAGCCTCACTTGCCTCAGTTAATGTAAATGTTCATGACTCCACCATCAGAAAGACACGAGAAAAAAAGTTCATCCATGGAAGAGTTTCGAGGCAAAAGCCACTGTTGACAAAAACGAATATCAAGGCACAACTCACTTTTGCCAAGAATCATTTTGATCATCAAAGCTTTTGGGAAAATGTCCTCTGGACTGATGAAACTAATGTTCAACTTTTTGGGAAATGCATCCCGTTACATCTGGCACAAAAGGAACACTGCATTTGATAAAAAGAACATTGTGCCAACAGTGAAACATGTAGGTGGAAGTGTGATGATCTGGGCCTGCTTTGCTGCTTCAGGACCTGGGTGACTTGTCATGATTGATGGAAACATGAATTCTGCTCGCTACCAAGAAATCCTGGTGAAGAATAAGACTCATTGCTTATCTCAAACGCTTGACTGTAGTTATTGCTGTAAAAGGTGGTTCAACTAGATATTGGGTTTAGGGGCAATTACTTATTCACACAGGCCCTTGTAGGGTCAGATGTTTATTCTTCCACTTAATAAATACAATTGGCACTGAAAACTGCATTTTGTGCTTACTTGTGTTTTATATTTGTATAATATTTAGGTTTGCTTGATTTGAAATGGATGACAATGAAAAAACATGCAATAAATGTCAGAAACTTGTCAGAGGCCAAACACCTTTGCACAGCACTGTACTATAAAAAACTGTATAACATAATAATATGCTACATGTCAGTATAAACTAACATCTATGTTGCTTGTATCATCTGCTGTGCTCTAGATGTTGAAACATGCACAAACATTTTGCTGAGATTTACCGTACAATTATTACACTTATATATATATATATATATATATATATATATATATATATATATACATCCTGTGTGTCATATATAAATTAATTAATTAATTAATTAATACATTTTTGAAGAAAATATACACAATCAGCAATAAAATAATCATAAAAGTTCAGTTCATTTTCTGTAATTGCTTAATCCTAATTAGGGTCGCAGGGAAGCTGGCACCCATCCCAGCCAACTTCGGGCGAGGGCAAAGTACACCCTGGACAGCTCACCAGGCCATCGCAGGGGGGAAACACGCCGATGGCTTTGCAGCTACTCTTGTCGAAAGTCAGCAATGGTTCTTTTACATGCCTCACACCATAGACAGTGAGAGACATGGCCGGCCTTTGATAACCCAGTTAGCAGCACTGGGGGGGACAGTGACAACCCTGTGGCTACTCGAACCCCCAACCTTAGGATCAGCGATCCTGCGCCCTATACCACTACACCATTACTGCCCTTTAATCATAAAAGTACTAAAGTAAGAAAAGTAATCTCTCATGCGCGGTGTGCTCTGATTTCTTTCCGTCACAGAGAACAGGAAGTGTTTCAGTCAATTTTGCTGCAGTAGATGTTTTGTAGGATCAATGCAGCCGTGAGGGGGGGCACAAACAACTGCCCGCCCTCACGACAGTCCCAAGCCTGGACAAATGCAGAGGGTTGCGACAGGAAGGGCATCCGGCATAAAACTTTTGCCAGAATACAAAATGCAAACCGTAAAGACAAATTTCATACCGGATCGGTCGAGGCCCGGGTTAACAACGACTGCCATCAATGCTGTTAACCAACAGAGTGCTGGTGGAGATTGGACTACTGCTGGTCAAAGACGTCGAGTGGGGCCGGTGGCGTAGTGGTTAGGGTGCTGCGCTCATGATCAGGAGGTTGTGAGTTCGAATCCTACTGAGACCCTCATTCTGCTAAGACCCTGTGCAAGGTCTCAACCACAACTGTGTCTAGGTTCACCCAGCAGTAGAAATGGGAACCAGTAAAAATATACTGGGAAGGTAACCTGCGATGAACTAGCGTCCCATCCAGGGGGAGTTGAACTCCTGGTCGCTTCACGCTACGAAAACCGGGGATAAGCACCAGCCTGATGAGCCACGAGGCTAAGCCACTAGCCTCGGGTGTAAAAACGCAACAGACTTACCTGGTCGAAGACGTCGAAGAAAAAGATGTGGGAGGTGTGTCCGAAGGCAGAGAGAGAAGAGGAAAAGCATGAGTTTAGGACTGAGAGTAGGGACTTTGAATGGTGGAAAGGTAGCAATGCTAGAAGCTTAGGAGCAGGGTTTAAGCTGTTTTTTCATGGTGTTGATGGGAGGAGAAATGGAGTAGGAGTCATCTTGAAAGAGGGGATGGTCAGGAATGTTCTAGAAGTGTCAGACAGAGTGATGAGTCTCAAGTTAGAAATTGAAGGCGTGATGTTCAATGTTGTTAGTGCTTATGCCCCACAGGCAGGATGTGAGCTAGAAGAGAAAGAGAGATTCTGGAGTGAGTTAGATGAAGTGATGCAGAGTACCCCCAGAGGTGAAAGAGTGGTCATTGGTGCAGACTTCAACGGACATGTTGGTGCAGGCAACACAGGGGATGAGGAAGTGATGGGCAGGTTTGGTATCCAGAATAGGAACACAGAAGGACAGATGTTGGTAGATTTTGCAAAAAGGATGGAAATGGTTGTGGTTAATACTTTCTTCCAGAAGAAAGAGGAACATAGGGTGACTTATAAAAGTGAAGGTAGGAGCACACAGGTAGACTACATCTTGTGTAGGCGATGTAATTTGGAGGAAGTAAGTGACTGCAAAGTAGTTGTGGGGGAGAGTGTTGCCAAACAGCATAGGATGGTGGTGTGCAGGATGATGCTGATGGTAAGAAAGGTGAAGAAGGCAAAGGCAGAGCAGAAGACAAAGTGGTGGAAGCTGAAAAAGGAAGAGTGTTGTGCTGTCTTAAAGGAGGAGTTGAAACAGGTTTTTGGTGGTCAGGAAGTGCTTCCAGATGACTGGACAACTACAGCTAATGTGATCAGGGAGACAGGAAGGAGAGTTCTTGGCGTGTCCTCTGGAATGACAGTAGATATAAAGACTTGGTGGTGGAATGAGGAAGTGCAGGAGTGTGTACAAAAGAAGAGGTAAGCTAAGAAGAAGAGGGACATTGAGAGGACCGAAGACAGCAAACAGGAGTACAGGAAAACACAGCGTAAGGCGAAGTTAGCTGCGTCAAAAGCCAAACAAAGGGCGTATGATGACTTGTATGCTAGGTTGGACAGTAAAGAAAGAGAAAATGATTTATATAGGTTGGCACAGCAGAGAATTAGAGATGGGAAGGACATGCAGCAAGTTAGAGTGATAAAGGACAGAGTGGGAAATGTGTTGACTGATGACACAAGTGTGCTGGGAAGATGGAAACAGTACTTTGAAGAGCTGATGAATGAGGGAAATACGAGAGAAAAAAAGAGTAGAAGAGGTGAGATTAGTAAGGGTGAAGTGAGGAGGGCATTGAAGAGGATGAAGAGTGGAAAGGCAGTTGGTCCTGATGACATACCGGTGGAGGTATGGAAGTGCCTAGGAGAGGAAGCAGTAGATTTTATGACAAGAACATTCAACAAGGTTTTAGAGAGTGAGACGATGCCGGAAGAATGGAGAAGTGTGCTGGTACCCATTTTTAAGAAAAAGGGAGATGTGCAGAGTTGTGGCAACTACAGAGGGCTAAAGTTGATGAGCCATACGATGAAGTTATGGGAAAGAATAGTGGAAGCTACACTAAGGGCAGAAGTCAGCATTTGTGAACAACAGTTTGGTTTCATGCCAAGAAAGAGCACCACAGATGCAATGTTTGCCTTGAGGATGTTAATAGAGAAGTACAGAGAAGGTCAGAAGGAGCTGCATTGTGCCTTTGTGGATCTGGAGAAAGCATATGACAGGGTGCCGAGAGAGGAACTGTGGTATTGTATGAGGAAGTCTGGAGTGGCAGAGAAGTATGTTAGAGTGGTGCAGGACATGTATGAGAGATGTAAGACAGTGGTGAGGTGTGTTGTCAGTGTGACAGAAAAGAGTTCAAGGTGGAGGTGGGACTGCATCAAGGGTCAGCTCTCAGCCCCTTCTTGTTTGCTATGGTGATGGACAGGCTGACAGATGAGGTTAGACAAGAATCACCATGGACTATGATGTTTTCAGATGACATTGTGATCTGTAGTGAGAGCAGAGAACACGTTCAGGAAAATCTAGAGAGGTGGAGGTATGCCCTGGAAAGGAGAGGAATGAAGGTTAGCCTCAGTAAAACAGAATACATGTGTGTGAACGACAAGGACCCAAGAGGAACAGTGAGGTTTCAGGGAGCAGAGATAAAGAAGGTGGAGGATTTAAAGTACTTAGGCTCAACAATCCAGAGCAATAGAGAGTGTGGAAAAGAAGTGAAGAAGCGTGTGCAGGCAGGCTGGAATGGTTGGGAAAAAGTATCTGGTGTGATGTGCGATAGGAAGGTATCAGCAAGAATGAAAGCCAAAAGTGTACCAGACGGTGATGACGCCAGCGATGTTGTATGGTTTAGAAACACACAGGAGGCAGAGCTGGAGGTAACGGAGATGAAAATGTTGAGGTTCTCTTTGGGAGTAACGAGGATGGATAGGATCAGGAATGAATACAACAGAGGGACAGCACATGTTAGAGGTTTTGGAGACAAAGACAGAGAGGCGATATTGAGATGGTTTGGACATGTACAGAGGAGGGATAGTGAGTATATTGGTAGTAAGATGCTGATGTTGGAACTACCAGGCCGAAGGTCTAGAGAAAGACCAAAGAGACGATTCATGGATGTGGTGAAGGAGGACATGAAGGCTGTTGGTGTAAGAGAAAAAGATGCAGAGGATAAGGAGAGATGGAGGCAGATGATTCGCTGTGGTGACACCTGAAGGGAAAAGCCGAAAGGAAAAGAAGAAGAAGAAGAAGAAGCTGTTTTGTGGGATCAGATCAAAACTAGCCTTCCTTCTCCACACACATCACTGAGATTTGAGTACCAATGACACACTTGTCACTTCACTGGTTGAACTTTCTTGGACCACTTTTATAGATACTTATCACTACATACCAAGAACACATAGCTAGGGGCAACTGGAAGAGCCAATTATCCTAATTGGTATTTTTTGGACTGTGGGAAGGAACCATAGGCCCTGGAAGACAACCAAAGGTACCATGGCGAAAATATGCACACCCCACACAGAAACATCGTCGTCAAGCTCGTAACTCAAATCAAGAATCTTTGTGGTGTGAGGCGGATGAGCTAAACACTTCACCGCCGTGCCACCCACATTTTAAATGTTGTCGTTAATGGACATAAATATAAACCGGACAAGACTAATGCATGAGATTCCTTTGGTGGTCGCCATGTTACCAACGACTAAAATCCTCTATTCCAAGATGAGTGTTGAATGTCGTCTCTCAACTTGTTTCAACAAGTGAAATAATATCCTTAAAGCAGAAGGAATAAATACAACTTAAAATTGCACAGTAATGCAAAAGTTCTCAATCCCACAGCTTGTTTACATCTTTAAAACTTTGTTGTCAAGTCGATCCTGTTGCTGGTAATACGGTGGTGACTTCAGCACATTCTAGATACACGCAATATACCGAGTGGCGCCAATCTTGTGTTTATATTTTACTTCAAAATTACAGAGAAACTGGTTACAGAAAACAATATAGTATATTTTAATCAGTGCAAAAGTCGAAAATAGATTTAGTCCTTTTTGTACCTGCTTTAAATGCAATTAAATACGGAATTATATCTTAAAGCAAAGTAAATCATTTATAATTTTTTTTTTTAAATGATTAAGTACACCGATGGATGCACAAACATTTCAGCTGAGTGTCTGAACGTGAAGATTTTAACACAAGTATTGTTAAAAAAAACACACAAAAGCTTAATCCTGAACAAACCAAATTTGATGAAAGATGCATTTACACCCAACTTAATACATCACAACGAGTTATAATAAGTGTTTTATGTACTCCACAGGTTGGTGCGGTACCAGACGGAAGTGTTTATGCTGGAACAGTGGAAAATGGATTTTCTGAAAAATTTTGGTTTAATATTTGAAAAGGAAAAACTGGGTTTTCTGTATTTATTCTCCTTTATCTTGAAATAAACACTTACCATTTCTACTCACGATCTTTCCCATCAAATTGGATTCGCTTTTCTTCTGTGTACCGTCAGGAAATGGTGGTGCTGTCTTCTGTTGCTGAGTCTGATCTTCAGTTTGTAAAGATTCGGCTGGTGATCTCTCACAGCTCTTATAGGTGAGATAATTTCCCCTGTTCTCTCCAACCACACGCTTAATATCATCAATCAGCTCATACACTGGCTGCTTTTTTCTCTTGATCTTATTGTAATTATAGTATCTCTGACTCAATTCTTCTTTTAACCTTTGAGAAACGTCTGAATTGGGCTCTCCGTCTCTATCCAACACAAATGTACAGTCCAGGGCGTTTTCACTGAAGTAGTTCAGTAAACCCATCAGTTGGTTCTTGTCGTCTTCAGTGAAGCTGTCAGATTGTATCACAAGTAGAAATGCATGCGGTCCTGGAGCAGAAAGATCTACACACTCTTTCAGTTCCTCAGGTTTTACTGGAGGGTTGAACAGATGAGCTGCGTTTATAAGAGTGATGTAGTTTCCTTGCACGTTTCCTCTGCATCTCTCACACTGCTGCTTCACTGAATATGGAGGAGCTTCAGACGCAAATGCTTCTCTGCTCAGGATAAGATTTCCTACGCTGCTGGTGTATTGAAGACTCTTCCCCAACAGAATAATCCTCAGCTCGGACACTGTAAAAATAATCAAATTACATGAGATACAAGACATTAAATATTACTGCGCCTCACTTAGTTTATAGTTTTTACAAATAGTTTTAAAAAACCCAAATACCACAAAGATAGATAGATAGATAGATAGATAGATAGATAGATAGATAGATAGATAGATAGATAGATAGATAGATAGATAGATAGTAGGGCTTCGCAATAAAATCGGTTTATACCAGTTCTAACATGCAAACAATATGTATCGCAATTCTGTACTCTGAAGTAAAGCTGTTTTCTGACATGCATTCGGAAAACTTTGGAACACTAGAAAAAATTGTCTATTCCCACTAGTTGAACCGGGAGTTATGCTTTCATTGAAAAAAAAAAAGGTGACCGCAGAGGTCCCGGCATGTCATCCTGACACAGTTGTGTTTCCATCCTCTTATCTACAGTCATTTAGTGTGTGGAGAGCCAGGTATAATAAGAGCCATGCCATGATTGGGCAGTGCAGATTGTCACGAAGGCTTTCAGCCAATAGAATTTGTTTTTATACAGGGTACAGAAATTATTACAAAAAACAAAACCACAGTTTATGTTGCTAATTGCTCAGAAATTTACTGACCTACTTCATCTAGATTTTCGCTTAAACATTTATTTTTAAAATGAGCAAAAGAGGGAAGCGGTCTCATGAACCTAATCTCCAAAAAGCACATTAACCATGCATGTAAAAAAACATTTTTTTTTGTTTGTTTTTGTTTTTGCTATACACGACAATAATATCTCTGTCGACTCTGAAAAAAATGACATCACACAACTTGAGTACTCCACCTCAGGCTCAACATGCTCCAAATCGGTCCCAGATTCCAGTAAATTATATTCCACTTTTCTCCAGCATAATGATTATATTAATGTGATTTATATGATAAACGATATTGCATGTTATTATTGTAAAGTACTAAAGTTTGACGGACTTTCTGTGAAACATTGCTCAAGGAGAGTACATCCAACGAGGCGATTGCATCAGCCGGCGACACGGCCTTCATCCCCTGCAATCCCAAGTGCCGGTGATGTTGTTCGGCCCCTCCCCGCCTGGGCTCATCCTCTACCGGTGATCGCCACACCCCTCACCCGCACCTGCAATGAACTGAGGAAAGGTTAGTGTCTCCAGCCAGCACAGACCATGACAGTACCCCCGCCTTCAAGGGGCGCCACCTGGCGCCCGACCAGGCTTGTCCAGGAACTGGCGATAGAACTCCTCTAACAGGTCCGGGTCCAGGATTAGGGAGCGGGGAATCCATGACCGCTCTTCGGGACCATACCCCTCCCAGTCCACTAAATACTGGAAGCCTCGGCTCCGCCTGCGCACATCGAGGATCTTGTTGACCGTGTCTGCAGGATGTCCGTCAATCAGTCGGGAGGAGAGGGTGGGGGGTCGGAGTGGGGTAGAGGGGACTTTCTACCACTGGCTTGATTAGGGAGACATGAAACACTGGGGGCACCTTGAGTGAGGGTGGGAGTCTTAGTCAGACGACACTGGGGTTTATGATTTTTTCAATCGCGTAGGGCCCAATGTATCGGGGAGATAGTTTCTTCGACTCAACTTGCAGGGGCAGGTCCCGTAAGGAGAGCCACACTTGTTGCCCGACCTTGTAGAGAGGTGCCGGGGCTCGGTGGCGATTGGCCATCCTTTGGTTTCGAGCCGCTGTTTGCTCCAGAGCAGCCCGTGCTTCCTTCCAGACCAAATGCTCTCTGTGGAATTGTGCCTGGATAGATGGGACGGCCACCTCGACCTCCTGGCTGGGAAACGGGGGGGCTGGAACCCATTGATCACCATGAAGGGGGACATCCCGGTGGCGGTACATATCAGCGAATTGTGTGCGTACTCTACCCATGGGAGGTGTGTGGCCCAGGAGGCTGGGAGGCGGGAGGCGACACAGCGCAGGGAGGACCGAGGCTTTGGTGCATGCGTTCCGCCTGCCCGTTCGACTGGGGGTGGTAACCCGAGGTCAGACTGCAGGAGAGTCCCAGGGTGTCGCAGAACGCCTTCCAGACGCTGGATACAAATTGGGGGCCCCGGTCTGACACGATGTCCTGGGGAAAAGCCATGGAGGCGGAAGACGTGTAGGATCAGGAGACCCGCTGTTTCCATTGCCGAGGGGAGTTTGGGTAAGGCAACGAAATGAACCGCCTTGGAGAACCGGTCCACTACTGTCAGGATGACAGTGCTGCCTTCAGACGGGGGTAACCCGGTGATGATATCCACCGCTATGTGCAACCAGGGGCGATGGGGAACGAGTAAGGGTTGGAGGAGACCCGTGGGTGCATGATGGGAGGACTTGCTCTGGGCACAGGTGACACAAGCTGCCACAAACTCCCTAGTGTCGGCTGCCATCGTAGGCCACCAGAAGCATTGACAGAGCAGGAAGAGAGTTCGGTGGGCTCCGGGGTGGCAGGCTAACTTTGAGGTGTGTGCCCACTGGAGTGCTGGGCTTCTGGCTGGCAGGGGAATGTATAGTCGGCCTTGAGGGCACCCGACGGGCTCTGATTCCCCCTGGTGAGCATCCCGAACTAGTTGCTCTACCTCCCATTGGGTGGCTCCGAGTATGCAGGAGTTGGGCAGGATGGTTTCTATGGACGAGTCTTCAACTGCGGAGAACTGCCTGGAGAGAGCATCTGGCTTAGTGTTCCGGGAGCCTTGTCGGTAGGTCAGCATGAAGTTGAACCTCCCCAAGTAGAGTGACCAACGCGCCTGGTGGGAGTTCAACCTCTTGGTCGTACGGAGGTAAGCCAGATTCTTATGGTCGGTCCAGACCACAAAAGGGTGAGCCGCTCCCTCCACGAGTGCCTCCATTCCTGGAGTGCCAAGGCTACTGCCAGCAGCTCGCGATTCCCAACATCATAATTCCGTTCCGCCAGGGACAAGCGACAGGAGAAGAAGGCGCATGGGTGGAGCTTCTGGTCTGAGGGGGACCGTTGGGAGAGGACCGCCCCCACCCCTGAGTCCGAGGTGTCGACTTCTACCATGAACTGCAGCGTGGGGTCCGGGTGGATCAGTACAGGGGTGTGGATGAATTTCGCTTTCAGCTTGTCGAACGCCACCTGGCCACTAGGAGACCACTGGAATGGAGTCTTGGGTGATGTTAACTGTGTGAGAGGGGCTGCTAGGCGGCTGTAGTCTCGCACAAACCGGCAGTAGAAGTTCGAAAACCCCAGGAACCTCTGCAGCTGTTTCTGCATCCCTAGAGTCGGCCACTCCGCCACTAGCTTCACTTTCGCCGGGTCAGGTCCTATCCACCACTTCTCCATGATAAACCCCAGGAACGAGACTGAGGGAACATGGAACTTGCACTTTTCTGCCTTCACGAATAATCTGTTCTCCAGGAGCCTCTTCAGTACCATACTCACGTGGCGGTGATGTTCGTCTTGGTCCTTGGAGAAAATCAGAATGTCATCTAGGTAAACGTATAAGAAGTGGTTCAGCATGTCCCTAAGCACGTCGTTGACCAGAGCTTGGAAGACTGCTGGGGCGTTGGTTAGTCCAAACGGCATGACTAGGTACTCAAAGTGCCCCAAGGGCGTGTTGAAGGCCGTCTTCCACTCGTCCCCCTCCCAAATTCGGACTAGGTGGTAGGCATTTCTCAAGTCCAGCTTGGAAAAGACAGTGGCATCGTGGAGAGGGGTGAAGGCGGAATCGATTAGGCTGAGCGGGTATTTACTTTTCATAGTTATCTGGTTCAACCCTGTGTAGTCAATGTAGGGTCTCAGGGTCTTGTCCTTCTTCTCGACAAAGAAGAAGCTGGCCCCAACCAGGGAGAATGAGGGCCGAATGAGACCTGCAGCCAGCGACTCGTTGATGTAGGCCTCCATGGCGTCATTCTCTGGCTTGGAGAGGTTGTAGAGTCGCTGGGAAGGGATGGTGGCACCTGGGAGGAGGTTGATGGCGCGGTCATATGGTCGATGCGGGGGTAAGGAGCGAGCCCGGTCCTTGCTGAAGACTTCTTGCAGATCATGATATTCCTCGGGTACACCAGCCAAGTCCAGATCCTCCAGGTCGACCGGGGTTCGTGATGCTTGGGAGGGGATGGCTGCCATCAGGCAGTACTGCAGACAGTAGTCACTCCAGCCACATATGGTGAGGGTGCACCAGTCTATGTGGGGATTGTGGATCTGCAACCAGGGCCATCCCAGCACTAGGGGAGAGAGAGAGGCAGGGAGAACAAATAGTTCCAGGTATTCTTGGTGATTACCGAATAACGTGAGCTTCACTGGCCTGGTCTTGTGCGTGACGCGGGCAATGCGTCGGCCATCTATGGCCACCACCTCCTTGGGGGTGTCGAGTTCCTCCACGGGGAGCGCGTGGAGCTCAACAATCTCCGGATCAATAAAGTTCGTGTCAGCGCCTGAGTCAATGAATACCTCTACAGGATGAGAGTGTTGTGCAGAGTGTAGCATACCTTGAATTCGTAGGCGCTTCCCGGGGGTCGTGGAGGATCCTTGCATCGCTGGCGGGCTCTGCCGTGCGGGGCACTGGGCAAGGTAATGGCCCTTACCGGCGCAGTAGATGCAGAGGCCATCGTCCAGCCGCCGTTGCCTCTCTTCAGCTGTCAGTCGGGTGCGGTTCACCTGCATGGGCTCTGGGTCATCATTTTCCCTCAGGGGAGGAAGTGGCGAGTGCGTTTGAGGTGGGGTCCACTTCCGGGATCTAGCCCTCTCCCTCAGCCGGTTGTAAAATCTCGTGGACAAGGTGATTATTCCCTCCAGCGTGGTTGTCTCGTCTCGGGCCGCGAGCTCATCTTTCAGCCGTTCGTTGAGCCCTTGCAGGAAGGCCTCCCCGAAGCGCGGGGTCATTCCAGCCGCTCTCGATGGCGAGAATCCGGAATCGGATGGTGTATTCTGACACCGACTCTGCGCCTTGCCAGATACGGAGGAGCTGGGAGCTCGCCTCCTCGCCTTTCACCGGATGATCAAACATCTTCTTCATTTCTTGCATGAACCATTCGGCCTGGGAGCATAATTCCGGGGTGTGGGTAGCGACTGCCAGTGCCCAGGACGAAGCTTGCTCCGTAAGTAAGCTCATGATGAAAGCGGTTCTTGCTTGATCTGTGGTGTATGTGAGCGGCTGCTGGCTGAAAACGAGAGAGCACTGGTGGAGGAACTGTGCGCAGGAGCCGATCGCGCCTGAATACCTGGCTGGTGTGGGGATGAGTGGTTCTCGGTGCGCGGGGAGTAACGCTGGTGCTGCTGCAGAAAACGGAGGGTGAAAGGTGCTGGGGCGGGGTCATGGCAGCGAGATGAGCAGCAATGGCGTCCATCCTTCCACCGAGCTGTGACAAGCTGGTGGTGATGTGCTGGAGGGTATACACCATTTGGTGTAGGGTGGAGTCGTGTTGTCCCAACAGGGCTCCCTGGTCAGACAAGGCTTGCCGGAGCTGAGCGGTCTCCGCTGGGTCCATGTTCAGGTCAGAAGATTCTGTCATGCCTGGAGTATATGCGTCGGACCCAAAGATGCAGGAGACCATGTAAGAAGATTCAACGATTTATTAAACTGGAAATCGCTAGAAAACACAGAATGGCGGGAACTGGTCGTGCACGAAGCACGGGCCAGGGATCAGAGAGATCATCGAGGAACAGTGTCACTGGAATCAATCTTCTGACAGCGGAGGGAAGTATGCCGCTCCCATTTATAGCTGGCTGCCACTGATTGCCTATTAGGACCAGGTGCGCTCCGCTCCGAAACTCCTCTACCGGCGATCGCCACACCCCTCACCCGCACCTGCAATGAACTGAGGAAAGGTTAGTGTCTCCAGCCAGCACAGACCATGACAAATACTGTATTAATGAGTAAGACTGTCTCTAGAATGTGTTTAAGAAGCATATTTTAGCGCATGTAATAGACGTATGCATGTGACGTGATACATGAGGTTTTACTTCCGGCTACAGAACTCGCGGATTATCTTCATTCGCGGGAAGGGCCGAAACCAAACCCCTGCAAATATCGAGGGCCTACCGTATGCTATTCAAAGCACTAGATGCACTTACACTAGTCTAATGTTTATGTGTATTTAATTTAATTTAAATCATTAAAGTTTCATGAGTTGATTTTTTCTGATGCTTAGAATTTTTATTTTAATGACTAAAAACAACGTTTTTAATGTTGTTGATTTCTCTTTTTGAAATAAAGAATAAATACTGTCAAGAACATGCTCACTTTTAATATAAAATCCTACTTGCAATATATTGCAATACAGTACAGTCGGCCCTTGTTAATTGCGGGGGTTTGGTTCCAGCCCCTCTCGCGAATGAAGGTAATCCACGAGTTCTGGACCCGGAAGTAAAACCCCATGTATCATATTACATGCACGAATGATCAACCGGAAGTAAAATACTATGTATATATTAAATGCACTAAAATATGCTTCTTAACCACATTCCATAGACAGTCTTACTCATTAATACAGTATTTATGTAGTAAAATATAGTCATGATTAAAAAAAACTAAGGATAGGAGTTGAGCGTGCTCAGTTCTAAACGTCTGATCTCATAGCTGGAGTAGGGGCGCTCGGTCATAGACGAGCATAGTGCAAAAAAAAACTAACAACTTCTTCTTCTTCTTCTTCTTTTCCTTCCGGCTGCTCCCTTCAGGGGTCGCCACAGCAAATCATCCGTCTCCATCTCACCCTGTCCTCTGCATCTTCTTTTTTGACTCCAACGACCACATACAAAACAAATTAAAACGAACAAAGAAACAATTTGACTCTGAGAACTCCCTGACTTCGCACTCTAGGCAGCGCCATCTTGGAGACGTCAAGTTCAATGTAAAAGGACATGAAGCAAGTTTATCCTTTTGGTATCGTTTGTTAAACATGCTACGGAACATAAAATCTCACACACAAATATTCTAAACATTAACTTAGATACTGTACTGGAATAATAATTGAAAAAGACCTTTATACAAGACTTCAGATTATTATTCCTCTTCAGACGCTTTGGAGGAAACTGTCGTTTGTTTAGGAGAAAGTCTTATTTCTTCAGAAGAGACATCCAACGTTTTTTGTTGCTTAGCCAGAGAAGACACAACGTTTGAGTGGCATCATAGAGCTTAGCTGGTAATTAAAGCACACTAAAAAAGGGCTCATTGACAACTTGTGCATGAATGAAGAAAAAGGGGCATTGCATCATCTCAACCAATCAGCAGGAAGGAGGACAGCCATTGGCTGAAATTGAATGACGGCAGTCCGCGAATATGCAAACCGTAAGTGCAAAACCGCGAATAGTCAAGGTCCTACTGTACATAAAATTTAGGCAACACCCGTACTTAATAGACAGACAGACAGACAGACAGACGGATAGATAGATAGATAGATAGATAGATAGATAGATAGATAGATAGATAGATAGATAGATAGATAGATATGTACATCCCACACAGAAACGCCTTCGTGAAGCCCGGAACTCAAAGCAAAGTTCTTTGTGGTGTGAGGCGGACATGCAAAAACACTACACCACCATGACACCCAAATTTTAAACGTTGTAGTTAATGGACATAAACATCGACCGGATAAGGTGCATGCATGAGGTGCCTTTGGTGGTTGCCATGTTACAAACGACTAAAATTCTCTATTCCAACAAGATGAGTGTTGAATGTCGTCGCTCAACTTGCTCCAACAAGTGAAATAATATCCTTAAAGCAGAAGGAATCAATATAACTTAATATTGCACAGTAATGCAAAAGTTCTCAATCCCACAGCTTGTTTACATCTATAAAACTTTGTTGTCAAGTAGATCCCGTCGCTGGGAAGATGGTGGTGATTTCGGCACATTCTAGATACACGCAATATACCCAGTACCGCCAATCTTGTGTTTATATTTTACTTCAAATTTAAGAAAGAAGAGAAACTGGCTCCAGAAAACAATATTGTATATTTTAATCAGTGCAAAACTCGAAAATAGATTTAGTCATTTTTGTACTTGTTTCAAATGCAATTAAATGTGGAATTATATCTTAAAGCAAAGTAAATCATTAATAAATTTCTTTATAAATGATGAAGTAAGGGCAGTGGTGGTCTAGTGGTATGGGGCGCTGGATCGCTGATCCAAAGGTTGGGGGTTCCATTCCCACTCTCCACAAGGTTGTCACTGTCCTCCCCAGTGCAGCTAACTGGGTTATCAAAGGCCGGACGTGTCTCTCACTGTCTATGGTGTGAGGTTCATGTAAAAGAACCATTGCTGACTTTCGACAAGAGTAGCTGCAAAGCCGTCGGCGTGTTTCCGCCCTGTGATGGCCTGGCGAGCTGTCTAGGGTGTACTCTTCCCTCGCCCGAAGTTGGCTGGGATGGGCGCCAGCCTCCCCATGACCCTAATTAGGATTAAGTGGTTACAGAAAATGAACTGATGATGATGAAGTACGCCGATGGATTCACAAACCTTTCAGCTGAGTGTCTGAACTCGGAGATTTTAACACAAGTATTGTTAAAAAAACCACAAAAGCTTAATCCTGAACAAACCAAATTAGATGCATTTACACCCAACTTAATACATCACAACGAGTTATAATAAGTGTTTTATGTACTCCACAGGTTGGAGCGGTACCAGACGGAAGTGTTTATGCTGGAACAGATACACGTGGAAAATGGATTTTCTGAAAATTTTTGGTTTAATATTTGAAAAGGAAAAACTGGGTTTTCTGTATTTATTCGCCTTTATCTTGAAATAAACACTTACCATTTCTACTCACGATCTTTCCCATCAAATTGGATTCGCTTTTCTTCTGTGTACCGTCAGGAAGTGGTGGTGCTGTTTTCTGTTGCTGAGTCTGATCTTCAGTTTGTAAAGATTCGGCTGGTGATCTCTCACAGCTCTTACAGGTGAGATCATTTCTTCTGTTCTCTCCAACCACACGCTTAATATCATCAATCAGCTCATACACTGACTGCTTTATTTTCTTGATCTTATTGTAATTATAGTATCTCTGACTCCATTCCTCTCTTAACCTTTGAGTAACGGCTGACTTGGGCTCTCCGTCTCTATCCAACACAATTGTACAGTCCAGGGCGTTTTCACTGAAGGAGTTCAGTAAACCCATCAGTTGGTTCTTGTCGTCTTCAGTGAAGCTGTCAGATTGTATCACAAGTAGAAATGCATGCGGTCCTGGAGCAGAAAGATCTACACACTCTTTCAGTTCCTCAGGTTTTACTGGAGGGTTGAACAGATGAGCTGCGTTTATAAGAGTGATGTAATTTCCTTGTATGTTTCCGCTGCATCTCTCACACTGCTGCTTCACTGAATGTGGAGGAGCTTCAGATGCAAACGCTTCTCTGCTCAGGATAAGATTTCCTACTCTGCTGGTGTATTGGAGATTCTTCCCCAACAGAATAATCCTCAGCTCGGACACTGTAAAAATAATCAAATTACATGAGATACAAGACATTAAATATTACTGCGCCTCACTTAGTTTATAATTTTTACAAATAGTTTTAAAAACCCAAATACCACAAAAACAGATTCCGTAGATGGATGAATGAATAAACATCCAGAAAGACAAATTTTAAATGTTTAATGATTTACATGTTTTATTCATTAATTTTCTGAGCTGCTTAATCCTAATTAGGGTTGTGGGGAGGCTGGTGCCCATCTCAGCATACTCCGGCCAAGAGCAGAGTACACCCTGGACAGCTCGCCAGGCCATCGCGGGGCAAAAACACACTGACAGCTTACAGCTCCTCTTGACGAAAGTCAGCAATGTTTTTTTTTTACATGAACCTCTCACCATAGACAGTGAGAGACACGGCCGGCCTTTGATAACCCAGTTATCTGGCCTGGGTGGCGGGACATGTTTGAACATGAAGTAAATACATTATTCTTATTTAAAACTAAGTAAGAGACAGGCTGGTTCCTAGATTTACTCACAACATTCATCCATTATCTATACTGTCATTTCATTCAGCCACAGGGAAAGCTGGAGCCAATCCCTACTTGCTTCAGGCAAGAGGTGGGTCACACCCTGAACAGTACTCTTTCTGTCTCTCTCTTACACACACACACACACACACACACACACACACACACACACACACACACACACACACAGAGTACTGTTCAGGACCCTGAACAGTACTCTGTGTGTGTGTGTGTGTGTGTGTGTGTGTGTAAGAGAGAGACAGAAAGAGAGAGAGAGACAGAAAGAAAGGGAGAGAGACGGAAAGAGAGGGGAGAGACGGAAAGAGAAGGAGACAAGGGAGAAAGGGAGGAGAGAGAGAGAGGAGAGAGGGAAACGAGAAAAAGGGAAGAGAGACAGAAAGGTAAGGAGAGGGAGAGGGAGAAGAGTGAAAGAGACGGGGAGAAAGAGAGAGAGAGAGAGAGAGAGAGAGGGGGATAGAAAGAAAGGGAGAGGGGAGAGGAGACACAGAGAAGGAGACAGATAGAGAGAGGGGAGTGAGTGAAAGAGAGGGAGAGAGACAAAGTGATGAAGAAAGACAGAGAAAGAGCAAGGGGAGAGAGAAAGAGGGGGACACAGAGAGATATAGAAGGGCAGACAGAATAAGGGAGAAAGAGAGGGCAAGAGAGAGAGAGTGAGGAAGAGAGAAAGAGAGAGAGAGAGAGAGAGAGACGGAAAGAGAGGGAGACAAGGGAGAAAGGGAGGGAGAGAGAGGAGAGAGCGAGGGGAACGAGAAGGAGAGGGAAGAGAGACAGAAAGTGAGGGAGAGGGAGAGGGAGAAGAGTGAAAGAGAGGGGCAGAAAGAGAGGGAGAGAAAGAGAGAGAGTGTTAGGAGTATGTACATATTGATGTGAATGTACATATAAAATACTGGGAGAGTCACGTGGGGTGACTCAGCTGTGGGAGGCTGTAATTTTCCATTGAGGACTGGAGTTGCTCAGTCCAACAGAGGGGAGGAGCAACACAGACACTTTGGGGCTTGTCTGAGCTTGCCTGGGCTTGTTCAACTTGGTTTGGGGAATCTATATTAAGGACTGGTGGCAGACTGGCTGCAGTCTTCCAGTCTCCTCCAGGCTCTTCGGGCAGATCATCCAAGGGGACTCATCAAAAGGGGAAGTAATCCAAGGCGGATCATGGAACCACTGTTCAGAACTTCATCGACACAGTCCAGCATCTACGGCCACGCACCGCCCAAGAGGGATGGCGAGCCTTTCCCTGCCAGCACATGCGCCATCACTAAACTTACCCTGCTGCAGGCGCTTGTTGACTATGGGACCCTTGGTTAACTTGTATATGGTTTAGATCTAAATTGTACATAATGTGAATTTCGTCTTATTTTGGTCATATTATTAAATTGTACATAGTTAATGTCGTGGTCTGTTGCTAAATTGCTGGTTTCACAGGGCAATTTAAATCATCTAAATTCTCCTATCCGTAACACTTGGGGGCTCGTCTGATAGAACCATTAGGCATATGTAACAGAGAGAAAGAGAGGAAGAGAAAAAGAGGATGGGGGGGGGAGAGAGAGAGCGAGAGAGAGAAGGGGAAGGAGAGAGAGAAAAAGAGAGTGTTATCTTTAGGCTGTGGGAGACACAAAGGCTTCAGGTGACTGGCAGTTTCTCACCAAGAACATGCTCGCGGAACTTACTTGTGGGTGGTGGACTTTTACTCTGTTTTCTTCTCGGCTTTCCTCGATCTGCACAAAAATCAGAAAATGCAAACATCACATCACAATACTTAACATAACAGAGCTCCGAAGGGGAGTGAGGACCATCCTGTGGATTTTTCAGCAGGAGTGTAATATTCATCTACAGTAGGCCCCGTTTTTCACGATGGTTTGGTTCCAGCCCTATCAGTGGATCATGAAAATCCGCGAGTTACTGATGCGGTTTTAAAACCCTTTGTATGATATTCCATGCGCTAAAATCTGCTTGTTAAACACATTCTATAGACAGTCTTACTCATTAATGCAGTAATAATGCAGTAAAATGTAGTAATTATTCAGTAAAAACTGTGTAATTTTGTCCTGTGATAATATTTATGAAAAACGATAATAATAATAATAAATATTTAAAAAATTAATTAATAGTTCATGACAGATTTGGTTCAGTCTGAAATAATTGAAAAACCCGACTCTTCTCGCCCGTGTTTTAAAACTATATGTAGTCTCTCTTAATTCTGGGTGGTGGACTTTTACTCCTTTCCCTTCTCGGCTTTCCTCAATCTGCACAAAAATCAGAAAATGCAAAAATCACATCACAATTTACTCAACATAACAGAGCTCTGAAGGGGGCTGAGAACCATCCTGTAGATTTTTCAGCAGGAATGTAATATTCATCTATTTTCATCTATTTTCATCTATTAATATTCATCTATTTTCATTTTCAGTCCACATAACTGGCTGATTACTGTATATAACTGTATGAATGTTATATTATAATGTGAACTTATGAAAATATGAAAAGAATTACAATAATCTTTATAGTGTAACATGATATTCTAAATCATTTTTATTTTTAATTGACATACATAATATCTGATTGAAAAGCTTCAGAAATATGCAGATCCATATGTCCATAATAAAATATAAGGGGTGGTCTGGTGGTAGGATGCAGTCGTGCCCTGGGTTCGATTCCCAGATCGGGACAATCCTGTGTGGAGTTTGCATCTTCTCCCCGCACTTGCCTGGGTTTTTTCTGGTTACTTCAGTTTCCTCCCACAGTCCAGAAACATGCACAGTTGTTCTAAAATGGTTGTGTGTGTTGGTCCTGCGATGGTCTGACAAGCCATCCAGGGTGTACCCTTCCCTAATTACCAGGCTCCCCAGGACCCTATTTATGGTTAAGCTGCTGAGAACAACAATCCCCCCCCCCAACCTAGAGATCTTCACCTTCTTTCTCATGGTTTTACTCTGGGAAAAATATATTGTCTTTTTCTACTTCCTTCTTTTCCTTTTGGATCCTCCCTTCAGGGGTCGCCACAGCAAATCAACTGTCTCCATTTTACCCCATCCTGTGAATCTTCTTCTCTTACACCAACTACCTTCATGTCTTCCATCACCACATCCATAAATCTTCTCTTTGGTCTACCTTTAGGCCTTCTGCCTGGCAGTTTCAAGGTCCTTCTCATTCACACACATGTATTCTGATTTACTGAGGCTAACCTTCATTCCTCTCCTTTCCAGGGCATACCTCCACCTCTCTAGATTTCCCTCCACTTGTTCTCTGCTCTCACTACAGATCAAAATGTCGTCTGCAAACATCATAGTTCATGGAGATTCTTGTCTTGCTTGAGCCCATTTTTAAGAACAAGGGAGACGTGCAGAGCTGTGGCAACTACAGTGGGATAAAGTTGATGAGCCATACGATGAAGTTATGGGAAAGAACAGTGGAAGCTAGACGAAGGGCAGAAGTCAGCATCTGTGAACAACAGTTTTGTTTCATGCCAAGAAAGAGCTCCACAGATGCAGCGTTTGCTTTGAGGATGTTAATAGAGAACTACAGAGAAGGTCAGAAGGAGCTGCATTGTGCCTTTGTGGATCTGGAGGAAGCATATGACAGGTTATCCAGAGAGGAACTGTGGTATTGCATGAGGAAGTCTGGAGTGGCAGATAAGTATGTTAGTGTGGTGCAGGACATGTATGAGAGATGTAAGACGGTGGTGAGGTGTGCTGTCAGTGTTACAGAAGAGTTCAAGGTGGAGGTGGGACTGCATCAAGGGTCAGCTCTCAGCCCCTTCTTGTTTGCTATGGTGATGGACAGGCTGACAGATGAGGTTAGACAAGAATCACCATGGATTATGATGTTTTCAGATGACATTGTGATCTGTAGTGAGAGCAGAGAACAAGTGCAGGAAAATCTAGAGAGGTGGAGGTATGCCCTGGAAAGGGTTATCTTAATGAGGGTTAGCCTCAGTAAGACAGAAGACATGTGTGTGAACGACAAGGACCCAAGAGGAACAGTGAGTAGAGATAAAGAAGGTGGAGGATTTTAAGTAGTTAGACTCAACAACACAGAGCAATGGAGAGTGTGGAAAAGAGGTGAAGAAGCGTGTGCAGGCAGGTTGGAATGGTTGGAGAAAAGTGTCCGATGTGATGTGTGATAGGAGGGTATCAGCACGAATGAAGGAAGGCACTGAGGAAAAGACAGGAGGTAGAGCTGGAGGTAGCAGAGATAAAAATGTTGAGGTTCTCTTTGGGAGTAACGAGGATGGATAGGATCAGGAATGAGCACATCAGAGGGACAGCACATGTAAGATGTTTTAAACTGGTTTATTCCTTTCGAAGACAATTCATCTCAAAAGACAGTCTACTGGATAAATCTCATAGATCAGCTCTTTATATATTTTATCTTCACAAAGTATATTTAATAATAAATACACTACATCACGCAGTTACACAACAAAATTATGATGAAAGTTTGATAAAGGAGAAGATTTATTCCTACCTTTGTTCGATGCCATTTCATGTCACTGGTACAAATTCTAAAGTGTAGCCAGGACGTCCTCAAAAAAAAAAAAAAAAAAAACTTGCTGTACATCTTAACCTGCTGTACAGGTTTATATATGTTCTCTTTCCAAACAAAACACCAATCCCAGCACACTATAAAAACTTAGTTCAAATTAAATGGGGATGGTGTGCACTGTGTCTTGGCCAGAAAGCACAAACCAGCTCGTTTTGTCAGCAAGCAAGTTTTTGTTTTGAGCAAGGCCCTTAATGCTCAATTGCTGTTTTGTATTAATCAAAAGTAATAATAAAAAAACAGTAGGTCACTCTGGATAAGGGTGTCTGCTAAATCTTGTGAATTGTTTGTAGGTAAAGTTGAGGAAAAGAATTGTGGGAAATGTTTATATTGTGTAATTAGGTTTTAATTTAGATTTTGTGTACACTGAATATGAAGAGAAAATGACAAGATTGCGTTCCTGTCCAAACAATAGAAATTACTTCAGATAGAAAACACTTCAGTAAGATCTAATACTTTGGGTTTAATGCTGTATGCTTTAAGAACCTTCACAGGATGTGGTAAAACTAGTTTGGTATTATGGATGTCACTTAATAAGCATTCATCAGAAATTCAGGAAATACAGCGGGTGGCAAAAGTATTCACACCGCCATTAAATAAAGGGTGATTAGCATGTTGCTGGTGGCACAGTGGTGTAGTGGTTAGCACGTCCGCCTCACAGCAAGAAGGCCTGGGTTCAATTCCCAGCCTGGGCATTTCTGTATGCAGTTTGCATGTTCTCCCTGTGCTGCGTGGGTTTCCTCCGGGTGCTCCGGTTTTTTCCCACAATCCAAAGACATGCATAGTAGGTTAATTGGCCCTTCTAAATTTCCCGTAGGTTCGCATTGTAGCTAATGACCTGGAGAAGGATGGACGCCGCCAGTCCAAAATCACCCCAAGTCTCGCCATGAAGGCGTCCCAACGACATCCCCGGAATTTAAGGGATAAGTGAAGAAGAAGAAGCATGTTGATTTGTAATTTGATGTCCTGTGTGAATGTAGAACACCTGATATGAGTCTGATAAGCCCACTGTAGATTTTATTAAACCAGGAGAAATATAACAAGAATAAATAAAGCTTATGATCTGTAATTTAACAAACATGTAGTGTATGAGCTCCATTTATATATATGCTCCATAAAAGTAATTTTAATTCAGAATTCGACACAATCAAAGAAAATGAAAAAGATTCTAAATACATGAACATCATAAATCTGAATTTCACCATCAAAATACCTTCAAGCTGTTCTTCAGCATTTTTACATTTTCCAGAAAAGTTTCAAATGGGAAGTGATTACACACCATTACATTACACAGTCGATGATAAATACACATAACCTTAGCAAAAAAAGCTCTTTTTCATTTTGCAAAAAGGAAACGGCAAATCAAGGGAGCGGAGTCATAATCGACACCCCTCCCACTAGGGTGGAGTTAAACATATAGTTTTTTCACAATCAATTCAGAATCGTGTAGAAAAGACGTAACAATACCAGTTATGAACATGTGCGAAATATTAAAAATTTGTAAAAAATTTCTAGGTTCCCCCAACTCACTCGAAATAAGGTATGTCGAGTCGATTTTGAGAGCACGCGAGCATGCGATTGCCGACAAGGAATAACTCTAAATAATTAACACATTCACAGTTCACAGAGTTGGTATGACTGGAAAGGTCAGGACTCAGTAGTTTAGTAGAGGAAACCATCACCAAGTGGCGGCAGCATATGGCACATTCGACAGATACCCATGCCACACACAGGCTGTGGAGAGGGGCATCGAGGTGGTGACTGAGGCATCACAGTCTGTATGTGGCAAAAATCGACGAGACGGTTTCATCCGTACAAGACTGGAGCGAGCACAAAAATGCCAGTTTTCCAGTCAAAATGAGACTTCAATATGTGACAGTCATATCGACTCATCTGAATATATTTTTTTTTGAGAAAATATATGTTAACACTGTGCCAAACTGTCTAAAATATATGTTTTTGATAGAAGCAAATCGGATCACGATATCAGAATTAAACATTTTCTGTAAAAATGCCCAAATATGGGGGAGCCTAAGATATCAACTTATCAAGATGAACTTTTAAAATCTTTTAGAATACACCAATCATCATCTTTTTATTGCTATTCCAATAAAAATAATGAAAAATTTAATTTTTCACAATTTTCATTCCAGCCTACCTCCCACCCCCCCAAAAGTCTCAAAAATTCAGAGTGTGAATGTACTATAAACATTTGTACAAGTTGAGTGCACGACTGATCCCATTCTGTGTACATGGAGAGGGGGAATCGTACAGAAGTAAATAAATCCCATGTACAGTTTAGGACTAATTCAACACCATCGAGGGATCGAAGGCCCTGTGATAGACTCTAATTACAAAACAAAGCTACAAAAGCTGTGATTGGTCACAACCTCTCGGAACCCGCGTACCATGCTGCTGTTATTTATAGTATCTCTCAGGTCCTGCTGAAATTCTTGCTGTGCTCTCAGTTCTTCATCATGTCTCTCTTTGGTTCTCCTGTTTTCATCTTCTCTCTCCTTCATCTGTTCTTTTCATTGCATCTCCCGTTCTTTCATTTTCTGTTCAATTTCTTCTTTAATTTTTTTCTGTAATTTTCTGCTTCTTTCAGTTTTCTTTCCCACTTTACTCTCTCTTCTTCCTCTTCTCCTCTTCTCGTTTATTCCTCTTCATCTCTCTTTCGGATCTCTTCGACCTGTTTGAGTTTTAGTTTGGTAATTGCTTGTTGCTGCTGCTGTTCAAAGTGTTGTTGATTCCATCGCTCCCTCTGCGCTCTTCTTCTCTCCTCCTCGTATCTTTCCGCTTGCTGGAGACGAAATTTAGTTTTTTGATTTCTGTCATTGTGTCATCCAACATTCTTTTATTCTCCTCCACCCATCTCTCTTTCGCTTCTTCTTGTTTCTTCTCATATTCTCTCCCCAGTGCTTCTTCTCTCTCCTTAAATGTCTTTTTCCTTTTAGATTTTTCCTCCTTGAGCCTCTTTCTCTCTTTCTCCATATTCTTCCTCATCTGGTCCAGCTGACAGCAGACAACATCAAACATCAACGTATCATCAATATCAAAGTAAAACATATAATAACAATACAAGATGATCAAAAAGAAGTTAATTGAGGAACACATGGAATACTGAATGATGAAATTAATTTATTGTAAAGATATAGATCAGGGGTTGCAACCAAGCCATATTGGACAAAAAAAAAACAACAACCTAAAAACATATCTGTCTGGAGCCACAGAAAATTAAAAGCCTTATATAAGCTTTATATGAAGGCAACACAGGCTGTAAGTGTATTAACTACCGTATTTGACGTAATAAGCGCCCTGCTCCAATAACCCCCCCCACCCCACCCCCAATGTTTTTGATCTTACATCTAATAATTGCCCCAGTGTATTAGGAGCAAAATTGTAGATCAAACTTCCCAATTTTATTGGATAAATCTCTGTAACGGTAAAATGAGGCGTTCACTGCCTGTAAAAGTGAGTTTCACAATTATAATATTATTATATTATAATTATTATAATATAATCACAATCCAACAGAATTCAGTCTGAGTAATGCTCCAGGTCAATGCACACAACACAATTTCAAGCCAACGTCACCTTTAGAGGGAGTTGGTGCACTGCACTGTGTTTTTCTTCTGGTATATGAAGGTATGTGAAGCTCCGTGCAGCTCCGTGCAGCCATTCTCAACTCCTCACACAGTTCCCCAACAGCTAACAAAGGGCAGGGCCGGTTCCCTGACACAAAGAAAACATGCTCTGTGCAGTTATTGTAGCACACCTGTACTCCCAGTCACCTCCGCCACTCACCACCGCCATTCAAAGCCGTGATATGCGCTCTCCTGTCCACGCGTGCTGGGCGCGGCCATGTTGTTTATACCACCAGTCACGTAGGCGCGCCACTCACCACTGCCGCCGCAGCTTCACCTTGAGTCCCGGAACCTGTTTCACTGTACTGTCACCTGTAGACAACCCCACGGCTTTTTTTTTGTTTGTTTTCTTCATTACAGTAATAATAATCTACGTTTTTCTGCCCTCTTGTTAGAATTATATGTAATAATTTCGCTCCCTGGATGTGGAGACACAGCTGCACTGTTGACAAGTCTCTCCCTGCAGCACGTTGCTCAAGCACTCATGTGCGAGCTCGTTCCTCCAGCTGTCTCCATTAGCTTTTGTTTTTCCCTTCATTGCAGTATAATAAGAATAATATCCACTTTTCTCAAGTCCCTCACAAATTTCTCGTTCACTCCAAACTTTCTTTCTGCTCGATTACCATTTTCTGCTGCATATTTTACGACTTGCAGCTCGGAATCTGCTGAATAGGATTTCCTCTTTGGGACCATTTCTTCAGGATTGGATGAGCAGGTACTGGTACTCAAGCATAGAGTGCCCTCTTGTGGTTGTGAGTGTAAAAATAACAAACACGTGAAATTATGTCTGATTATGACAAACAGAATTAGATGTAATAATTTCACATATGGGGCAGTCGTGGCCTTGTGGTATCGGTGCTGAATCACTGATCCCAAGGATCCAGATTCAAGCCCCACTCACTATTATTTACGACAAACATTATTATGACAAATAGAATTACACTAGTATTTGCTTAGGGTTACAAAAGTCCGCAAAACAGTGTAAACACAAAGATCACAGAGACAATGTCTTAACACAAGGGTAACGCGCTATATAACTGAGATATATACATATATAAACGATATATATAACTTAACTGGGGAGCAGTGGTGGTCTAGTGGATAGGGCACAGGATCACTGATCCTAAGGTTCGGAGTTCGAGTCCCCACAGGATTGTCAGTTTCCCCCCCCAGTGCGGCTAACTGGGTTATCATAGGCGGGTCATGTCTCTCATTGTCTATGGTGAGAGGCATGTAAAAGAACTATTGCTGACTTCCATAAAGAGTAGCTGCAAAGCCGTCAGCATGTTTCTATCCCTTGCTAAAAGGGTTGTGACAGGGAGGGCATCCGACATAAAAACCTGTGCAAATCAGATAATTTGCTGTGGCGACTCCTGAGAAAGGAAAAAAAGAAAATAACTGAACTGGGAAGAAAGAGGGGCACGTTCAGTCTGTAGTTTGTAAACAATGAATGCAGTATCATTGTATCATTACATCAGTGTACTACATTGGTACGTCTAAACTCAAAATTTGACTTTTTTTTGGAATAAACAAAAAACAAAAAACAAACGTAAAATCGAAAAAACGTAAAACGGATGAATGTAAGTCAGGGAGCGGCTGTACATATTATCGTCAACCAGCTTACCTAAGTCCCAAAAAAAGCATGAAATATTTTTTTTTACAGCGAGAAAATAATTCAGGGTGTTAAGGGTTAAATGTAGACACAACTGTGAGGCAAATTCTTATCCACAATGTTCTTTTGGCTACTTGTTGTTCGAAGGTGATGTGATCAATATTACATGCATTGAGTTTGACTAATGATGGAGTGCTGTCACCTTCTGGATGATTTGTGTAATGCAAGTTTGGGTGAATTGTTCCAGCTCCCCAACATGCACAATCTCTTTAATTGATTGACAGTGTATGTACAACTTATGACGAGATAATGAGTAAAGATGTATGCACCACAACATTCTAATCTACATTCTCAGTGCAGTTTATACTTCACACTCCTAAGTGTAGAAAAAGGTTTTTTTGTTGTTTTTTTTGTGTCTTAATCACAAAGGTCTCTGTAATTCTTCTCATGTGGGAGGTCGTGGGGTTCTTAGCAACCTCTATTAGCCAGCAGCACTGTGTAAACATTTCCTGCATTTACAGGTCTGTAGGGAAGAATGTGTGACATTCATGGTCCACCTGGAATGTATTGTAATCCCAGAAGGGGAAATATTGCCTCTGCATTGAACCCGTTCAAAGTGAACACACACACACACACACACACACACACAGAAACAGTAAGTGAACACATACTCGGAGCAGAGGGCTACCACGCATTGCAGTACCCAGAGAGCAGTTGGTGGTTAGTTCGGTGCCTTGCTCAGGGGCAATTCAGTCATGAAGGTGGAGGAAGGGAAGGTGCAGCTCGCTACCTCATCACCAGTTTTCCTGCTTGTTCAGGAATCGAGCGAGGATACTTTCTTCGATCCCAAAGTTACTTTGCTAACCATTAGGCGATGGCTGCCCCCTAAATTTACTCCAGCACGCCCTTTATTCTTTCTTTCTTCCTTTTGGCTTTTTCCATCATCTGATTCGCACAGTTTGATTCGGCAGAGTTTTTTATGTCGGATGCCCTTCCTGTCACAACCCTTTTAGCAAGGGACAGAAACATGCTGACGACTTTGCAGCTACTCTTTACGAAAGTCAGCAATGGTTCTTTTACATGAACCTCTCACCATAGACAGTGACAGACATGGCCCGCCTTTGATAACCCAGTTAGCCGCACTGGGGGCAGCACTCTATATTGACCAACAATTAATGAAGCATCGTTACAAAGACACCGAGAGAAATACTTCATGCACATCACTGCACCTTTATTAATAACAATCAGGAACACATGGAACACCTGATAGTGATATCTGAATTTATTTATTCTTATAATTCCTTTATCAACCGAACACCTGCCACCTGAAATCAAATACCAGTATTTGTAAGACGATATAAATAGTAAGATCAAGTATAATCAAACATTGCAATACAAGCCGACATAAATTGGTGAAATTAACACTTTTATCAAAATATCTGGAAAGAATATTCATAATTTGGAGTGATCACACTCGAGGTGTGATAGAAAAGCGAGTGATGCAAATGACAATTCGTGGTATTTGTGGAAGGAGTTAAAATCAGAGCAGGAACAAACACGGAAATTATTTGAAAACAGCGTCCATGGCCTTTTTTTATAAATGTCTCTTTGTTCTGAATGCTGCAGGAAAAACAACTTGCTCATCTGAAGCAGTGGCTGAGAACATATAACCCGAGTGGGATTCGAATTAAAGTGGTGCCGAGAATCCGAGTTTATAATCCAAGAAAATCCTGAAAATCTGACAAACTGAGAAAGACGTAAAGGATGCGGAAGTGTTTCAGGACCTTTTGTTGACGTCTCCCTGGTAGTTAAAATAAAACAAGTTCTCAGGAGCAGTCTTCAGCTTCTTGTGATTGTTTATGAAGTTTGCACTGCAGTTTTAAAATTTGGATTATTATCGTATAAATGTAATCAAAGTCAAATCATTACACTCTCACTGGATAATGCAGTTATATTTTCGCTCAGACTCAGATTTGTAAAACTTAATAAGCTCAACAAGTTTCTGTATCTGTTCTTTATGTTTCTCTTCCAGGTTGTTCTTCTCCTCAGCTTTTCTTCGAGCCTCTTCCTTATATTTTCTCTCCGTTTCTTTCATTTTCTGATTGAATTTATTATTCATTTCCTCACAGGTTCTCTCTTCTTGTTCTTTCCTTTCTTTATCTTCTTTCTCTCTTTTTCTGATATAATCTTCCTTTTCTTCTTCTAACTTCTCTTTCATTTTCTTCAGAATCTGTCTCTCTTCTTTTCTTCTTTCATTCTCATCTTGGATTTTTTTATTCCACTCTTCTCTCCTCATATTCTCTCGTTCTTCATACTCCTTCGTTATTTTCTTTTCATTTTCCTTAAACTCTTTCTCTATCTCTTCCCTTTTCCTTCTTTCTTTCTCTTCCCACTCGTCTCTTTCTCGTTCTCTTTTCTGTTCGAAGTCTCTCTTCAGTCTCTGTTGGGATTCCTGATGTTCTCTGAGTTCTTTATCGTGTCTCTCTGATGTTGTCCTGTGTTCATCCTCTCTCTGTTTCATCTGTTCTTTCCATCGCGTCTCACGTTCTTTCAACTCCCTTCTAATTTCTTCTTTAATTTCTTTTTTATCATTTTCTGCCTCATTCAGTTTTCTCTTCCAGTTTTCTCTCTCTTCCTGTTGTTCTTTTCTCCTCCTTTCTTCATCTTCATCTCTCTTTTTGATCTCTTCTTCCTGTTTAAGTTTTTTCTCTGCAATTGCTTGTTTCTGTTGTTTCTCAAAGTGTTCTGAAATCTCTTTCTCCTTTTCTCTCCTTTTTCTCTCATAATCATCTCTTTCTTTTTGTTGTTGGATATATTTTGCGTTTAGGTTTTCTATTTCTTTCATCTTCTCATCCAGCAAACGTTTATTCTCTGCAGTCTGTTGTTTTTCCTCTTCTTCTCTTCTTTGGTTCTCCTTCAACCGTCTCTCTTTCTCTTCTTTTTCTTTCTTCTCATATTCTCTCCTCAGTGTTTCTTCTCGCTCCTGAAATGCTTTTTCCCTTTTAGATCGTTCCTCCTCCATCCTCTCTCTCTCTTTCTCCATATTCTTCCTCATCTGTTCCAGCTGTTCTTCATAACTGACCCTCAGAGCCTCTTTTTCACTCTGAATCTTCTCCTCCATCTCTTTCAGGATCTCCTTTTGTTTTTGTTGGATAGACATCTCCGCCTTTTCCAACATCTCATTAGTAAAATAATTGTTCCTGTCAAAGTCGGTCATTTCTTCAATCTTCTGGAGAAGTTCCCTGACCTGGGTGGTATCTTCTCTTTTTCTGTTATTGAACAGGAGAGCTCTTCCACCGCAGTCGCTGAGTAATTTGTTCACATGATCATTATTACTGGATTTTATAAAATCTTCAAATGTTTGATCTTCCAGATCATCTCCTCTAGTAAACAGCACTATAGTGTACTTTGCAGCCTCAGGACCGAAGATCTTCTTAATCAGAGTCAGTGTTTGAATCTCTTCCTCAGTAAACCTTCCTACACTCAGTACAATGATGAAGGCATGAGGTCCTGGAGCGGACAGTGACATACATTTCATTATTTCTTCTATTGAGTCTTCATTTGATAGTGTGGGGTCAAAGATTCCTGGAGTGTCCACAACAGCTACTGATTTGCCCTGCACTACTCCAAATCCCTTCTGGCATATTTTTGTCACAGAGTTGATGCTGGAAATGCTCTCAAACTCTTTTCTTCCTAGAATAGTGTTTCCTGTTGCACTCTTCCCATTTCCTGTTTTCCCAATCAGTAATATTCTCAGAGAACTGGAGTCAGAGTTTTCACCTTCAGCACCTGAAAATGATAAGATTGTTTATTAAACACAAGTCTCACTTCAAATTGTTTGGTAAATACTGTTGAAAAAAAAAATCACTATTTTTCTAGGTGCATTTATCGTGGTACAAAATAAAAGTCCCGACAATGTCAGGAATCTCAGACAGTTTTGAATGTGTTGGACAGTTTGCTAATCTCCATCAGGAAAAATATTGTTTGTAAGTTTTGTGTGTGTGTGTCGGGTTCCTGATGTCTTGTTTGTTGCCTCTGACAACAAGGCTGTGTTTTATAGGAATTGGTCTGACTGTAAGTTTATAACTTTATGCAAAAGATAATGAATAAATTTTGCTTAACTTTCTGGAGGCAGGGATAGAGAATCACCCAAATACCATTGAAGTAGATTTTGGAGATGATCCAGATCAAATTCTCAATCCAGGATTTTTTTAAATTCTGAGACAGGAAGATTTTTTTTTTGTAGTATTTTTTCAGCTTGGCGTAGGTTTGTGCTCTCTGAATGCTTCTGTTCTAATTTGCTGTTTTTTAATTTATTTTCATAAACATAATTACTGTACATATATTTCAAAAACTAAAACCTTAAAACTCAAAGCATGATTTAACTGATTTCATAATTCATATTTAAACAATTTAGTAACTAAAAATATGAGACTATAGTTTTGTGTGTGTGTGGGGGGGGGGGTTATTATGCCAAATATAAATACAAGGATGATTGAATTTGGCAACTTTGATTAAAAAAGACTTCATTCAAAGCAAATATTGTTTATATACACAGTAATTGTAAAATGTACTGTTAGATATTACATACTGTATTTTATTATAATAATCTATGAATACACTCATTACATGATGTTTACACAAATATTGAATGACTCACATGTTTTCCGTGTTTTTGCTTCAAGCTGCTTTTTCACGACAGTCAGTTCTTCCTCCAGTGGTTTTTTAACTCCGTCTTTCTGAGCCTCAATAAACATTGGGAGCGAAAAAATCTTCTTCATTCTTGTTACTTGGTCGAACAGTTCTCGCACCTGCTCACGTCTTCTTTCATCTTCTCTCTCCAGGATCATATATCTGTCTCCACACATGTGTCGAAGTTCTTCCATCTCTGAACTTTGTTGTATATAGTTAACTGCAGAAGCTTCATTACTGCTTCTGCTGGTAAAAATAACTATGATGTGATCACACAACTTCGAACTAAACACTTCCTGAATGATCTCCATTTCTCCTTTATTCTCATCAGTGAGAGGACCAACAGGAAGGATGTAAAGAAAAGCATGGACAGGATTATCCAAAGAGATACAGTGGAGAATCTCGTTCATCACTTCCTCCTGTGAGAGATGAGTGTTGTAGAGAGTTGGCATCACCGTCAGCCTGAGAAGATGTTCATGGACTAATCCGGTCTTCACATCTTTCAGACCCAGTATGAGATCTGATATGGAGGACTTTACTCCTTCATCACTTCCACACAGCACCAAGTTCAACACCGGATCTGAGGAATCACTTCCTGTCAGTGAAATCGAAATGAAGTGGGAAATAAACACATTTAGATTTTTCTGTATTTTAAACTGATAAACATTTATATTGCTTGTATCATCTGTTGTGCTCTGCACCCTCGACACATACATAAACATTTCACTGAGATTTACCCCACAATGATGTGTGTGTGTGTGTGTGTGTGTGTGTGTATATCTATATATATATATATATATATATATATATATATATATATATATATATATATATATAATGTGTGTGTGTGTATGTTTATAAATTAATTAATTAATTATTAATATTTAGATTATATTATTAATATTATTAAAACATATTTGAGTCATAAAAGTATTACCACCTGACTGGTCTGCGCTAGATATCACCATAAACTGTAATGCACTGTGTGCTCTGATTTCTTTCCGTCACAGAGAACAGGAAGAGTTTCAGTCGATTTTGCTGCAGTAGATGTTTTTTAGGATTAGAGCAGAACAAGCCTTCCTTCTCCACACACATCACTGAGATTTGAGCACCAATGACATACTTGTCACTTCATTGGTTGAACTTTTTTGGACCACCTTTGGTAGATACTTATCACTGCATACCAAGAACACATAGCTGGGGGCAACTGAAAGAGCCAGTTATCCTAATGTGTACTTTTTGGACTGTGGGAGGAAACCATAGAACCCGGAGGAGACCAACAGGACCATGGCAAAAATATGCACATCCCACACAGAAACGTCCTGGTCAGGTCTGGAATGCAAACCAAGGATCTTCATGGTGTGAGGTGGATGTGCTCAACACTACACCGCCGTGCCACCCACATTTTAAAAATGGATTTTCAGAAAGATTTTGGTTTAATATTTGAAAAGGAAAAACTGATTTTTCTGTATTTATTTTCCTTTATCTTGAAATAAACACTTACCATTTCTACTCACGATCTTTCCCACCAAACTGGATTCGCTTTTCTTCTGAGTGCCGTCAGGAAGGGGTGGTGCTGTCTTCTGTTGCTGACTCACAGTCTGATCTTCAGTTTGTAAAGATTCGGCTGGTGATCTCTCACAGCTCTTACAGGTGAGATCATTTCTCCTGTTCTCTCCAACCACACGCTTAATATCATCAATCAGCTCATACACTGACTGCTTTATTCTCTTGATCTTATTGTAATTATAGTATCTCTGACTCAATTCCTCTCTTAACCTTTGAGTAACGGCTGACTTGCGCTCTGCGTCTGTGTCCATCACAAATGTACAGTCCAGGGCGTTTTCACTGAAGGAGTTCAGTAAACCCATCAGTTGGTTCTTGTCGTCTTCAGTGAAGCTGCGGGATTGTATCACAAGTAGAAATGCATGCGGTCCTGGAGCAGAAAGATCTACACACTCTTTCAGTTCCTCAGGTTTTACTGGAGGGTTGAACAGATGAGCTGCGTTTATAAGAGTGATGTAGTTTCCTTGTACGTTTCCTCTGCATCTCTCACACTGCTGCTTCACTGAATGTGGAGGAGCTTCAGACGCAAATGCTTCTCTGTTCAGGATAAGATTTCCAACGCTGCTGGTGTCTCGAAGACTCTTCCCCAACAGAATAATCCTCAGCTCGGACACTGTAAAAATAATCAAATTACATGAGATACAAGACATTAAATATTACTGCACCTCACTCAGTTTATAGTTAAAATCCCAAATACGACAAAAACAGAAAAAATACCAAAAAAAGACCAAAACAAAACAAAAAACCCCGCCAAAACAGATTCAGTAGATGGATGGAGAAACATACAGAAAGACAAACTTATTTAATGCTTGACGTGTTTTATTCATTCATTTTCTGAACTACTTAATTCTAATTAAGTCGTGGGAAGGCTAGTGCCCATCTCAGCATACTCCAGGCAAGGGCGAGGTACACCCTGTACAGCTCGCCAGGCCATCGCGGGGCAGAAACATGCTGACAGCAATGCAGCTCCTCTTGTCGAAAGTCAGCATCGTTCTTTTACATGAACCTCTCACCATAGACTGTGAGAGACACGGCCGGCCTTTGATAACCCAGTTATCTGGACTGGGGGGACACACGTTTTAACATGAAGTAAATACATTATTCTTATTTAAATCTTTCTTTCTTCCTTTTGGTTTTTTCCCTTTTCTCAAGAGTCGCCACAGTGAATCATCTGATTCGCACATTTGATTTGGCAGAGGTTTTTACGTCGGATGCCCTTCCTGTCACAACCCTTTATAGCAAGGGACAGAAACACGCTGACGACTTTGCAGCTCCTCTTTACGAAAGTCAGCAATGGTTCTTTTACATGAACCTCTCACCATAGACAGTGACAGACATGGCCCGCCTTTGATAACCCAGTTAGCTGCACTGGGGGGGACAGTGACAACCCTGTGGGGACTCGAACCCCCAACCTTAGGATCAGCGATCCTGCGCCCTATCCACTAGACCATCACTGCTCCACATTATTCTTATTTAAATGTGTTTTCAAAATCTAAGTAAGAGACAGGCTGGTTCCTAGATCTACTCACAACATTCATCCATTATCAGTACTGTCATTTCATTCAGCCACAGGGAAAGCTGGAGCCAATCCCTACTCACTTCAGGCAAGAGGCGGGTCACACCCTGAACAGTACTCTGTGTGTGTGTGTGTGTGTGTGTGTGTGTGTGTGTGTGTGTGTGTGTGTGTGTGTGTGTGTGTGTGAGAGAGAGAGAGAGAGTGAGAGAAAGAGAAGGAGACAGAGAAATAGTGAGAAGGACAGAGAGAGGGAGAGAAAGAGAGGCAGAGAGACAGAAAGAGATGAAGTAAGAAAGAGAAAGAAAGAGAGAAAGAAAGACAGAGAAGGACAGAGAGAGGGGAGAGAGAAAGAGAGGGAGAACAAGAGGGGAACACAGAGAGAGAAATAGAGAGGCAGAGAGAATAAGAGAGAAAGACAGAGCAAGAGAGAGAGAGAGAGAGAGAGAGACCAAAAGAGAGGAGGGAAAGAGAATGAGAGGAGAAAGCGAGGGAGACAGGGGAGAGAAAGAGAGGTGAAAATAGAAAGAGAGGGGGAGACAGACAGAAAAAGAGGGAGAGAAAGAGGGAGAGGGAGAAGAGTGAAAGAAAGTAAGAGAGAGAAAGGGAGAGAGAGAGAGAGAGAGAGAGAGAGAGAGAGAGAGAGAGAGAGAGAGAGTTATCTTCAGGCTGTGGGAGACACAAAGGCTTCAGGTGACTGGCAGTTTCTCACCATGAACATGCTCGGGTGAGGCGGCGGCGCTAAGCGCTACACTACTGTTGCTCGCTGTGTTGTACCAGTTCATGACAGATTTGGTTTGATCTGAAATAATTGAAAAACCCGACTCTTCTCGCCTGTGTTTTAAAACTGTATGTAGTCTCACTTACTTCTGGGTGGTGGACTTTTACTCCTTTCCCTTCTAGGCTTTCCTCGATCTGCACAAAAATCAGAAAATGCAAAAGTCACATCACATAACAGAGCTCTGAAGGGGAGTGAAAACCATCCGGTGGATTTTCATCAGGAGTGTAATATTCATCTACAGTCGGCCCCCATTTTTTGCGGTGGTTGCGTTCCGGCCCTTCTTGCAGAAAATCTGCAAGGTATTGATGTGGTTTTAAAACCCTATGTATGATATTCCATGCGCTAAAATATGCTTCTGAAACACATTCTATAGCCAGTCGTACTCATTAATACAGTAATAATGCAGTAAAATGTAGGAATGATTCAGTAAAAACTTTTCAATTTTGTACTGTGAGAATACTCCTTCTCAGAAGCTACAGAAAATTCGGGGCGTTTAGGTGACTTCAGAGGGTTAAAATATTCATTAAAAACACTAAAAAAAATTACTTTGCAATTCAGGCAATCACGCTGATAACTTGTGCGTCTTCATCTTCTTTTCCTTTCGGCCTTTCCCTTGAGGGGTCTCCACAACGAATGATCTGCCTCCATCTCTCCCTATCCTCTGCATCCTCTACTCTTACTCGAACGACCTTCATGTCCTCCTTCACCACATCCATAAATCTTCTCTTTGGTCTTTCTCTGGGCCTTCTGCCTGGTAGTTCCAGCCTCAGCATCCGACTACCAATATATTCACTATCCCTCCTCTGTACATGTCCAAACCATCTCAATCTAGCCTCTCTGACTTTGTCTCCAAAACGTCTTACATGTGCTGTCCCTCTGATGTGCTCGTTTCTGATCCTATCCATCCTCATTACTCCCAAAGAGAACCTCAACATTTTCATCTCTGCTACCTCCAACTCTGACTCCTGTCTTTTTCCCAGGGCCACTGTCTCTAAACCATACAACATCGCTGGCCTCATCACCGTCTTGTACACTTTTCCTTTCATTCTTGCTGATACCGTCCTATCACACATCACACCGGACACTTTTCTCCAACTATTTCAATCTGCCTGCACACGCTTCTTCACCTCTTTTCCACACTCTCCATTGCTCTGGATTGTTGAACCTAAGTATTTAAAATCCTCCACCTTTCTTATCTCTGCTCCCTGTAACCTCACCGTTCCTCTTGGGTCCTTGTCATTCATGCACATGTATTCTGTCTTACTGAGGCCAACCTTCATTCTTCTCCTTTCCAGGGCATACCTCCACCTCTCTAGATTTTCCTGCACTTGTTCTCTGCTCTCACTACAGATCACAATGTCATCTGCAAACATCATAGTCCATGGGGAATATTGTCTCAGCTCATCTGTCAGCCTGTCCATCACCATAGCAAACAAAAAGGGCTCAGACACACCGACAGCACACCTCACCACTGTCTTACATCTCTCATACATGTCCCGAACCACTCTAACACACTTCTCTGCCACTCGAGACTTCCTCAAGCAATACCACAGTTCCTGTCTCAGTACTCTGTCATCTGCTTTCTCCAGATCCACAAAGGCACAATGCAGCTCCCTTCATCTAGCTTCCACCATTATTTCCCATAACTTCATCGTATAGCGCAACAACTTTATCCCTCTGTAGTTGCCACAAGTTGCACGTCTCCTTTGTTCTTAAAAATGGGCACCAGCATATTTCTCCTCCATTTTTCAGGCATCTGCTCACTCTAACACCTTGTTGAATGTTCTTGTCAGAAAATCTACTACTACCTTGCCTAGACACTTCCATACCTCCACCGGTATATCATCAGGACCAACTGCTTTTCCACTCTTCAACCTCTTCAATGCCCTCCTCCACTGTGAAGGACATGCAGCAAGATAGAGTGATTAAAGACAGAGTGGGAAATGTTTTGACTGATGACAGAAGTGTGCTGGGAAGATGGAAAGAGTACTTTGAAGAGCTGATGAATGAGGAAAATGATAGAGAACAAAGAGTAGAAGAGGTGACTGTTGAGGACCAGGAAGTAGCAAAGATTAGTTATGGCTCTTTGTCTCTGCTGTGCCATCCTGTATAAATCATTTCCCCCCCTCCTTACTGTCCAAAATAGCATAATAGTCCTCACATGCCCTCTGTTTGGCCTACTTTCACCTTACGCTGTGTCTCCCTGCACTCCTGTTTACTCTCTTTGGTCCTCTCAATATCCAACTTCTTCTTAGCTAACTTCTTCCTTTGTACACACTCCTGCACTTCCTCATTCCACCACCAAGTCTCCTCATCTACTGTTATTCCAGAAGACACACCAAGAACTCTCCTACCTGTCTCCCTGATCATATTATCTGTAGTTGTTCAGTCATCTGGAAGCACTTCCTGGCCACCCAAAGCCTGTTTCAACTCCTCCTTGAAGACAACACTCTTCCTTTTTCAGCTTCCACCACTTTGTCTTCTGCTCTGCCTTTGCCTTCTTCACCTTCCTCACCATCACCAACATGCTGCACACCACCATCCTATGCTGTTTGACAACACTCTCATCCACTACTACTTTGCAGTCACCAACTTCCTTCAAATTACATCACCTACATAAGGTGTAGTCTCCCTGTGTGCTTTATCTCCACTTTTATACATCACCCTATGCTTCTGTCTCTTCTGGAAGAAAGTATTCACCACAGCCATTTCCATCCTTTTTGCAAAATCTATCAATATCTGTCCTTCTGGGTCCCTGTTCTGGATACCAAACCTGCCCATCATGTCCTCGTCCCCTCTGTTGCCTGCACCAACCAACATGTCCATTGAAGTCTGCACCAATAGCCACTCTTTCACCTCTGGGGGTATTCTGCATCACTTCATCTAATTCACTCCAGAATCTCTCCTTCTCTTCTAGCTCACATCCTGCCTGTGGGGCATAAGCACTAACAACATTGAACACCACACCTTCAATTTCTCACATGAGACTCATCACTCTGTCTGACACTCTTCATTTCTAGAACATTCCTGACAAACTCCTCCTTCAAGATGACTCCTACTCCATTTCTCTTCCCATCCACACCATGATAAAACAGTTTAAACCTGCTCCGAAGCTTCTAGCCTTGTTACCTTTCCACCTGGTCTCCTGAACACACAGTATGTCCACCTTCCTCCTCAGCATCATGTCAGCCAGCTCTCTACCTTTTCCTGTCATAGTTCAAACTTTCAAGGTCCCGACTCTCAGTCCTCGACTCATGCCTTTCCTCTTCTCTCTCTGCCTACGGACACACCTCCCACTTCTCCTTGTTCAACCAACAGTAGTCCAATATCCACCAGCAACCTGTTGGTTAACAGCACTGATGGCAGTCGTTGTTAACCCGGGCCTCGACCGATCCGATATGAAATTCGATTTGATCATTTGCATGACAAATGCGAAAACAAATGCTGATAACTTGTGTGTGAAGGAGAAAAAAAGAGGTGTATACATCATCTGCAACCAATCAGCATGAGGGAGAAACAAAAGCTCTCAGCCATTGGCTAAATTTGAATAACGTGGCAGTTACTTCCAGGTTTGTCGCCAATCCACGAGTATGTGTGGGCACGAGTGCTCAACCGCGAAATCCCTTGTTTGTGTTAGTGTAAATGGTTGTATGTGATGGCCCGGCGATTGCCTGGCAAGCTGTCCAGGTGTACCCTTCCCTGAGATGGCCATCAGGCTCCCCATGACCCGAATTATGATTAAGCTCCTTAGAACCCCCGCAACCCTGGGATCTTCACATTCTTTCTTGTGGTTTCACTTTGATCATAATATATTGTATGTGTTGAAATATATTTGGATCATAAACTGTTTAGTATATTAAATGGGAAAAGGACAAACATGTAGAACGTAAACTTTGTTGCATTATTAATTTAATAGTTTGAGAAATATTTTTAAATTCAATTTATGAAAACCTAAAGTGAAGTTCATTAGAAATATTTGGGAGAGTAAAATCTATACAATTTATTATGGTATGAATTATTCATTAACCAAATATTGTTCAATTTGAAATTAAAATAATTTTATTATATTTGCTTTTATACAAACCGGATTCCAAAAAAGTTGGAAGACTATGCAAATTGTGAATAAAAACTGAATGCAATGATGTGGAAGTGCCAAATTTCAGTGTTTTATTCTGAAAAGAATATAGATGACAGCGTCAAAAGTTTAAACTGAGAAAATATGTTGATTTTAAACTTCATTGTGTCAACAAATCTCGAAAAAGTTGGGACAAGGCCGGTTTCACCACTGTGAGGCATCCCCTCTTCTTCTAACAACAGTCTGCAAATGCCTGGGGACCGAGGAGACAAGTTTCTCAATATCTTCTACCTTTTGCAGAATAGCTCCCTTGACCTTTGTGAATCTGGTTTCAAAGCAGCACATTTAACAGAGACTGCAATCTTGGCTTTTACACAGAAGCTACATGCTGCAAGATTATCCAAGATGTCACCAATCCTCATCTCCGTCGACCTTTCAGCAGCATTTCCTATATCAACCACAAGACTCTCTCGTCCATCCTCAGAAGTTTAGGAATTTGAGGTGCAGCATGGCAGTGGTTGCTTTCTCCCTGGAAGGTCAATCTTTAGGTTACATTCAGGGGATACACAGCTTCTCCAAGGTGACTTTCCACTGGTCTTCCCCAGGACTCAGTTCTTGGTCCACTTTTGTTTTCTCGGTAATATCACATCCTTACACAGGTTCTCATATCACTGCTATGCTGATGACACACAACTTGTGCTTTCTTTTCCTCCCTCAGATGCTGATGTTTCTGCCTGGATCTCTGCATGTCTGGTAAATATGCACTCATGGATGGCAGCTCACCAGCAGAAGCTTAATCCAAGCAAGACTGAATTGCTGTTCATCCCAACTGACTCATCCCCCCCATCAAGATCTTGCAACCTCCTTGGACAACATTGTTATGATCATGTCGATTTTTTTTCTCTTTAACTGCTTAATCCTATTTAGGGTTGTCGGGATGCTGGCGCCCATCTCAGCTGACTCTGGCGGGCGCCAACACTCACACAACCATTCATACACATACTCACACCTATGAGTGATTCGGAACAGCAATTAACATACAGTGCATGTTTTTGGACTGTGGGACGACAACGGAGTACCCGGAGGAAACACACGCACGCACGAGGAGAACATGCAACTCCAGCTTGTTTTCAACCAAATATCATTTAAATTTAAATAAATAAAATCTAGATGCACTAAAAGTCGCACTTTTTTTATTTACTCCTTTAATGAATGGCTGAATGTCAGAGATCACCATCTGCAAATGTTTTTGTTGAGAATCTACTTGTGGTGCCAAGCTGAATGCCTGAATTTAAAAAGTTCAGTTAAATTCCATCAAGGACTGAAAACATACACCGCCCTCGCTGCTATAAATGTTATAGAATTTTATAAACACACACACACACAGAATTTTGAATTTATTTGGGACAGACTATCTGTACAAGCAACAGAATGTTTCTAGAGGAATTCTTCAGAAAATGTCTTCATTGAGAAAACTGGTTGTTTGGGTTTTTTCCGATTTAAAAAAAATTATCTGACTTTTTAGAGAAATTCTGTGAACCTGTAACAAAGTAAAGGTTCTGTACATTTTCTTATATACACAAATATGTGTTATAGATTTTATAATTGTGGCAAATTCACCCCGATGTTCTAAAGAATAAATATCTGTAATTTCCATAACTGAGCGTATTTGCATATTTTTATAAACAGCGGTGTACTGGGTGTGTTTAATCTGGATAACTGCATTGTACCGGACGCAGGGACACAGGGACACCTGGACCAAGACAGGAAGGTAGTCTGTGTCTTTTACTCATAATGATGCTGATCCGAACCACAAGACAATGCCGTTTCTGAATCACATTCCCACGCCATCACTTAATCATGTCCCCACAATAATATTTATCACCAAAGGTTCCACAGAAACCCGTTCCACTGATGTTTATCCAGAGTTTTATAAGATGTTGATGTCATGCTGTTTATTATTGTGAGTTAAACTGGTTCATTCCTTTAGAACACAATTCGACTCTAAAGACGGTCTACTGGATAAATCTCATATATCAGCTCTTTAGATATTTTATCTTCACAAAGTACATTTAATAATAACTTCACTACACCATGCAGTTACACAACAAAATAATGATGAACGTTTGATAAAGGAGAAGATTTATTCCTAACTTTGTTCGACGCCATTTCATGTCACTGCTAAAAATTCTCATACAAATTAAAGTGAAAGCACGTCATCACTCATAAAAAATCCCTGCTGTACAGGTTTATATAAGCTTTTCTTTCCAAAACAAAGCACCAATCCCAGAACACGATATAAAAGTTAGTTTAAATTAAATGGTGATGATGTGCTCTGTGTTTTGGCCAGAAAGCACAAACCGGTTCGTTGTGTCACCAAAATGTCAATCATTCATTCTCTGAACTGTTTAGTCCTAATTAGGAGCGCAGGGAGGCCACCACTGTCCTGTATGTAGGAAATGTGTATTTATATATAAAAATGTTGATTATGTGTTTTTGTTTATGGTGTAGCATTTTTATTTAAATAAATGTTCTGTGTTTGTATTTGTGCTTGTTCCGCCTCCTGCAGTTACGAAAACAGAGATGGACATTTCCACAGTTATGGAGAATTACACAATCTGAAGAGATGGACATGATGGGCCAGAGGACGAAGAGGTCATGATTGGGAGCATTAAAGTTCTGAATAATGCAAGTAGTATCATTATGGGCTTCCTCATGCTGTTTGGTCACATTTATGCCCGCGATCTCGCCGTTCCAGAAAATCTCCAGCGCACCTTCAAGTTTTTTCAGAAGAGCATTATGAACTCGAATGGACGCAAGTTGAATAAAAACACAGAACAGCTGAACATCAAGCTCTTCATTAGAGGCAAACTGTGTCCGTACAGTCCAGAACAGTCTGAGAGAGTTTATTGTTTTAAAACTGCATTAATCACTTGTGCTGTGCATCTTGAAGATTTGTGCATTACTATAAACAGTTTTATAAGTTTTGTATTATACATTTTTATCATTATTATAATAATAATAATAATAATAATAATAATAATAATAATAATAATAATAATAATAAGTTTATATTATAAAATGTTTTATAAGAGTAAAGCTAGTCCGTCGTTAGTTCAGTCATATGATTGGAATGATCACACCTACCCCCCCCACCCACCCACACACACACACACACACACACACACACACACACACACGCTTAACAACATCTTAAGTTTGGATTCTTTAATGCTCAGATACTGGTGGTTGGTTAAGGCTGTTGTTTACTGATCCAAAGCTCAGGGCACAGTTATTAAGTCTCCCGATTTAAAAGCATAAATCCAATCTCCCGCCAGGAGATTAATTTCTCCCGATTTCCAGACAACCTCCCGAAAAAAAAAAGTCACACTTTGAACACACCGTAGCATTTTTAAGTCTTAATCTTCTGCATATTGCACTTTGGAGACACCGTAGAAATGTATAGCCAGTCTCTATCTTCCGTTTGTTACAGTTGTTGCAGTTTTAAAACAATAAACTCTCTCAGACTGTTCTGGACTGTACGGACACAGTTTGCCTCTAATGAAGAGCTCGATGTTCAGCTGTTCTGTGTTTTTATTCAACTTGTGTTCATTCGAGTTCAGAATGCTCTTCTGAAAAAACTTGAAGGTGCGCTGGAGATTTTCTGGAACGGCGAGATCGCGTCCACAAATGTGACCAAACAGCATGAGGAAGCCCATAATGATACTACTTGCACTGTTCAGAACTTTAATGCCCTCAATCATGACCTCTTCGTCCTCTGGCTCATCATGTCCATCTCTTCAGATTGTGTAATTCCCCATAACTGTGGAAATGTCCATCTCTGTTTCCGTAACTGCAGGAGGCTGAACAAGCACAAATACAAACACAGAACATTTATTTAAATAAAAATGCTACACCATAAACAAAAACGCATAATCAACATTTTTATATATAAATACACCGATGGCCACCAAACCAGAACCCCTCATCGCCTCGACTGCGCCTAGAAATTCTGTCCATAAAAATTATGAACAGAATCAGTGACAAAGGACAGCCTTGGCGGACTCCAACTCCCACTGGAAACGAATCCGACCTGCTGTTACCAATACGGACCAGACTCTGGACCAGACTCTGGCCTCTCTGACTTTGTCTCCAAAACATCTTACATGGGCTGTCCCTCTGATGTGCTCATTTCTGATCCTATCCATCTTAGTGACTCCCAGAGAGAACCTCAACATTTTCATGTCTGCTACCTCCAGCTCTGCCTCCTGTCTTTTCGTCAGTGCCACTGTTTCTAATCCATACAACATCGCTGGCCTCACCACTGTCTTGTACACTTTTCCTTTCATTCTTGCTGACACTCTCCTATCGCACATCACACTGGGCACTTTTCTCCAACCATTCCAGCCTGCCTGCACACGCTTCTTCACCTCTTTTCCACACTCTCCATTGCTCTGGACTGTTGAGCCTAAGCACTTAAAATCCTCCACCTTCTTTATCTCTGCTCAATGTAACATCACCGTTCCTCCTGGGTCCTTCTCATTCACACACATGTATTCTGATTTTCTGCGGCTAACCTTCATTCCTCTCCTTTCCAGGGCATACCTTCACCACTCTAGATTTTCCTCCACTTGTTCTCTGCTCTCACTACAGATCACAATGTCATCTGCGAACATCATAGTCCATGGAGATTCTTGCCTAACCTCGTCTGTCAGCCTGTCCATCACCATCGCAAACAAGAAGGGGCTCAGAGCTGATCTTTGATGCAGTCCCACCTCCACCTTGAATTCGTTGGTCATGCCGACAGCACACCTCACCACTGTCCGACATGCAGAGACAACTATGAGGCAAGTTCTTATCCACAATGTTCTTTTGGCTACTTGTTGTTCTAAGGTGATGTGATCAAGATTACATGCATTGAGTTTGACTAATGGTGGAGTGCTGCCACCTTCTGGATGATTTGTGTAATGCACGTTTGGGTGAATTGTTCCAGCTCCCCAACATGCACAATCTCTTGAATTGTGCAGGAGCAACAGTGTGTGTACACCTCATGACGAGATAATGAGTAAAGATGTATGCACCCCAACATTCTATTCTACATTCTCACCCCCTTTGGCCCGCAGTAAAGAATCAAAACACAGAAACTTGATGCTGAGGATCTGAAATATGTTTCATTGTCTGAAACTGGTACGATAAACGGTGACATTCATGGTCCACCTGGAATGTAGTGTATTAATCCCAGAAGGGGAAATATTGCCTCTGCATTGAACCCGTTCAAAGTGAACACACACACACACACACACACACACACACACACACACAGTAAGTGAACACATACTCGGAGCAGAGGGCTACCACGCATTGCGGTGCCCAGCGAGCAGTTGGTGGTTAGTTCGGTGCCTTGCTCAAGGGCAATTCAGTCATGAAGGTGGAGGAAGGGAAGGTGCTGCTCGCTACCTCATCACCAGTTTTCCTGCTTGTTCAGGAATCGAGCGAGGATACTTTCTTCGATCCCAAAGTTACTTCGCTGACCATTAGGCTACGGTTGCCCCCTAAATTTACTCCAGCACGCCCGCTATATTGACCAACAATTAATGAAGCATCATTACAAAGACACCGAGAGAAATACTTCATGCACATCACTGCACCTTTATTAATAACAATCAGGAACACATGGAACACCTGATAGTGATATCTGAATTCATTTATTCTTATAATTCCTTTATCAACCGAACACCTGCCACCTGAAATCAAATACCAGTATTTGTAAGATGATATAAATAGTAAGATAAAGTATGATCAAACATTGCAGTACACCTGATAGTGAGAACCGACATAAATTGGTGAAATTAACACTTTTATCACAATATCTGGAAAGAATATTCATAATTTGTGGTGATCACACTCGAGGTGAGATAGAAAAGCGACTGATTCAATTTGTGGTATTTGTGGAAGGACTAGTTTAGAAACCATCTCCATTCACATCCCTCATCTTTTCATTTTCACTGAAGAATCATCCACTTTCTGTCCTGGAGTTAAAATCAGAGCAGGAACAAACGGAAATTATTTTGAAAACAGCGTCCATGGCCTTTTTTATAAATGTCTCTTTGTTCTGAATGCTGCAGGAAAAACAACTTGCTCATCTGAAGCAGTGGCTGAGAACATATAACCCGAGTGGGATTCGAATTAAAGTGGTGCCGAGAATCTGAGTTTATCAGTTCATTTTCTGTAACCGCTTCATCCTAATTAGGGTCGCGGGGAGGCTGGTGCCCATCCCAGCCAACTCAGGGCGAGGGCAGACTGGACAGCTCGCCAGGCCATCACAGGGCGGAAACACACCGACGAAAGTCAGCAATGGTTCTTTTACATGAACCTCACACCATAGACAGTGAGAGACATGGCCCGCCTTTGAGAACCCAGTTAGCTGCACTGGGGGGGACAGTGACAACCTTGTAGAGAGTGGGACTCGAACCCTCAACCTTTGGATCAGCGATCCGGCGCTTATACCACTAGACCACCACTGCCCAATCCGAGTTTATAATCCAAGAAAATCCTCAAAATTTTACAATCTGGTGAAGACGTAAATGATGCGGAAGTGTTTGAGGACTTTGTTGTAATTTCTCTGGTCGTATTCTCAGTGTTTACGTTTCTTGTGATTGTTTATGAAGTTTGAACTGCAGTTTTAAAATTTGGATTATTATTGTAGAAATGTAATCAAAGTAAAATCATTACACTCTCACTGGATAATACAGTCATATTTGTTTTGCTCAGACTCAGATTTGTAATAGTTCGGAAGCTCTGTTAGATCAAAATGATCCAGAAATTCAAAATCTTCTTTGTCTTTGTCAATAAGTTTCTGTATCTGTTCTTCATATTTCTCTTCCAGCTTGTTCTTCTCCTCAGCTTCTCTTCGAGCCTCTTCCTCATATTTTGTCTCCATTTCTTTCATTTTCTTTTTGAATAAATTTTTCATTTCCTCACAGGTTCTCTCTTCTTGTTCTTTCCTTTCTTTATCTTCTTTCTCTCTTTTTCTGATATCATCTTCCTTTTCTTCTTCTATCTTCTCTATCATTTTCTTCAGACTCTGTCTCTCCTCTTCTCTTCTTTCATTCTCCTCTTGGATTTTTTTATTCCACTCTTCTCTCCTCATATTCTCTCGTTCTTCATACTCCTTCGTTATTTTCTTTTCATTTTCCTTAAACTCTTTCTCTATCTCTTCCCTTTTCCTTCTTTCTTTCTCTTCCCACTCATCTCGTTCTCGTTCTCTTTTCTGTTCAAAGTCTCTCTTCAGTCTCTGTTGGTATTCCTGATGTTCTCTGAGTTCTTTATCGTGTCTCTCTGATGTTGTCCTGTGTTCATCCTCTCTCTGTTTCATCTGTTCTTTCCATCGCGTCTCACGTTCTTTCAACTCCCTTCTAATTTCTTCTTTAATTTCTTTTTCTGCCTCATTCAGTTTTCTCTTCCAGTTTTCTCTCTCTTCCTGTTGTTCTTTTCTCCTCCTTTCTTCATCTTCATCTCTCTTTTTGATCTCTTCTTCCTGTTTAAGTTTTATCTCTGCAATTGCTTGTTTCTGTTGTTTCTCAAAGTGTTCTGAAATCTCATTCTCCTTTTCTCTCCTTTTTCTCTCATCATCATCTCTTTCTTTTTGTTGTTGGATATATTTTGCCTTTAGGTTTTCTATTTCTTTCCTCATCTCATCCAGCAAACGTTTATTCTCTGCAGTCTGTTGTTTTTCCTTTTCTTTTCTTCTTTTCTTCTCCTTCAACCGTCTCTCTTTCTCTTCTTCTTCTTCTTTCTTCTCATATTCTCTCCTCAGTGCTTCTTCTCGCTCCTTAAATATTTTTTCCCTTTTAGATTGTTCCTCCTCCATCCTCTCTCTCTCTTTCTCCATATTCTTCCTCATCTGTTCCAGCTGTTCTTCATAATTGACCCTCAGAGCCTCTTTTTCACTCTGAATCTTCTCCTCCATCTCTTTCAGGATCTCCTTTTGTTTTTGTTGTATCGACATCTCCGCCTTTTCCAACATCTCATTAGTAAAATAATTGTTCCTGTCGAAGTTGATCATTTGTTCAATCTTCTGGAGAAGTTCCCTGACTTGGGTGGAATCATCCTTATTGTTATTGAACAGGTGAAATCTTCCACCGCAGTCGCTGAGTAATTTGTTCACATGATCATTATTACTGGATTTTATAAAATCTTCAAGTGTTTGATCTTTCAGATCATCTCCTCTAGTAAACAGCACTATAGTGTACTTTACAGCTTCAGGACCGAAGATCTTCTTAATCAGAGTCAGTGTTTGAATCTCTTCTTCAGTAAGCCTACCTATGCTCAGTACAATAATGAAGGCATGAGGTCCTGGAGCGGACAGTGACATACATTTCATTATTTTTTCTATTGACTCTTCAGTTGATAATGTGGGGTCAAAGAGTCCTGGAGTGTCCACAACAGCTACTGATTTGCCCTGCACTACTCCACATACCTTCTGGCACATTTCTGTCACAGAGTTCATGCTGAAAATGCTCTCAAATTCTTTTCTTCCTAGAATAGTGTTTCCTGTTGCACTCTTCCCATTTCCTGTTTTCCCAATCAGTAATATTCTCAGAGAACTGGAGTCAGAGTTTTCACCTTCAGCACCTGAAAATGATAAGATTGTTTATTAATCCAAAGTCTCACTTCAAATTGTTTGGTAAATTCTGGTGGAAAGAATAAAAATCAGTATTTTTCTTGGTGTATTTATCTGGGTGCAAAATAAAAGTCCCAACAATGTCAGGAATCTCAGACAGTTTTGAATGTGTTGGACAGTTTGCTAAGCTCCAGAAGGAAAAATATTGCTTGTATGTTTTGTGTGTGTGTGTGTCGGGTTCCTGATGTCTTGTTTGTTACCTCTGACAACAGGGCTGTGTTTTATAGGAATTTGTCTGTCTGTAAGTTTATAACTTTATGCAAAAGCTGATGAATAAATTTTGCTTAATTTTCTTGAAGGGTAGAGAATCACCCAAGGACCACTGAAGTAGATTTTGGAAATAATCCAGATCATATTCTCAATCCAGGATTTTTTAACTGTGAGACAGGAAGATTTTTTCTTTTTTGTAGTATTGGCGTAGGTTTGTGCTGTCTGAATGCTTCTTGTTTTAATTTGCTCTTTATTTATTTATTTTTCAGAAAAAATAATTAATTATATTTCAAAAAGTAAAACCTTAAAACTCAAAGCATGATTTAATGATTTCATAATTAATATTTAAATAATTTAGTCATAAAATATGAGATTATACTTTTGTGTGTGTGTGGGGGGGTATGTTAAATATAAATATGTAAAAGGATGATTGAATTTGGCAACTGTAATAAAAAAAAAGATTTAATTCAAAACAAATATTTATATTCACAGTAATAGCAAAATGTACTGTCATATACAGTGGTACCTCACCTTACAAAATTCATCCATTCCAGAGCCTTTTTCGTAACCTGGATTTTTCGGAAGTGGTGGTGCATTTTACATGTAAAACGTATGATTCTTTCCAAGGCCACCAATACTAGCCTTTAAAAATTATAAAAGGATACCTTTTAAGGTACTTACTTCGTGTTGACCATTTCTTCTGAGCAGAGTTATAATCTTACAAATGTTTATGCAAGTTTAAAAGCCTGAGCCAAAAAAATAAAGTTGCAATGAGCACACTCGAAAAACTCCATGAAATTTCTCAAGGGAGCTGCATCATCCCTCCGAGCCAATGGGAGGCCAGCGGGGCGGGATGTTGGGAGATAGTCAATGGGAGGGAGCTGCGTCATCCCTCCTAGCCAATAGGAGGCCAGCGGGGCGGGATGTTGGGAGATAGTCAATGGAGAGCAACTCGTGCATTGTTTGAATGTTTGAATGGCGCGTTTTAATATTTGAACAGCGCGTTTGAATGTTTGAATGGCGCGTTTTAATATTTGAACATTGTTTGAATGTTTGAATGGTGCGTTTGGCGCATTTTGTAAGGAGAACTTGTTTGGTATGCAAAAACAAAAAAATTTTGGAAAATGTTTTTCGTAACCTGGATTTTTCATTTGCTGGGGCTATCAGAAGGTGGGGTACCACTGTATTACATACTGTATTTTATTATAATAATCTATTAATACACTCATTACATGATGTTTACACAAATATTAAATGACTCACATGTTTCCCGTGTTTTTGCTTCAAGCTGCTTTTTCACGACAGTCAGTTCTTCCTCTGGTGGTTTTTTAACTCCGTCTTTCTGAGCCTCAATAAACATTGGGAGCGAATAAATCTTCTTCATTCTTGTTACTTGGTCGAACAGTTCTCGCACCTGCTCACGTCTTCTTTCATCTTCTCTCTCCAGGATCATATATCTGTCTCCACACATGTGTCGAAGTTCTTCCATCTCTGAACTTTGTTGTATATAGTTAACTGCAGAAGCTTCATTACTGCTGCTGGGTGTAAAAATAACTATGATGTGATCACACACCTTCGAACTAAACACTTTCTGAATGATCTCCATTTCTCCTTTATTCTCATCAGTGAGAGGACCAACAGGAAGGATGTGAAGAAAAGCATGGACAGGATTATCCAAAGAGATACAGTGGAGAATCTCGTTCATCACTTCCTCCTCTGAGAGATGAGTGTTGTAGAGAGTTGGCATCACCGTCAGCCTGAGAAGGTGTTCATGGACTAATCCGGTCTTCACATCTTTCAGACCCAGTATGAGATCTGATATGGAGGACTTTACTCCTTCATCACTTCCACACAGCACCAAGTTCAACACCGGATCTGAGGAATCACTTCCTGTCACTGTGATCAAAAGGAAGTGGGAAATAAACACATTTAGATTTTTCTGTATTTTAAACTGATAAACATTTATATTGCTTGTATCATCTGCTGTGCTCTAGACCTTCGAAACAGACACAAACATTTCACTGAGATTTACCCCACAATGATGTGTGTGTGTGTGTGTGTGTGTGTGTGTGTGTGTGTGTGTGTGTGTGTGTGTGTGTGTGTGTGTATATATATATATATATATATATCTTCTTCTTCTTTTACTTTCGGCTGCTCCCTTCAGGGGTCGCCACAGCAAATCATCCGCCTCCACCTCACCCTGTCCTCCGCATCTTCTTTTCTGACTCCAACGACCTTCATGTCTTCCTTCACCACATCCATAAATCTCTTCTTCGGTCTTCCTCGAGGCCTTCTGCCTGGTAGTTCCAACCTCAGCATCCTACTGCCAATATACTCACTATCCCTTCTCTGTACATGTCCAAACCATCTCAATCTAGCCTCTCTGACTTTGTCTCCAAAACATCTTAAGTGGGCTGTCCCTCTGATATACTCATTTCTGATCCTATCCATCCTCGTTACTCCCAGGGAGAACCTCAACATTTTCATCTCCGCTACCTCCAGCTCTGCCTCCTGCCTTTTCCTCAGCGCCACTGTTTCTAATCCATACAACATCGCTGGCCTCACCACCATCTTGTACACTTTTCCCTTCATTCTTGCTGACACTCTCCTATCGCACATCACACCGGATACTTTTCTCCAACCATTCCAGCCTGCCTGCACACGCTTCTTCACCTCTTTTCCACACTCTCCATTGCTCTGGATTGTTGAGCCTAAGTACTTAAAATCCTCCACCTTCGTTATCTCTGCTCCCTGTAACATCACCGTTCCTCCTGGGTCCTTCTCATTCACACACATGTATTCTGATTTTCTGAGGCTAACCTTCATTCCCCTCCTTTCCAGGGCATACCTCCACCTCTCTAGAAATGCGTGAGCCTCGGACTGAGAGTAGGGACTTTGAATGTTGGAACTATGCAAGGAAAAGATAGGGAGCTGGCTGACATGATGCAGAGGAGGAAGGTGGACATACTGTGTGTTCAGGAGACAAGGTGGAAAGGTAGAAAGGCTAAAAGCTTAGGAGCAGGGTTTAAACTGTTTTATAATGGTGTGGATGGGAAGAGAAATGGAGTAGGAGTCATCTTGAAGGAGGGGTTTGTCAGGAATGTTCTAGAAGTGAAAAGAGTGTCAGACAGAGTGATGAGTCTCAAGTTAGAAATTGAAGGCGTGATAGTCAATGTTGTTAGTGCTTATGCCCCACAGGCAGGATGTAAGCTAGAAGAGAAGGAGAGATTCTGGAGTGAGTTAGATGAAGTGATGCAGAGTACCCCAGAGGTGAAAGAGTGGTCATTGGAGCAGACTTCAATGGACATGTTGGTGCAGGCAACAGAGGGGATGAGGAAGTGATGGGCAGGTTTGGTATCCAGGACAGGAACACAGAAGGACAGATGTTGATCGATTTTGCAAAAAGGTTGGAAATGGCTGTGGTGAATACTTTCTTCCAGAAGAAACAGAAGCATAGGGTGACTTATGAAAGCGGAGGTAAGAGCACACAGGTAGACTACATCTTGTGTAGGCGATGTAATTTGAAGGAAGTCAGTGACTGCAAAGTCATCGTGGGTGAGAGTGTTGCCAAACAGCATAGGATGGTGGTGTGCAGGATGACACTGATGGTGAGAAAGGTGAAAAAGGCAAAGGTAGAGCAGAAGACAAAGTGGTGGAAGCTGAAAAAGGAAGAGTGTCGTGTTGTCTTCAAGGAGGAGTTGAAACAGGCTTTGGGTAGTCAGGAAGTGCTTCCAGAGGACTGGACAACCACAGCCAATGTGATCAGGGAGACCGGTAGGAGAGTATTTGGTGTGTCCTCTGGAAGGAAAGTAGATAAGGAAACTTGGTGGTGGAATGAGGAAGTGCAGGAGTGTGTACAAAAGAAGAGGTTAGCCAAGAAGAAGTGGGACATTGAGAGGACCGAAGAGAGTAAACAGGAGTACAGGGAGACACAGCGTAAGGCGAAGGTAGCAGTGTCAAAGGCCAAACAGAGGGCGTATGATGACTTGTATGATAGGTTGAACAGTAAGGAGGGAGAAAATGATCTATACAGGTTAGCACAGCAGAGAAATAGAGATGGGAAAGACGTGCAGCAAGTTAGAGTGATAAAGGACAGAGAGGGAAATGTATTGACTGATGACAGAAGTGTGCTGGGAAGATGGAAAGAGTACTTTGAAGAGCTGATGAATGAGGAAAATGAGAGAGAAAAAGAGTAGAAGGGGTGACCGTTGAGGAGCAGGAAGTAGCAAAGATTAGTAAGGGAGAAGTGAGGAGGGCATTGAAGAGGATGAAGAGTGGAAAGGCAGTTGGCCCTGATGACATACCAGTTGAGGTATGGAAGTGTCTAGGGAGGTAGCAGTAGATTTTCTGACAAGAATATTCAACAAGGTCTTAGAAAGTGAGCAGATGCCAGAGGAATGGAGGAGAAGTGTGCTTGTGCCCATTTTTAAGAACAAGGGCGATGTACAGAGTTGTGGCAACTACAGAGGGATAAAGTTGATGAGCCATACAATGAAGCTATGGGAAAGAATAGTGGAAGCAAGACTAAGGGCAGAGGTCAGCATTTGTGAACAACAGTTTGGTTTCATGCCAAGAAAGAGCACCACAGATGCAGTGTTTGCTTTGAGGATGTTAATAGAGAAGTACAGAGAAGGTCAGAAGGAGCTGCATTGTGCCTTTGTGGATCTGGAGAAAGCATATGACAGGGTGCCGAGAGAAGAACTGTGGTATTGTATGAGGAAGTCTGGAGTGACAGAGAAGTATGTTAGAGTGGTGCAGGACATGTATGATAGATGTAAGACAGTGGTGAGGTGTGCTGTCGGTGTGACAGAAGAGTTCAAGGTGGAGGTGGGACTACATCAAGGGTCAGCTCTCAGCCCCTTCTTGTTTGCTATGGTGATGGACAGGCTAACAGATGAGGTTAGACAAGAATCTCCATGGACTATGATGTTTGCAGATGACATTGTGATCTGTAGTGAGAGCAGAGACCAAGTGGAGGAAAATCTAGAGAGGTGGAGGTATGCCCTGGAAAGGAGGGGATTGAAGGTTAGTCTTAGTAAGACAGAATACATGTGTGTGAACGACAAGGACTCAAGAGGAACTTTGAGGTTACAGGGGCAGAGATAAAGAAGGTGGAGGATTTTAAGTACTTAGGCTCAACAATCCAGAGCAATGGAGAGTGTGGAAAAGAGGTGAAGAAGCGCGTGCAGGCAGGTTGGAATGGATGGAGAAAAGTGTCCGGTGTGATGTGTGATAGGAGAGTATCGGCAAGAATGAAGGGAAAAGTGTACAAGACGGTGATGAGGCCAGCAATGTTGTATGGTTTAGAGACAGTGGCCCTGGGGAAAAGACAGGAGTCAGAGTTGGAGGTAGCAGAGATGAAAATGTTGAGGTTCTCTTTGGGAGTAACGAGGATGGATAGGATCAGAAATGAGTACATCAGAGGGACAGCACATGTTAGATGTTTTGGAGACAAAGTCAGAGAGGCTAGATTGAGATGGTTTGGACATGTACAGAGGAGGGATAGTGAGTATATTGGTCGTAGGATGCTGAGGTTGGAACTACCAGGCAAAAGGCCCAGAGGAAGACCAAAGAGAAGATTTATGGATGCAGTGAAGGCGGACATGAAAGTCGTTGGAGTAAGAGTAGAAGATGCAGAGGATAGGGAGAGATGGAGGCAGATCATTTGCTGTGGCGACCCCTGAAGGGAACAGCCGAAAGGAAAAGAAGAAAGAAGAAGACCTCCACCTCTCTAGATTTTCCTGCACTTGTTCTCTGCTCTCACTACAGATCACGATGTCATCTGCAAACATCATAGTCCATGGAGATTCTTGTCTCACCTCGTCTGTCAGCCTGTCCATCACCATAGCAAACAAGAAGGGGCTCAGAGCTGACCCTTGATGCAGTCCCACCTCCACCTTGAATTGCCGGTCACACCGACAGCACACCTCACCACTGTCTTACATCTCTCATACATGTCCTGCACCACTCAAACATACTTCTCTGCCACTCCAGACTTCCTCATGCAATACCACAGTTCTTCTCTTGGCACCCTGTCATATGCTTTTTCCAGATCCACAAAGGCACAATGTAGCTCCTCTGACCTTCTCTGTACTTCTCTATTAACATCCTCAAGGCAAACATTGCATCTGTGGTGCTCTTTCTTGGCATGAAACCAAACTGTTGTTCACAAATGCTGACCTCTGCCCTTAGTCTAGCTTCCACTATTCTTTCCCATAACTTCATCGTATGGCTCATCAACTTTATCCCTCTGTAGTTGCTGCAACTCTGCACGTCTCCCTTGTTCTTAAAAATGGGCACCAGCACACTTCTCCTCCACTCCTCCGGCATCTGCTCACTCTCTAGTACCTTGTTGAATGTTCTTGTCAGAAAATCTACTGCTACCTCTCCTAGACACTTCCATACCTCCACAGGTATATCATCAGGACCAACTGCCTTTCCATTCTTCATCCTCTTCAATGCCCTTCTCACTTCACCCTTACTGATCTTTGCTACATCCTGCTCCTCAATGGTTACCTCTTCTACTCTTTTTCTCTCTCATTTTCCTCATTCATCAGCTCTTCAAAGTACTCTTTCCATCTTCCCAGCACACTTCTGTCATTAGTCAATACAGTTCCCTCTCTGTCCTTTATCAATCTAACTTGCTGCACGTCCTTCCCATCTCTATTTCTCTGCTGTGCCAACCTGTATAGATCATTTTCTCCCTCTTTACTATCCAACCTATCATACAAGTCATCATACGCCCTCTGTTTGGCCTTAGCCACTGCTACTTTCGCCTTACGCTGTGTCTCCCTGTACTCCTGTTTACTCTCTTCGGTCCTCTCAATGTCCCACTTCTTCTTGGCTAACCTTTTCCTTTGTACACACTCCTGCACTTCCTCATTCCTCCACCAAGTCTCCTTATCTACTTTCCTTCCAGAGGACACACCAAGTACTCTCCTACCTGTGTCCCTGATCACATTTGCTGTGGTTGTCCAGTCATTTGGAAGCACTTCCTGGCCACCCAAAGCCTGTTTCAACTCCTCCTTGAAGACAACACGACACTCTTCCTTTTTCAGCTTCCACCACTTTGTCTTCTGCTCTGACTTTGCCTTTTTCACCTTTCTCACCATCAGTGTCATCCTGCACACCACCATCCTATGCTGTTTGGCAACACTCTCACCCACGATGACTTTGCAGTCACTGACTTCCTTCAAATTACATCGCCTACACAAGATGTCGTCTACCTGTGTGCGCCTACCTCCGCTTTCATAAGTCACCCTATGCTCCTGTTTCTTCTCAAAGAAAGTATTCACCACAGCCATTTCCATCCTTTTTGCAAAATCTACCAACATCTGTCCTTCTGCGTTCCTGTCCTGGATACCAAACCTGCCCATCACTTCCTCAGCCCCTCTGTTGCCTGCCCCAACATGTCCATTGAAGTCTGCACCTATGACCACTCTTTCACCTCTGGGGGTACTCTGCATCACTTCATCTAAGTCACTCCAGAATCTCTCCTTCTCTTCTAGCTCACATCCTGCCTGTGGGGCATAAGCACTAACAACATTGAGCATTACACCTTCAATTTCTAACTTGAGATTCATCACTCTGTCTGACACTCTTTTCACTTTTAGAACATTCCTGACAAACTCCTCCTTCAAGATGACTCCGACTCCATTTCTCTTCCCATCCACACCGTGATAAAATAGCTTAAACCCTGCTCCTAAGCTTTTAGCTTTGCTACCTTTCCACCTGGTCTCCTGAACACACAGTATGTCCACCTTCCTCCTCTGCATCATGTCAACCAGCTCTCTACCTTTTCTGTGCATAGTTCCAACATTCAAAGTCCCCACTCTCAGTCCTAGACTCATGCCTTTCCTCTTCTCTCTCTGCCTACGGACACGCCTCCCACCTCTCCTTCTTCGACGTCTTCGACCAACAGTAGTCCAATTTCCATCAGCACCCTGTTGATTGACAGCACTGATGGCGGTCGTTGTTAACCCGGCCTCGACCGATCCGGTATGGAGGTAATACTTTTTGATTTGCATAATCAATAATTGGCATTGGTTTTACGTCGGATGCCCTTCCTGACACAACCCTCTGCATTTCTCCGGGCTTGGGACCGCATGAGGGGAGAGACACTGGTTAGTGCCCCCCACCTCATGGCTGCATTATATATCTATATATATATATATATGTATATATATATATATATATATATATATATATATATATATATATATATATATATATATATATGTGTGTGTGTGTGTGTGTGTGTGTGTGTGTGTGTGTGTGTGTGAATTAATTAATTAATTAATAATATTTGTATTATATTATTAATATTATTAAAACATATTTGAGTCATAAAAGTATTACCACCTGACTGGTCTGCGCTAGATATCCCCATAAACTGTAATGCGCTGTGTGCTCTGATTTATTTCCATCACAGAGAACAGGAAGAGTTTCAGTCGATTTTGCTGCAGTCGATGTTTTTTAGGATCAGAGCAGAACAAGCCTTCCTTCTCCACACACATCACTGAGATTTGAGCACCAATGACATACTTGTCACTTCATTGGTTGAACTTTTTTGGACCACCTTTGGTAGATACTTATCACTGCATACCAAGAACACATAGCTAGGGGCAACTGAAAGAGCCAGTTATCCTAATGTGTATTTTTTGGACTGTTGGAGGAAACCATAGAACCCGGAGGAGACCAAGAGGACCATGGCAAAAATATGCACATCCCACACAGAAACGTCCTGGTAAGGTCTGGAACACAAACCAAGGATCTTCATGGTGTGAGGCGGACGTGCTCAACACTACACTGCCGTGCCACCCACATTTTAAAAATGGATTTTCTGAAAGATTTTGGTTTAATATTTGAAAAGGAAAAACTGGGTTTTCTGTATTTATTTTTCCTTTATCTTGAAATGAACACTTACCATTTCTACTCACGATCTTTCCCACCAAACTGGATTCGCTTTCCTTCTGAGTGCCGTCAGGAAGTGGTGGTGCTGTTTTCTGTTGCTGAGTCTGATCTTCAGTTTGTAAAGATTCGGCTGGTGATCTCTCACAGCTCTTACAGGTGAGATCATTTCCCCTGTTCTCTCCAACCACACGCTTAATATCATCAATCAGCTCATACACTGACTGCTTTATTCTCTTTTTCCTTCTGTAAGTATAGTATCTCTGACTCCATTCCTCTCTTAACCTTTGAGTAACGGCTGACTTGGGCTCTGCGTCTGTGTCCATCACAAACGTACAGTCCAGGGCGTTTTCACTGAAGGAGTTCAGTAAACCCATCAGTTGGTTCTTGTCGTCTTCAGTGAAGCTGCCGGATTGTATCACAAGTAGAAAAGCATGCGGTCCTGGAGCAGAAAGATCTACACACGCTTTCAGTTCCTCAGGTTTGACTGGAGGGTTGAACAGATGAGCTGCGTTTATAAGAGTGATGTAGTTTCCTTGTACGTTTCCGCTGCAGCTCTCACACTGCTGCTTCACTGAATGTGGAGGAGCTTCAGACGCAAATGCTTCTCTGTTCAGGATACGATTTCCTACCTTGCTGGTGTCTCGAAGACTCTTCCCCAACAGAATAATCCTCAGCTCGGACACTGTAAAAATAATCAAATTACATGAGATACAAGACATTAAATATTACTGCACCTCACTCAGTTTATAGTTTTTACAAATAGTTTAAAAAAAAACAAATACCACCAAAACAGAAAAAATACCAAAAAAACCCAAAACAAAACAAAAAAAACCCCAAAAACAGATTCAGTAGATGGATGGAGAAACATACAGAAAGACAAACTTATTTAATGCGTGACATGTTTTATTCATTCATTTTCTGAACTACTTAATCCTAATTAATGCCTATGAGTGCCTATCTCAGCATACTCCGAGCGAGGGCAGAGTCCACCCTGTACAGCTCGCCAGGCCATCACGGGGCAGAAACATGCTGACAGCAATGCAGCTCCTCTGGTCGAAATTCAGCATCGTTCTTTCACATGAACCTCTCACCATAGACTGTGAGAGACACGGCTGGCCTTTGATAACCCAGTTATCTGCACTGGGGGGGGGGCATGTTTTAACATGAAGTAAAGCCACGGGGAAAGCTGGAGCCAATCCCGACTCGCTTCAGGCAAGAGGTGGGTCACACCCTGAACAGTACTCTGAGTGTGTGTGTGTGTGTGTGTGTGTGTGTGTGTGTGTGTGTGTGTGTGTGAGAGAGAGAGAGAGAGAGAGAGAAATAGTGAGAAGGACAGAGAGAGGGAGAGAAAGAGAGGAAGAGAGACAGAAAGAGATGAAGTAAGAAAGAGAAAGAAAGACAGAGAAGGACAGAGAGAGGGGAGAGAGAAAGAGAGGGAGAACCAGAGGGGAACACAGAGAGAGAAATGGAGAGGCAGAGAGAATAAGAGAGAAAGACAGAGCAAAAGAAAGAAAGTGAGGAGGAGAGAAAGAGAGGGATACAGAGAGTGAGAGGGAGAGAGAGAGAGAGAGAGACCAAAAGAGAGGGGGAAAGACAGAAAGAGAGGCAGGAGAGAGAACGAGAGGGAGACAAAAGGAGAAAGCAAGGGAGAGAGGGAAGAGAGAGGTGAAAATAGAAAGAGAGGGGAGACAGACAGAAAAATAGGGAGAGAAAGAGGGAGAGGGAGAAGAGTGAAAGAAAGGAATAGAGAGAAAGGGAGAGAGAGAGAGAGAGAGAGAGAGAGAGAGTTATCTTCAGGCTGTGGGAGACACAAAGGCTTCAGGTGACTGGCAGTTTCTCACCATGAACATGCTCGTGGTGAGGCGGCGGCGCTAAGCGCTACACTACTGTTGCTCGCTGTGTTGTACCAGTTCATGACAGATTTGGTTTGATCTGAAATAATTGAAAAACCCGACTCTTCTCGCCTGTGTTTTAAAACTGTATGTAGTCTCACTTACTTGCGGGTGGTGGACTTTTACTCTGTTCCCTTCTAGGCTTTCCTCGATCTGCACAAAAATCAGAAAATGCAAAAGTTACATCACATAACAGAGCTCTGAAGAGGAGTGAAGACCATCCGGTGGATTTTCATCAGGAGTGTAATATTCATCGACAGTCAGTACAGTACAGTACAATTTTTTGCAGCGGTTGCGTTCCGGCCCTGCTTGCAGAAAATCTGCAAGGTATTGATGTGGTTTTAAAGCCCTATGTATGATATTCCATGCGCTAAAATATGCTTCTGAAACACATTCTATAGCCAGTCGTACTCATTAATACAGTAATAATGCAGTAAAATGTAGTAATGAGTCAGTAAAAACTTTTTAATTTTATACTGTGAGAATACTTCTTTCCAGAAGCTACAGAAAATTCGGGGCGTTTAGGTGACTTCAGAGGGTTAAATATTCATTAAAAACACAAAAAAAATTACTTTGCAATTCAGGCAATCACGCTGATAACTTGTGCGTCTTCTTTTTCTTTCGTCTTTTCCCTACAGGGGTCTCCATATTGAATGATCTCTGCCTCCATCTCACCCTATCCTCTACATCTCTTACTCGAACGACCTTCATGTCCTCCTTCACCACATCCATAAATCTTCTCTTTGGTCTTCCTCTAGGCCTTCTGCCTGGTAGTTCCAACCTCAGCATCCTACTATCAATATATTCACTATCCCTCCTCTGTACATGTCCAAACCATCTCAATCTAGCCTCTCTGACTTTGTCTCCACAACCTCTTCCATGTGCTGTCCCTCTGATGTGCTCATTCCTGATCCTATCCATCCTTGTTACTCCCAAAGAGAACCTCAACATTTTCATCTCTGCTATCTCCAGCTCTGCCTCCTGTCTTTTCCCCAGCGCCACTGTTTCTAAACCATACAACATCGCTGGCCTCAACACCGTCTTGTACACTTTTCCTTTCATTCTTGCCGATACTCTCCTATCACACATCACACCAGATACTTTTCTCCAACCATTCCAACCTGCCTGCACACGCTTCTTCACCTCTTTTCCACACTCTCCATTGCTCTGGATTGTTGAGCCGAAGTACTTAAAATCCTCCACCTTCCTTATCTCTGCTCCCTGTAACCTCACCGTTCCTGTTGGGTCCTTGTCATTCACACACATGTATTCTGTTTTACTGAGGCTAACCTTCATTCCTCTCCGTTTCAGGGCATACCTCCACCTCTGGATTTTCCTGCACTTGTTCTCTGCTCTCACTACAGATCACAATGTCATCTGCAAACATCATAGTCCAGCTCAACTGTCAGCCTGTCCATCACCATAGCAAACAAGAAGGGGCTCAGACACACCGACAGCACACCCCACCACTGTCTTACATCTCTCATACATGTCCTGAACCACTCTATCATACTTCTCTGCCACTCCAGACTTCCTCAAGCAATACCACAGTTCCTGTCTCGGTACTCTGTCATGTGCTTTCTCCAGATCCACAAAGGCACAATGCAGCTCCCTCTGACCTTCTCTGTACTTCTCTATTAACATCCTCAAAGCAAACACTGTATCTGTGGTGCTCTTTCTTGGCATGAAATCAAACTGTTGTACACAAATGCTGACCTCTGCCCTTCATCTAGCTTCCACTATTCTTTCCCATAACTTCATCGTGTAGCGCAACAACTTTATCCCTCTGTCGTTGCCACAACTCTGCATGTCTCCCTTGTTCTTAAAAATGGGCACCAGCACATTTCTCCTCCATTCCTCTGGCATCTGCTCACTCTAACACCTTTTTGAATGTTCTTGTCAGAAAATCCACTGCTACCTTGCCTAGACACTTCCATACCTCCACCGGTATATCATCAGGACCAACTGCCTTTCCACTCTTCATCTTCTTCAATGCCCTCCTCACTTCACCCTTACTAATCTTTGCTACTTGCTGGTCCTCAACAATCACCTCTTCTACTCTTTGTTCGCTCTCATTTTCTTCATTCATCAGTTCTTCAAAGTACTCTTTCCATCTTCCCAGCACACTTCTGTCATCAGTCAAAACATTTCCCTCTCTGTCCTTAATCACTCTATCTTGCTGCATGTCCTTCCCATCTCTATGTCTCTGCTGTGCCAACCTGTTTAAATAATTTTCCCCTTCCTTACTGTCCAAAATAGCATACAAGTCATCATACACCCTCTGTTTGGCCTTTGACACCGCTACTTTCACCTTACGCTGTGTCTCCCTGTACTCCTGTTTACTCTCTTTGGTCCTCTCAATGTCCCACTTCTTCTTAGCTAACTTCTTCCTTTGTACACACTCCTGCACTTTCTCATTCCACCACCAAGTCTTTATATCTACTGTCATTCCAGAGGACACGCCAAGAACTCTCCTTCCTGTCTCCCTGATCACATTAGCTGTAGTTGTCCAGTCATGTGGAAGCACTTCCTGACCACCCAAAGCCTGTTTCAACTCCTCCTTGAAGACAACCGGACACTCTTCCTTTCTCAGCTTCCACCACTTTGTCTTCTGCTCTGCCTTTGCCTTCTTCACCTTCCTCACCATCAAGCGACATGCTGCACACCACCATCCTATGCTGTTTGACAACACTCTCATCCACTACTACTTTGCAGTCACTGACTTCCTTCAAATTACATCGCCTGCACAAGATGTAGTCTACCTGTGTGCTCCTACCCCCACTTTTACAAGTCACCCTATGCTGCTGTCTCTTCTGGAAGAAAGTATTCACCACAGCTATTTCCATCCTTTTTGCAAAATCTACCAACATCTCTCCTTCTGGGTTCCTGTCCTGGATACCAAACGTGCCCATCACATCCTCGTCCCCTCTGTTGCCTGCACCGACATGTCCATTGAAGTCTGCATCAATGGCCACTCTTTCACCTCTGGGGGTACTCTGCATCACTTCATCTAATTCACTCCAGAATCTCTCCTTCTCTTCTCGCTCACATCTTGCCTGTGGGGCATAAGCACTAACAACATTGAACATCACACCTTTAATTTCTAACTTGACTTATCACTCTGTCTGACACTCTTTTTACTTCTAGAACATTCCTGACAAACCCCTCCTTCAAGATGACTCCTCCTCCATTTCTCTTCCCATCCACACCATGATAAAACAGCTTAAACCTGCTCCTAAGCTTCTAGCCTTGCTACCTTTCCACCTGGTCTCCTGAACACACAGAATGTCCACCTTCCTCCTCTGCATCATGTTAGCCAGCTCTCTACCTTTTCCGATCATAGTTCCAACATTCAAAGTCCCTACTTTCAGTCCTAGACTCATGCCTTTCCTCTTCTCTCTCTGTCTACGGACACACCGCCCACTTCTCCTTGTTCGACCACCAGTAGACCAATATCCACCAGCACCCTGTTGGTTAACAGCACTGATGGCAGTCGTTGTTCACCCGGGCCTCGACCGATCCGATATGAAATTCGATTTGATCTTTCGCATTTGTTATATTGTCGCCAATCCGTGAGTATGTGGGGGCACGAGCGCTCAACCGCGAGATCCCTTGTTTGTGTTAATGTAAATGGTTATATGTGATGGCCCTGTGATTGCCTGGCAAGCTGTCCAGGTGTACCCTTGCCTGAGATGGCCATCAGGCTCCCCATGACCTGAATTATGATTAAGCTCCTTAGATCCCCCCCATCCCTGAGATCTTCACATTTTTTTCTTGTGGTTTTACTTTGATCATAATATATTGTATGTGTTTAAATATATTTGGATCATAAACTGTTTAGTATATTAAATGGGAAAAAGACAAACATGTTGTGGAACGTAAACTCTGTTGCATTATTAATTTAATAGTTTGAGAAATATTTTTAAATTCAATTTATGAAAACCTAAAGTGAAGTTAATTAGAAATATTTGGGAGAGTAAAATCTATACAATTTATTATGGTATGAATTATTCATTAACCAAATATTGTTCAATTTGAAATTAAAATAATTTTATTATCTTTGCTTTTTTACAAACCGGATTCCAAAAAAGTTGGAAGACTATGCAAATTGTGAATAAAAACTGAATGCAATGATGTGGAAGTGCCAAATTTCAGTGTTTTATTCTGAATAGAACATAGTCGACATGGTCAACAGTTTAAACTGAGAAAATATGTTGATTTTAAACTTCATTGTGTCAACAAATCTCAAAAACGTTGGGACAAGGCCGGTTTCACCACTGTGAGGCATCCCCTCTTCTTCTAACAACAGTCTGCAAATGCCTGGGGACCGAGGAGACAAGTTTCTCAATATCTTCTATCTTTTGAAGAATAGCTCCCTTGACCCTTGTGAATCTGGTTTCAAAGCAGCACATTTAACAGAGACTGCAATCTTGGCTTTTACACAGAAGCTACATGCTGCAAGATTATCCAAGATGTCACCAGTCCTCATCTTCCTCGACCTTTCAGCAGCATTTCACATGTCAACCACAAGACTCTCGTCCATCCTCAGAAGTTTAGGAATTTGAGGTGCAGCATGGCAGTGGTTTGCTTTCTACCTGGAAGGTCAATCTTTAGGTTACATTCAGGGGATACACAGCTTCTCCAAGGTGACTTTCCACTGGTCTTCCCCAGGACTCAGTTCTTGGTCCACTTTTGTTTTCTCGGTAATGTCACATCCTTACACAGGTTCTCATATCACTGCTCTGCTGATTACACTCAACTTGTGCTTTCTTTTCCTCCCTTAGATGCTGATGTTTCTGCCTGGATCTCTGCATGTCTGGTAAGTATGCATTCATGGATGGCAGCTCACCAGCTGAAGCTTAATCCAAGCAAGACAGAATTGCTGTTCATCCCAACTGACTCATCCCCCCATCAAGATCTTGCAACCTCCTTGGACAACACTGTTATGATCATGCTGATTTTTTTTTCTCTTTAACTGCTTAATCCTATTTAGGGTCATCGGGATGCTGGTGCCCATCTCAGCTGACTCTGGCAGGCGCCAACACTCACACAACCATTCATACACCTATGAGTGATTCGGAACAGCAATTAACATACAGTGCATGTTTTTGGACTGTGGGACGACAACGGAGTACCCGGAGGAAACACACGCACGCACGAGGAGAACATGCAACTCCAGCTTGTTTTCAACCAAATATCATTTAAATAAATAAAATCTAGATACACTAAAAGTTGCACTTTTTTTATTTACTCCTTTCATGAATGACTGAATGTCAGAGATCACCATCTGCAAATGTTTTTGTTGATAATCTACTTGGGGTGCCAAGCTGAATGCCTGAATTTTAAAAGTTCAGTTAAATTCCATCAAGGACTGAAAACATACACCGCCCTCGCTGCTATAAATGTTAGAGAATTTTATAAACACACACACACAGAGAGAGAGAATTTTGAATTTGGGATCAAATTCAATTTGGGAAAAAACCCATTTAAAAAAAATTATCTGACTTTTTAGAGAAATTCTGTGAACCTGTAACAAAGTAAAGGTTCTGTACATTTTCTTATATACACAAATATGTGTTATAGATTTTATAATTATGGCAAATTCACCACGGTGTTCTAAAGAATAAATATCTGTAATTTCCATAACTGAGCGTATTTGCATATTTTATAAACAGCGGTGTACTGGGTGTGTTTAATCTGGATAACTGCATTGTACCGGACGCAGGGACACAGGGACGCCTGGACCAAGACAGGAAGGTAGTCTGTGTCTTTTACTCATCATGATGCTGATCCGAACCACAAGACAATGCTGTTTCTGAATCACATTCCCACACCATCACTTAATCATGTCCCCACAATAATATTTATCACCAAAGGTTCCACAGAAACCCGTTCCACTGATGTCTATCCAGAGTTTTATAAGATGTTGATGACATGCTGTTTATTATTGTGAGTTAAACTGGTTCATTCCTTAAGAACACAATTTGACTCTAAAGACGGTCGACTGGATAAATCTCATATATCAGCTCTTTAGATATTTTATCTTCACAAAGTACATTTAATAATAACTTCACTACACCACGCAGTTACACAATAAAATAATGATGAACGTTTGATAAAGGAGAAGATTTATTCCTACCTTTGTTCGACGCCATTTCATGTCACTGCTAAAAATTCTCATACAAATTAAAGTGAAAGCACGTCGTTACTCATAAAAAAAAAAACCTGCTGTACAGGTTTATTTTAAGCTTTCTTTCAAAAACAAAGCACCAATCCCAGAACACGATATAAAAGTCAGTCTAAATTAAATGGTGATGATGTGCTCTGTGTTTTGGCACACAAACCGGCTCGTTGTGTCACCAAAATGCCAATCATTCATTCTCTGAACTGTTTAGTCCAAATTATGACCGCAGGGAGGCCACCACTGTCCTGTATGTAGGAATTGTGTATTTATATATAAAAATGTTGATTATGCGTTTTTGTTTATGGTGTAGCATTTTTATTTAAATAAATGTTCTGTGTTTGTATTTGTGCTTGTTCAGCCTCCTGCAGTTACGGAAACAGAGATGGACATTTCCACAGTTATGGGGAATTACACAATCTGAAGAGATGGACATGATGAGCCAGAGGACGAAGAGGTCATGATTGAGGGCATTAAAGTTCTGAACAGTGCAAGTAGTATCATTATGGGCTTCCTCATGCTGTTTGGTCACATTTGTGGACGCGATCTCGCCGTTCCAGAAAATCTCCAGCGCACCTTCAAGTTTTTTCAGAAGAGCATTCTGAACTCGAATGAACACAAGTTGAATAAAAACACAGAACAGCTGAACATCGAGCTCTTCATTAGAGGCAAACTGTGTCCGTACAGTCCAGAACAGTCTGAGAGAGTTTATTGTTTTAAAACTGCATTAATCACTTGTGCGATGAATCTTGAAGATTTGTGTATTTCTAGAAACAGTTTTATAAGTTTTATATTATACATTTTTATTATTATTATTATTATTATTTTTTTTTTTATTATTATTATTATTATTATTATTATAAGTTTGTATTATAAAATGTTTTATAAGAGTAAAGCTAGTCCATCGTTAGTTCAGTCATATGATTGGAATGATCACACCTACACCCCACCCCACCCACACACACACACACACACACACACACACACACACACACACACGCTTAACAACATCTGAAGTTTGGATTCTTTAATGCTCAGATACTGGTGGTTGGTTAAGGCTATTGTTTACTGATCCAAAGCTCAGGGGTTCAAGTCCCAGAACCATCAAGCTGCCACTGTTGGACCCTTGAGCAAGGCCCTTAATCTTCAATTGCTGTGTTGTATTAAGTAAAAGTAATAATTAAAAACCAGGAGGTCACTGTGGATAAGGGTGTCTGTTAAATCTTGTGAATTGTTTGTAGGTAAAGGTGAGGAAAAGAATTGTGGGAAATGTTTATATTGTGTTGTTGGGTTTTACTTTCGATTTTGTGTACACTGAATATTAAGAGAAAATGACAAGATTGCATTCCTGTCCAAACATAGAAATTCCCATGTGATTAGTTTTAGCTCTCCACACCCCACTCAGACATTACCTTACCTCATCAGCCCTCAGAAAACAGGAACATACCACACAGTCTCATGGTCCACAATGTTCTCTAACTTTTAATTTAGCACAGGATTAATCAGTTCAAACAAAGTGCTATGTGTTCTTCACACAGGATAAGCATCGCCAGTTCCAGTAAAGTCATGAATAACTCAATGCACTGACTCGACGCAGGCGCTGATTTCTACACGTGTGTCTTCAACTACAGAAATAAAAAGAAAGCAAAAAGTGTTTTCTCAGTTTTACCTCATTTTTTAATAATATAATTAGGTTAAAGGCTGACACTTGAATGCAGACCATAGCATCAGAGAACTTGTATGATGATAATCAAAATAGTCTCAATACTTATTACTAAACAATCAGGAATCTGAAATATATGTGATACACAAACACTTCCGTAAGATCTAATACTTTTGGTTTACTGCTGTATGCCTTAAGAACCTTCACAGGATGTGGGAAAACTAGTTTAGTCCTGTGGATGTCACTTCATAAGCATTTATCAGAAATAGCTCCAGGAAATATAGCGGGTGGCAAAAGTATTGACACCTCCATGAAATAAAGGGTTGATTAGCATGTTGATTTGTAATTTGATGTCCTGTATGTGACTATAGAACACCTGATATGAGTCTGATAAGCCCACTGTAGATTTTATTAAACCACGATAAACATAAGAATAAATAAAGCTTATGATCTGTAATTTAACAAACATGTAGTGTGGTGGTCTAGTAGATAGGGCGCAGGACCGCTGATCCTAAGGTTGGGGGTTCGAGTCCCCACAGGGTTGTCACTGTCCCCCCCAGTGCAGCTAACTGGGTTATTAAAGGCGGGCCATGTCTCTCACTGTCTATGGTGAGAGACATGTAAAAGAACCATTGCTGACTTTCGTAAAGAGTAGCTGCTAAGCCGTTAGCGTGTTTCTGTCCCTTGAAAAAGGGTTGTGACAGGAAGGACATCCGACATAAAAACCTCTGTCAAATCAAACATGCAAATCAGATGATTCGCTTTGGCGACTCCCGAGAAAAGGAAAAAAGCCAAAAGCAAAAGAAGAAGAAGAAGTAGTGCATGAGCTCCATTTATATATATGCTCCATAAAAGTAATTTTAATTCAGAATTCGGCATGATCAAAGAAGATGAAAAAGATTCTAAATACTTAAACATCATAAGTCTGAATTTCACCATCAAAATACCTTCAAGCTGTTCTGCAGCATTTTTACATTTTCCAGAAAAGTTTCAAAGAGCAGAGGGATTATATACCATTACATTACACAGTCTATGATAAATACACGACAAATCAAGGGAGCGGAGTCATAATCGACAGCCCTCCCACTAGGGTGGAGTTAAACATTGTAAGGTCACATTCTGACTTATCTTTAACCATTGTATAATTAGCAGCATTCCTGTGCTTTTAACCGTGGACTTTTATTGCTGTTGTGATGTTTTACAAGGCAGCATTCTTCCTGAGGTCAAAGTTCACAGAGTCATAAATGTCACCCCTAAGGCAAAGGAATGTGATGGACGGTTTCTTATCATGCACTGTGATTTATGGTACAACTTTTAAGCTGTGAACAAAGAAACATGTGACTCTGTACCCACTTTTTCACGCACACACCTCCACTGTATAAAAGCTTTATGCCCAGTGACACACACTGAGCTTCCGATGAATAAACCAGACTGATTTCACTCGTGTGGTTGCTCGTCTGTTGCTCCCGGAGCGCTCTCAGACGTTGAGATACAGGAATCCAGATCGTGCAGGTTTAACTAGGAACTTCTCCTGAGAAAATTCTTACAAACATATAGTTTATCACAATCAATTCAGAATAGTGTAGAAAAGATGTAACAATACCAGTTATAAACATGTGCGAAATATCAAAAATCTGTAAAAAATTTCTAGGTTCCCCCAACTCACTCGAAATAAGGTATGTCGAGTTGATTTTGAGAGCACACGAGCACGCAATTGCCGACAAGGAATAACTCTAAATAATTAACACATTCACAGTTCACAGATTTGTACAACTGGAAAGGTCAGGACTCAGTAGTTTAGTCAAGGAAACTATCACCAGGTGGCGACAGCATATGGCACATTAAACAGATACCCGTGCCACACACAGGCTGTGGAGAGGGGCATCAAGGTGGTGACTGAGGCATCACAATCTGTATGTGGAAAAAATCGATGAGACGACTTCATCCGTACAAGACTGGAGTCGAGTGCAAAAATGTGACAGTCATATCGGTCGAGGCCCGGGTTAACAACGACCACCATCAGTGCTGTCAACCAACAGGGTGCTGATGGAAATTGGACTACTGTTGGTCGAAGACGTCGAAGGAGAGGCGGGAGGCGTGTCCGTAGGCAGATAGAGAAGAGGAAATGCGTGAGCCTAGGACTGAGAGTAGGGACTTTGAATGTTGGAACTATGTAAGGAAAAGATAGGGAGCTGGCTGACATGATGCAGAGGAGGAAGATGGGCATACTGTGTGTTCAGGAGACCAGGTGGAAAGGTAGAAAGGCTAGAAGCTTAGGAGCAGGGTTTAAACTGTTTTATAATGGTGTGGATGGGAAGAGAAATGGAGTAGGAGTCATCTTGAAGGAGGGGTTTGTCAGGAACGTTCTAGAAGTGAAAAGAGTGTCAGACAGAGTGATGAGTCTCAAGTTAGACATTGAAGGTGTGATGGTCAATGTTGTTAGTGCTTATGCTCCACAGGCAGGATGTAAGCTAGAAGAGAAGGAGAGATTCTGGAGTGAGTTAGATGAAGTGATGTAGAGTACCCCCAGAGGTGAAAGAGTGGTCATTGGAGCAGACTTCAATGGACATGTTGGTGCAGGCAACAGAAGGGACGAGGAAGTGATGGGCAGGTTTGGCATCCAGGACAGGAACACAGAAGGACAGATGTTGATCGATTTTGCAAAAAGGATGGAAATGGCTGTGGTGAATACTTTCTTCAAGAAGAAACAGAAGCATAGGGTGACTTATGAAAGTGGAGGTAAGAGCACACAGGTAGACTACATCTTGTGTAGGCAATGTAATTTGAAGGAAGTCAGTGACTGCAAAGTAGTAGTGGGTGAGAGTGTTGCCAAACAGCATAGGATGGTGGTGTGCAGGATGACACTGATGGTGAGAAAGGTGAAAAGGGCAAAGGCAGAGCAGAAGACAAAGTGGTGGAAGCTGAAAAAGGAAGAGTGTTGTGTTGTCTTCAAGGAGGAGTTAAAACAGACTTTGGGTAGTCAGGAAGTGCTTCCAGAGGACTGGACAACCACAGCCAATGTGATCAGGGAGACCGGTAGGAGAGTACTTGGTGTGTCCTCTGGAAGGAAAGTAGATAAGGAAACTTGGTGGTGGAATAAGGAAGTGCAGGAGTGTGTACAAAAGAAGAGGTTAGCCAAGAAGAAGTGGGACATTGAGAGGACCGAAGAGAGTAAACAGGAGTACATGGAGACACAGCGTAAGGTGAAAGTAGCAGTGTCAAAGGCCAAACAGAGGGCGTATGATGACTTGTATGATAGGTTGAACAGTAAGGAGGGAGAAAATGATCTATACAGGTTAGCACAGCAGAGAAATAGAGATGGGAAAGACGTGCAGCAAGTCAGAGTGATAAAGGACAGAGAGGGAAATGTATTCACTGATGAAAGAAGTGTGCTGGGAAGATGGAAAGAGTACTTTGAAGAGCTGATGAATGAGGAAAATGAGAGAGAAAAAAGAGTAGAAGGGGTGACCGTTGAGGAGCAGGAAGTAGCAAAGATTAGTAAGGGAGAAGTGAGGAGGGCATTGAAGAGGATGAAGAATGGAAAGGCAGTTGGCCCTGATGACATCATTTGCTGTGGCGACCCCTGAAGGGAACAGCCGAAAGGAAAAGAAGAAGATATCGACTCATCTGAATATGTTTTTTTAAACAATATATGTTAACACTGTGTCAAACTGCCTAAAATATCATCATCATCTTCTTCTGCTTAGTCCAGGGTCGGGTCGCGGGGGCAGCAACCTTATCACAGAGGTCCAGACGTCCCTCTCCCGAGCGACTTCCTCCAACTCTCCCGGGGGGACACCGAGGCGGTCATAGTCCCTCCAGCGTGTTTTAGGTCGACCCCGGGGTCTCTTCCCGGTTGGACATGCCCGAAACACCACACCAGGGAGGCGTCCGGGAGAGATTCTGACCAGATGCCCGAGCCACCTCGACTGGCCCCTCTCAATGCGGAGGAGCAGCAGATCTACTCCGAGCTCTCCCCGGATGGCGGAGCTTCTCACCTTATCTCTAAGGGAGAACCCCGCCACCCGGCGAATGAAGCTCATTTCAGCCGCTTGTATCCGTGATCTTGTTCTTTCGGTCATTACCCAAAGCTCGTGACCATAGGTGAGGGTTGGAACGTAGATCAACTGGTAAATTGAGAGCTTCGCTTTGCTCTGGTTCCGGTGATACAGCGACCGAATAGCTCGTAGCAACAGATCCGGAACGCCGTACTCTCGGAGCACGCCCCACAAGATCTTTCGAGGGACACGGTCGAAAGCCTTCTCCAAATCCACAAAGCACATGTGGACAGATTGGGCAAACTCAATGGGCCTAAAATATATGTTTTTGATAGAATCAAATTGGATCACAATGTCAGAATTAAACATTTTCAGTAAAAAGCCCAAATATGGGGGAGCAGAAGATGTCAACTTATCAAGATGAACTTTTAAAATCTTTTAGATGACACCAATCCTCATCTTTTTATTACTATTCCAAGTAAAAATAATGAAAATTTTAATTTTTCACAATTTTCATTCCAGCCTATTCCCCCAAAAAAAGTCTCAAAAATTCAGAGTGTGAATGTACTATAAGCATTTGGACGAGTCAAGTGCACAGCTGATCCCATTCTGTGTACGTGGAGGGGGAAATCGTACAGAAGTAAATAAATCCCATGTACATTTTAGGACTAATTAAACACCATCAAGGGATCGAAGGCACTGTCTTCTTTTCCTTTCGGCTGTTCCCTTTAGGGGTCGCCACAGCAAACCATCCGCCTCCATCTCACCCTGTTCTCTGCATCTTCTATTCTTACTCCAATGGCCCTCATGTCCTCCTTTACCACATCCATAAATCTCTTCTTTGGTCTTCCTCGAGGCCTTCTGCCTGGTAGTTCCAACCTCAGCATCCTACTGCCAATATACTCACTATCCCTCCTCTGTACATGTCCAAACCATCTCAATCTAGCCTCTCTGACTTTGTCTCCAAAACATCTTACATGGGCTGTCCCTCTGATTGTGCTCATTTCTAATCCTATCCATCCTAGTGACTCCCAGAGAGAACCTCAACATTTTCATGTCTGCTACCTCCAGCTCTGCCTCCTGCCTTTTCCTCAGCGCCACTGTTTCTAAACCATACAACATCGCTGGCTTCACCACCGTCTTGTACACTTTTCCTTTCATTCTTGCTGACACTCTCCTATCGCACATCACACTGGGCACTTTTCTCCAACCATTCCAGCCTGACTGCATATGATTCTTCACCTCTTTTCCACACTCTCCACTGCTCTGGACTGTTGAGCCTAAGCACTTAAAATCCTCCACCTTCATTATCTCTGCTCAATGTAACATCACCGTTCCTCCTGGGTCCTTCTCATTCACACACATGTATTCTGATTTTCTGCAGCTAACCTTCATTCCTCTCCTTTCCAGGGCATACCTCCACCTCTCTAGATTTTCCTGCACTTGTTCTCTGCTCTCACTACAGATCACAATGTCATCTGCAAGCATCATAGTCCATGGAGATTCTTGCCTAACCTCATCTGTCAGCCTGTCCATCACCATCGCAAACAAGAAGGGCCTCAGAGCTGATCTTTGATGCAGTCCCACCTCCACCTCGAATTCGTTGGTCATGCCGACAGCACACCTCACCAACTGTGAGGCAAGTTCTTATCCACAATGTCCTTTTGGCTACTTGTTGTTCTAAGGCAGTGCTTCTCAATTATTTTCTGTTACGCCCCCCCTAGCAAGAAGAAAACAATTCGCGCCCCCCCCACCACCCACTTTCCGCCGCAACTATAAATTATAACTTTTTTCTATAATATAGTTACAGGTATATCTCTTCATTATATCGTATCCTTGTTAACATAAATAAAACAAAAAGAAAGAGATATAGTTCAACTTACAAGAATAACTTTTTTAACATTTTTTATTAGTCTGTAAAAGAAAGTGCATCAATTTGCCTTAAATTTAAAAATAATAATATCCTTGTTACATTTTTGACAAACTTACCACACCATTTGCTGCTGAAAATAAAATCAATAAATAATTAATTCAAATTGACTTCAGAAACATTAACTCAGGAGCACAATATATAAACACTTTAACCTACTGTTAGGATCCGTTGAATGTGGAAGAAGACGACTGGAGACTGGTTTTGACTTGAATATGAGAAGCTTTATTGCGTCGTCTGCAGAGGACGGAGACCCAACAAACATGCATAAAAGACACGCTAGTTAAGGTCTGAGGTCTCACTCGCGGGTGTGTGCTTTTAAGGGCTTCAGAGCAGGTTCCCTCTTCCTGGTTTGGGGCTGGGTCTACGCTGTGTCGTTGTCTCAACAGAATGCGATAAGTCTGGGCTCTATCTGGGTGCCTCACAACCCCCCACCCCCACCCCACCCCTTTATCGCTACACACATCTGTTTCCCGCTGTCGCCTCCTGACCTCGAGGTGATCTGCAACTTCGGATACCACCGAACTAGATACTGTCGAGTCAGTTAACTGTCACACAGACCGCAGAAGGCTCAGGGTGTCATAGGTGTCTGAGTATGCACTTTTACAATAGACATGCAGAATGGCCCCTTAAGCCTATCATTTGATTATTCTCAGCAAGCATTTAAGTATAGCAAAACATAGAAAAACAAACTACCATTGTACCGTTATATACGGCAGTGTTTGTACTGAAGTACATGATAACATGATGCACTTTTACATTTTCCCCCTTTTGATCTCCTTTAGGAGATCAACCAAGGAGCCACTCAGGACAACAAAAATAATAGGACATCAGAAAAGAACGTATACAACCTCATATGAAACCAAAGCAAATAGAAAAGCTGTAAAAAAGGCAAATATGAAATCTGTAAAAACTCTAACTGCATGCAAAATTGCCCATAGTAAAATCTAATCAGAACTGGGGTCTAAGTGCGACTTCGTCTACCAGAGACCCCGGCGAAAGGAGAGCTTCCGACTCGGCTAGCATCTGAGGAAATTGATATGGAGGGGGAGGAAGAGGACCCCCTTTTTCCAGGGTGGAAGAGATGCACCTGATACATAGGGAACGAATACAAGGGATACAGCAGCAGCCACATAGGGCGAGGAGTCCGGCCACCGAGATGATGGATATCACAACTGAAACGATCAAACCTTTCCACTTACCAAAGTGTCTGTCCAGCCAATTAAGTATGACATTATCAACGCCTGAGTGTTCCTTCAGTTCGGTGGCCAGAGTCCGCAGCCCGTCTAAGGCCTTCGTGACTGACCCATCTGGTGCGGTGTTATTGGGTATGAAGGTGCAGCACTCTTCCCCAAACATGGAGCAAACGCCCCCGTGGGCACTAAGTAAAAAATCTATAGCCATGCGGTTTTGATATGTCATAAGTGAATTGGCCCTGAGCTTGGCTGCCAGCCCTTCCACGGCATCCCTGGTAAGATTGACTAAAAAAGAAATACACATTAGTGGGCCCGAGGAGAGACCCCATCTGGCTTTACCTTCCATGTAGAAACTAGCAAGCTAAACCTTCAATATAACAGAGTAAATTCTTCACTGTATTTAAGGGAGGGTCACGCGCTACACCTTAAAGAGCTTACGACCTTCAATACTCTATGTCACACAACTCAAAGCAAAAGCACATTACAAAAAATAGTTAAAACGATATAATTGGAATAACACTCTTCAAAACTTGCGTTGGTAGCTTGGCACGCTACTTGTTGCAGGGGCGCGTTGTCCTTCCGCCTTGCCGTGAGGGTGAGGGTTAGACTACCTCACCCCCTTTTGCCACCCAGGGATTATTCTGCCCTGCGCTGTTGGTGGTCTTTTCTTCGTCACCGGCCGGTGATGAGGTCGCTGCTTCACACAGGTCCCTGTGTGTGTTGACGAGTGATCTGGTGGGAGCTTCTGCCGCTGCGCACTGGCTCCAGTGATACCAGGTGTCACCCTTGCTGTCCAGCCGGACAGCGTGCGAGGTGCGCTCCTTGATCTTGTAGGGTCCTGTCCACCTTGGCTCCGTCCACTTTCGCTTGAGGACTTTCAGGAGGACCCACTCTGTGTCTGGAGGGCTCCCGGTAGCCGCCTGGTGCTGCTCCCTCACTTGATCTGAAAAGGCTGCAACGAGACTTTGCAATTCACGACAGTATTGTTTATGGGTTAGGTTTTGTGGGTCAGTGTCCGGTGCTATGTGTGGTCCAGGAAATGGTCTACCGGTCTGTAGTTCGTGTGGAGTCATGTGTGTGCTGTTGCGAGCAGTTGGGATACCTTGGCCGTGAAGAGGATCCCTCTGTCCGAGTCTAGTCCCACCGGAATTCCATATCGCGGGATAATTTCTTGTGTCAATTTCCGAACCACCACGCTAGCGTTCTCATTGCTGCATGTGAAAGCTTCCACCCAGCGTGAGGATTTATCAACCATTACCAATAGATATTTGTATGGTCTCTGTCTTGGCATGTGGGTATAATCAATTTGCCATTCCTGGAATGGTGTATTTGGTTGTGGCAGATGTTGATGCACTGCCAGCGGCTTAGAAGAATTATTCTATGCGCATGTTAAGCATCTGTCTACCTCTTGGTCAGCAGATAAGATGCACGCGCGAGTAAGAGCAAACAATTCTGCAGCTTGAGCAGACGTAAAGGGGAGTGAATGAGATTCGATCACTATATCTGAAAGGCGGCAGACGGCATATCCACAGTGAAAGGTACCGTCGACAGGTTTAGAGCATGACCCGTCCACAAACAGGACCTCACCTGTAGGTAAAGGTGTAGAACAGAAATCAGACCTAATGCTTGTAGCAACAACAATTTCTTGCAAACAGTCGTGAGGACAGGGCTCACAGTCATTTTCAGTATTAAGCAGACGCTGTAAGGCGTGAGCCACGGTATCAAGAGAAGAAGTAGATTTAATCGTGAGGTTATCAATGGCGCATAGAATTGACCTCGTATCCTGACCCGCGCTGTTAGGACATGTGTTGTGTATTTAACTTTCATAAGATCTGTTGGACCTGATGTTGTGAGCATAAAATCAAAGGGTGCGACAAGACGATCCTCTCGGCGTCTAAAACCATTAACGCACAGACAGCCACAGCACGAAGACACGCAGGTAAACCTTGAGCTACAGTGTCTAGTGTTTTGAAAGGAAAGCACAGGGCCTCATCCCCCCGCCATGCTCCTGAGCCAACACCCCAGAGGCAGTTCCCCCTTGGTGAGCAACGTAGAGGTGGAATGACAGTTCATAGTTCGGCAGGCCCAGAGCTGGAGCCGAGCAGAGGGCCGTTTTGAGGGCTGCAAAGGCATTTTGCATGTCCTCAGTCCATACGAGTGGTTGCTGGAGTGGGTCCGTGTGGTGTATTGCGGACCGGAGGCACTTGTCATAGAGAGAGCAGTCTGGGATCCACTGCCTGCAGTACTTGATCAACCCCAGGAAAGCAAGTAAGGCATGCTTGGTAGCTGGTCGCTGGGTGTCGATGTTGATCTTGACACGATCTTGGCTCAATTTCTTTGAGACCCGAGAGAGCTGAAGGACAGCGAGTGTGGCTTGAAAACAGATCACGGAGCTTGATGCCGAAGTCATCTGCATAGGAGTGGACACAGGAACCATCAGGGGGAACAAAGCACCCTAGTGCGTCCTGTACAACGGTGGCAAACACCGCGGGAGAATCAATGAAACCCTGTGAGAGGCGTGTCCAGGTGTACTGCTGCTGCCCATGTGCAAATGCAAACAGAGGCCGAGTGTCTGGTTCTACAGGGACGCTTAGCCTCATAAGGAGTACAATTGACGCAGCCCACATCATTCTTATGTTCGACCCATAATGTCCTGGGCAGTTGATCCAGGGGCGAACACTGCTCTGCCACCTCACTCACTGCACATGCTGCGTTAACATTAAAAGGTAATTCACAGGAGGTTATTGCAATCAAAAAAGGGGACAGAGATTCTGACGTGGAGATGATCATGCTCGAACCATGAAAAGAAATTTGTAAACCGAGGAGACTCATCAGATCATGACCGGGTAAATTAAACGAACATTCCTGCATATACACAAAAATAAGTGATTTATAATGCATCGAGAGAGGGGTCGTCGGGACAACGCAGAGGGAGTGGGGGTGTAAGCTGTGACGAGAAAGGAACCCCATCAATACCCACAAAGCTCGTTGACCAAGAGGAGAGAGCACCTGAGTATTCCCTCCCAAATCATTCTATGGGCCAAAGTCAAATATCTGGCATCAAATGTCCCTCGGCGGGGATAGCTTGGAATCTGAGGGAGCCCTTCAGTCCATCCAGCTGCATTACTCTTTCTTGTGCTGCACCATGCAGACCATTTTTCAGGTGTATTGCAAATGTTTGGCCCCCTGTTGGCCTGTCATCCACTTGTAATCGAAATGCTTTCTTTTTCTGTATTATTTTTACAGTTCCTTCTAATAGCTCCCTGTAATTCTATTAATCTTGTTACCTTTAACTGTCCGTTGAATCCATACCTACTAACCCATAAATCTAAATATTTATTTCTATCAGGTGCCTGTTTTTCTACTGCTTTCCAATGTCCACATTATAATTCATCTCTAGGTTTACTGTTTTTACCCCCTATTTTAACCCAATTTGGACCAGTGGTTTGTTGCACCTAGGGTGTCCTAACACTGGTTTATCTTTTCCTATGGGACAACGATTAATTATTTCTGTGGTAACCCTCACGCTTCTACCTTTCGGAGGGTCCTTGCCTTTGCATCCACAAAAACTCGTTGTATCGATCCCACAGTTGTTTATATGAGGAGGTTAATCAAGGATTACAGCCTCCATTCACACACACGTTCATTCATCCACGGCCATTCAGTCTATAGACAGGGGAGTCCGTCCCTCCCTTTTTTCCTAATAAACCGAGCTCATTCACTTTTTTTTTTTTTTTTTTTTTCTTCCCAGGGAATTTAACTGTCTCTTTACTTTTTCTAATTACACATATCATATTGGTTTCCTAGAGGGGAGGGGTGCATGTAAATCAGCATCATGACCATCATTGTTCTGTGCTTATCTTCTTTGTCTAGTTTAGAATGTTCATTTCAGCTCTCTCTCCAGCTGCAGTTCGGGAGTCGTCCTGTTGTTGTGTGAGAACTTCAAGGTTGTTTCCACTTGGCTGCCTCCCATGGAGATAGAGATGTTTCTGCAAAATACCTCAACAAGCAGTTTCCAACGTTTATACTTATCGAGTAACAAAACAGGTTAGAGCTGTGATAATTCATACAATTATTCTAACATTTCCCTCCTGTTTATCACAGCTCAAACAAAAGATATCATTTACTAATATTTCAAACAGATTTTAGATTCGTAAATTCATTAATTTCATTCGGAACTGTTTACACTCCGACAGAAATGTTATCTTTTTTAGTAGCATTCCGGATCTTAAAACCCAGGGCAGTGACGATGAGTCGATTCAGCATAGAACATAAACATGGAATACAACAACAACCTCAGAATGTAAAAAAGCTGCAAAAACTACACAGATTTTACTACAGATGATCCAAGGGTACTATATTTTCCGAACACACTGAACCATGAATCCCACATGGATATATCTACCCCCGAACGTTCTTTCATCTTTTTATTAAGAGATTTTAGGTCTTCTATTGCTAGTGTTAAACTTCCCTCTGATGCAGCGTTGTTTGGAATAAAAGTACAACATTGTTCCCCGAACATTGCGTATACACCTCCTTTCTCTGATAGTAACATGTCTAGTGCAGTGGATTTTGAAAAGCCTTTAGTGACGTTGCTGCTAATTGACTCTATACTGCTTTAAAACCTGTCTGTGTCCAATTGTCTAGTTTTTTTTGAACATTATTGTGGATGTAATTTATTCTATCCGCACTTTTATTAATAGCGCTGCCTCCCCTTCTCGGTGGACGGTCGGTGTGTGTGCATGATCGGGGGTGGGTGTGTCTGCAATCGGCGGGGATGGTGCTTGTGGCGCCGCAAGTCTCGCCGCCCTCAGTTCGTAGAGACCCCGAGGTGATATACAGAGTGTGATCTCCACTGTTAACGCTGGGTGTCGGGGGTGCCTATGGTGGAGGGCGCGTAGGTGCAGTGTCAGATGCTGTTACCGCTCCTTTGACTTTCGGGTTCGTCTCCTTCAACTGGAAATGGTGAAGATGCGTGACACTCTGCCAGCAGACCGCGAGATCCATCCAAGCCCTGCGGTGCGTTCTCCATTTCCTCCACCTTCTTTTTTCAACTTGGGTCTAGACATTAAATTCGCCTTCTCTTCCTGCTCTCTCACTTCTCTGACTTTTTCTGAATATTCTCTAACCTTTTCCCATAACCAGGATCCCAAGTGGCCACTGTCCCCCAACTGTTTATTTTTAGATGTCACCAGCTCATGCAGCTTTCGTCTGGCTTCATCTACAACTTTATTTTTCTGTTTCAGTGTGCTCTTTAGCTCCACTGATTTCAAGGTGTTCTCATTCTGTGCATATAATGGCTTCAGGGGTTCATGACCTAGCCCCCGTTCATTTATTTCTTTATCAAATTCACCTTCCATATCTCTTAACTCAGAGGCCAGAGAGCGCGGGTACACCCGTTCACTCTCCCGGATCGGGACTGTTTAGACGTTCTCAGCCAGTCAGTCGTCAGTACGAGACTGAGTGACTGACCCAATTAACCACGGCAGGCGGTTTATGTTGTCACCGTTAGGTTTCCACCGCACAGACAGATTGTGTTAACACCGCTAGGTTTCCTCTGTCTGTTTCTCTGCCCAGTTAAGACACTGTCAAACGTCAGCGTCCCTCTCGACACCTCTGAATTTTATTCTTCCCACTTCCCACTTTCCCTAACACATAACACACGTTGCAACACAGTACATACATGAAATAGAAAACAATACAATTAACGTCACGCACGTGGCCACACAACACACACATAAAACAGAAAACACTACAATTAATATCACATTCTATTATTCTCTTTAATGCTTCCAATACCTCAGCGTATTGGGGGCCTTTCACCCAAATAATGCTTCCAACACCTCAGCGTGTTGGGGGCCTTTCACCCAAATAATGCTTTCAACGGCTAATCCGTTGAGGGCCTTTCACCCAATTACTAATGCTTCCAATACCTCAGCGTATTGGGGGCCTTTCACCCACATAGACGCATGCTTTCAACGGCTAATCCGTTGAGGGCCTTTCACCCGACTACGACGTACAGTTTTATATAGCACTGACGTGGTACTTTGGGGAGCCTCAATCCCCTGGGACTCCAACCCAGCCATTACCACGGCCCCTCGTCAGAGACCGGGAGGGTACGCCACCTCCGAGGCGCGTCTATGTTTACTCTTATTTTAACCTTAAAATTAGGTTCTCATACAACTCTTTTAATTCTTTTCCTTCAAACTTCCGGAGAGGACACAGTTTTTAGTTTAGTCAATATGCAGAGTTTGATTTAAACAGGTTCTGCTTACCTGTTAGTGATTGCCGGCCTGTGTCCTTCTCCTTGGTTCATGAGGAAAAAATTTGGGTCGAATTTCCTCAACTCACGTTCCTCTACCACATCCCGGACGAGCCCCCAAAACTGTTAGGATCCGTTGAATGTGGAAGAAGACGACTGGAGACTGGTTTTGAGTTGAATATGAGAAGCTTTATTGCGTCGTCTGCAGAGGACGGAGACCCAACAAACATGCATAAAAGACACGCTAGTTAAGGTCTGAGGTCTCACTCGCGGGTGTGTGCTTTTAAGGGCTTCAGAGCAGGTTCCCTCTTCCTGGTTTGGGGCTGGGTCTACGCTGTGTCGTTGTCTCAACAGAATGCGATAAGTCTGGGCTCTATCTGGGTGCCTCACAACCCCCCCCCACACCCCTTTATCGCAACACACATCTGTTTCCCGCTGTCGCCTCCTGACCTCGAGGTGATCTGCAACTTCGGATACCACCGAACTAGATACTGTCGAGTCAGTTAACTGTCACACAGACCGCAGAAGGCTCAGGGTGTCATAGGTGTCTGAGTATGCACTTTTACAATAGACATGCAGAATGGCCCCTTAAGCCTATCATTTGATTATTCTCAGCAAGCATTTAAGTATAGCAAAACATAGAAAAACAAACTACCATTGTACCGTTATATACGGCAGTGTTTGTACTGAAGTACATGATAATATGATGCACTTTTACACTACAAAACAAGAACAAATAGAACAATTTGTGCTGATTTTTTTTTCTCAAAATGAGGAAGCCAAGATTAATGGCTACAATGAGCACGTTTTGCAGCGCACAGCTTCTCAAAGCGAGGTTTGAAGCATGACACTGCAACTCTCAGCTCCTGCTCAATGTTTAGCTGGGACCTGTACTTGCTGCGCACAATGGGCAATGAGGGCACCACTGCCAACTACTGGAGTGGATGTGCAATTACACTTTCTTGTAGTACGGCGGAAAAAAAGCATGTTCTCCTGGGTCACACGCGCCCCCCTCAGCATCCCATCGGGCGCGCCCCACTATTTGAGAAGCACTGTTCTAAGGTGATGTGATCAAGATGACATGCATCGAGTTTGACTAATGGTGGACTGCTGCCACCTTCTGGATGATTTGTGTAATGCAAGTTTGGGTGAATTGTTCCAGCTCCCCAACATGCACAATCTCTTTAATTGTGCAGGAGCAACAGTGTGTGTACACCTCGTGACGAGATAATGAGTAAAGATGTATGCACCCCAACATTCTATTCTACATTCTCAGTGCAGTTTATACTTCACACTGCTAAGTGCATAAAAAGTATTTTTTGTTTGTTTTAATCACAAAGGTATTTGTAATTCTTCTTATGTGGGAGGTTGTGGGGTTCCTCGCACCCTCTATTAGCCAGCAGCACTGTGTAAACATTTCCTGCATTTAGAGGTCTGGAGGGAAGAATGTTTTTATTTCCAGCAGCGCTGAAGTTGATGCTGACGCCTCTGTTTAACTTCACCCCCTTTGGCCCGCAGTAAAGAATCAAAACACAGAAACTTGATGCTGAGGATCTGAAATATGTTTCATTGTCTGAAACTGGTACTATAAACGGTGACATTCATGGTCCACCTGGAATGTAGTGTATTAATCCCAGAAGGGGAAATATTGCCTCTGCATTGAACCCGTTCAAAGTGAACACACACCCCACACACACACACACACACACACACACACACACACAGAAACAGTAAGTGGACACATACTCGGAGCAGAGGGCTACCACGCATTGCAGTGCCCAGAGAGCAGTTGGTGGTTAGTTCGGTGCCTTGCTCAGGGGCAATTCACTCATGAAGGTGGAGGAAGGGAAGGTGCAGCTCGCTACCTCATCACCAGTTTTCCTGCTTGTTCAGGAATCGAGCGAGGATACTTTCTTCGATCCCAAAGTTACTTCGTTGACCATTAGGCTACGGCTGCCCCCGAAATTTACTCCGGCACGCCCGCTATATTGACCAACAATTAATGAAGCATCGTTACAACGACACCGAGAGAAATACTTCATGCACATCACTGCACCTTCATTAATAACAATCAGGAACACATGGAACACCTGATAGTGAGAACCGACATAAATTGGTGAAATTAACACTTTTATCACAATATCTGTAAAGAATATTCATAATTTGAGGTGATCACACTCGAGGTGTGATAGAAAAGTGACTGATTCAATTTGTGGTATTTGTGGAAGGACTAGTTTAGAAACCATCTACATTCACATCCCTCATCTTCTCATTTTCACTGAGGAATCATCCACTTTCTGTCCTGGAGTTAAAATCAGAGCAGGAACAAACACGGAAATTATTTGAAAACAGCGTCCACGGCCTTTTTTATAAATGTCTCTTTGTTCTGAATGCTGCAGGAAAAACAACTTGCTCATCTGAAGCAGTGGCTGAGAACATATAACCCGAGTGGGATTCGAATTAAAGTGGTGCCGAGAATCCGAGTTTATCAGTTCATTTTCTGTAACCGCTTCATCCTAATTAGGGTAGCAGGGAGGCTGGTGCCCATCCCAGCCAACTCAGGGCAAGGGCAGAGTACACCCTGGACAGCTCGCCAGGCCATCGCAGGGCGGAAACACGCTGACGGCTTTGCAGCTACTCTTTACGAAAGTCAGCAATGGTTCCTTTACATGAACCTCACACCATAGACAGTGAGAGACATGGCCCGCCTTTGATAACCCAGTTAGCTGCACTGGGGAGGACAGTGACTACCTTGTAGAGAGTGGGACTTGAACCCCCAACCTTTGGATCAGCGATCCAGCGCCCTATACCACTAAACCACCACTGCCCAATCCGAGTTTATAATCCAAGAAAATCCTAAAAATCTGACAAGCTGATGAAGACGTAAATGATGCGGAAGTGTTTGAGGACTTTGTTGAAATTTCTCTGGTCGTATTCTCAGTGTTTACGTTTCTTGTGATTGTTTATGAAGTTTGTAGTGCAGTTTTAAAATTTGGATTATTATTGTATAAATGTAATCAAAGTAAAATCATTACACTCTCACTGGATAATACAGTCATATTTGTTTTGCTCAGACTCAGATTTGTAATCGATCGGAAGCTCTTTTAGATCAAAATGATCCACGAATTCAAATTCTTCTTTGTCAATCAATGTCTGTATCTGTTCTTTATATTTCTCTTCCAGCTTGTTCTTCTCCTCAGCTTCTCTTCGAGCCTCTTCCTCATATTTTGTCTCCATTTCTTTCATTTTCTTCTTGAATAAATTTTTCATTTCCTCACAGGTTCTCTCTTCTTGTTCGTTCCTTTCTTTATCTTCGTTCTCTCTTTTTCTGATATCATCTTCTTTTCTTCTTCTATCTTCTCTATCATTTTCTTCAGACTCTGTCTCTCTTCTTCTCTTTTTTCATTCTCCTCTTGGATTTTTTTATTCCACTCTTCTCTCCTCATATTCTCTCGTTCTTCATACTCCTTCATTATTTTCTTTTCATTTTCCTTAAACTCTTTCTCTAGCTGTTCCCTTTTCCTTCTTTCTTTCTCTTTCCACTCGTCTCTTTCTCGTTCTCTTTTCTGTTCGAAGTCTCTCTTCAGTCTCTGTTGGTATTCCTGATGTTCTCTGAGTTCTTTATCGTGTCTCTCTGATGTTGTCCTGTGTTCATCCTCTCTCTGTTTCATCTGTTCTTTCCATTGCATCTCACGTTCTTTCAACTCCCTTCCAATTTCTTCTTTAATTTCTTTTTCTGCCTCATTCAGTTTTCTCTTCCAGTTTTCTCTCTCTTCCTGTTGTTCTTTTCTCCTCCTTTCTTCATCTTCATCTCTCTTTTTGATCTCTTCTTCCTGTTTAAGTTTTATCTCTGCAATTGCTTGTTTCTGTTGTTTCTCAAAATGTTCCGAAATCTCTTTCTCCTTTTCTCTCCTTTTTCTCTCATCATCATCTCTTTCTTTTTGTTGTTGGATATATTTTGCCTTTAGGTTTTCTATTTCTTTCCTCAACTCATCCAGCAAACGTTTATTCTCTGCAGTCTGTTGTTTTTCCTTTTCTTTTCTTCTTTTCTTCTCCTTCAACCATCTCTTTCTCTTCTTCTTCTTTCTTCTCATATTCTCTCCTCAGTGCTTCTTCTCGCTCCTTAAATATGTTTTCCCTTTTAGATTGTTCCTCCTCCATCCTCTCTCTCTCTTTCTCCACATTCTTCCTCATCTGTTCCAGCTGTTCTTCATATCTGACCCTCAGAGCCTCTTTTTCACTCTGAATCTTCTCCTCCATCTCTTTCAGGATCTCCTTTTGTTTTTGTTGTATCGACATCTCCGCCTTTTCCAACATCTCATTCGTAAAATAATTGTTCCTGTCAAAGTTGATCATTTCTTCAATCTTCTGGAGAAGTTCCCTGACTTGGGTGGAATCATCCTTATTGTTATTGAACAGGTGAAATCTTCCACCGCAGTCGCTGAGTAATTTGTTCACATGTTCATTATTACTGGATTTTATAAAATCTTCAAGTGTTTGACCTTTCAGATCATCTCCTCTAGTAAACAGCACTATAGTGTACTTTACAGCTTCAGGACCGAAGATCTTCTTAATCAGAGTCAGTGTTTGAATCTCTTCCTCAGTAAGCCTACCTATGCTCAGTACAATGATGAAGGCATGAGGTCCTGGAGCGGACAGTGACATACATTTCATTATTTTTTCTATTGACTCTTCAGTTGATAGTGTGGGGTCAAAGATTCCTGGAGTGTCCACAACAGCTACTGATTTGCCCTGCACTACTCCACATACCTTCTGGCACATTTCTGTCACAGAGTTCATGCTGGAAATGCTCTCAAACTCTTTTCTTCCTAGAATAGTGTTTCCTGTTGCACTCTTCCCATTTCCTGTTTTCCCAATCAGTAATATTCTCAGAGAACTGGAGTCAGAGTTTTCACCTTCAGCACCTGAAAATGATAAGATTGTTTATTAATCCAAAGTCTCACTTCAAATTGTTTGGTAAATTCTGGTGGAAAGAATAAAAATCAGTATTTTTCTTGGTGTATATATCTTGGTACAAAATAAAAGTCCCGACAATGTCAGGAATCTCGGACAGTTTTGAATGTGTTGGACAGTTTGCTAATCTCCATAAGGAAAAATATTGCTTGTATGTTTTGTGTGTGTGTGTCGGGTTCCTGATGTCTTGTTTGTTACCTCTGACAACAGGGCTGTGTTTTATAGGAATTTGTCTGTCTGTAAGTTTAGATCTTTATGCAAAAGCTGATGAATAAATTTTGCTTAATTTTCTGGAAGGGTAGAGAAGCACCCAACGACCACTGAAGTAGATTTTGGAAATAATCCAGATCAAATTCTCAATCCAGGATTTTTTAACTGTGAGACAGGAAGATTTTTTTCTTTTTTGTAGTATTGGCGTAGGTTTGTGCTGTCTGAATGCTTTTTGTTTTAATTTGCTCTTTATTTATTTATTTTTCATAAAAATAATTAATTATATTTCAAAAAGTAAAACCTTTAAACTCAAAGCATGATTTAGTAATAAAATATGAGATTATACTTTTGTGTGTGTGTGGGTGGGTTATGGTAAATATAAATATGTAAAAGGATGATTGAATTTGGCAACTTTGATAAAAAAAAAAAGATTTAATTCAAAACAAATATTTATATTCACAGTAATAGCAAAATGTACTGTTAGATACAGTGGTACCTCACCTTACAAAATTCATCCATTCCAGAGCCTTTTTCGTAACCTGGATTTTTCGGAAATGGAGGTGCATTTTACATGTAAAACGTATGATTCTTTCCAAGGCCACCAATACTACCCTTTAAAAATTATAAAAGGATACCTTTTAAGGTACTTACTTCGTGTTGACCATTTCTTCTGAGCAGAGTTATAATCTTACAAATGTTTATGCAAGTTTAAAAGCCTGAGCCAAAAAATAAAGTTGCAATGAGCACACTCGAAAAACTCCATGAAATTTCTCAAGGGATCTGCATCATCCCTCCGAGCCAATGGGAGGCCAGCGGGGCGGGATGTTGGGAGATAGTCAATGGGAGGGAGCTGCGTCATCCCTCCTCGCCAATCGGAGGCCAGCGGGGCGGGATGTTGGGAGATAGTCAATGGAGAGCAACTCGTGCATTGTTTGAATGTTTGAATGACGCCTTTTAATATTTGAACAGTGCGTTTGAATGTTTGAATGGCGCGTTTGGTGCATTTTGTAAGGAGAACTTGTTTGGTATGCAAGGACAAAAAAATTTTGGAAAATGTTTTTTGTAACCTGGATTTTTCATTTGCTGGGGCTATCAGAAGGTGGGGTACCACTGTATTACATACTGTATTTTATGATAATAATCTATTAATGCACTCATTACATGATGTTTACACAAATATTGAATTACTCACATGTTTCCCGTGTTTTTGCTTCAAGCTGCTTTTTCACGACAGTCAGTTCTTCCTCTAGTGGCTTTTTAACTCTGTCTTTCTGAGCCTCAATAAACATTGGGAGCGAATAAATTTTCTTCCTTCTTGTTACTTGGTCGAACAGTTCTCGCACCTGCTCACGTCTTCTTTCATCTTCTCTCTCCAGGATCATATATCTGTCTCCACACATGTGTCGAAGTTCTTCCATCTCTGAACTTTGTTGTATATAGTTAACTGCAGAAGCTTCATCACTGCTGCTGTTTGTAAAAATAACAATGATGTGATCACACACCTTCGAACTAAACACTTTCTGAATGATCTCCATTTCTCCTTTATTCTCATCAGTGAGAGGACCAACAGGAAGGATGTGAAGAAAAGCATGGACAGGATTATCCAAAGAGATACAGTGGAGAATCTCGTTCATCTTTTCCTCCTCTGAGAGATGAGTGTTGTAGAGAGCTGGCATCACCGTCAGCCTGAGAAGATGTTCATGGACTAATCCGGTCTTCACATCTTTCAGACCCAGTATGAGATCTGATATGGAGGACTTTACTCCTTCATCACTTCCACACAGCACCAAGTTCAACACCGGATCTGAGGAATCACTTCCTGTCACTGAAATCGAAATGAAGTGGGAAATAAAAACATTTAGATTTCTCTGTCTGTTAAACTGATAAACATTTATATTGCTTGTATCATCTGCTGTGCTCTAGACCCTCGACACATACATAAACATTTCACTGAGATTTACCTGACAATGGTATATATATATATATATATATAGATAGATAGATAGATAGATAGATAGATAGATAGATAGATAGATAGATAGATAGATATAAAATGTATTGATTGATGACAGAAGTGTGCTGGGAAGATGGAAAGAGTACTTTGAAGAGCTGATGAATGAGGAAAATGAGAGAGAAAAAAGAGTAGAAGAGGTGACCGTTGAGGACCAGGAAGTAGCAAAGATTAGTAAGGGTGAAGTGAGGAGGGCATTGAAGAGGATGAAGAATGGAAAGGCAGTTGGTCCTGATGACATACCGGTGGAGGTATGGAAGTGTCTAGGAGAGGTAGCAGTAGATTTTCTGACAAGAACATTTAACAAGGTCTTAGAGAGTGAAAGGATGCCAGAGGAATGGAGGAGAAGTGTGCTGGTGACCATTTTTAAGAACAAGGGAGACGTGCAGAGTTGTGGCAACTACAGAGGGATAAAGTTGATGAGCCATACGATGAAGTTATGGGAAAGAATAGTGGAAGCTAGACTAAGGGCAGAGGTGAGCATTTGTGAACAACAGTTTGGTTTCATGCCCAGAAAGAGCACCACAGATGCAGTGTTTGCCTTGAAGATGTTAATGGAGAAGTACAGAGAAGGTCAGACGGAGCTGCATTGTGCCATTGTGGATCTGGAGAAAGCATATGACAGGGTGCCGAGAGAAGAACTGTGGTATTGTATGAGGAAGTCTGGAGTGGCAGAGAAGTATGTTAGAGTGGTGCAGGACATGTATGAGAGATGTAAGACAGTGGTGAGGTGTGCTGTCGGTGTGACAGAAGAGTTCAAGGTGGAGGTGGGACTGCATCAAGGGTCAGCTCTCAGCCCCTTCTTGTTCGCTATGGTGATGGACAGGCTGACAGACGAGGTTAGACAAGATTCCCATGGACTATGATGTTTGCAGATGACATTGTAATCTGTAGTGAGAGCAGAGAACAAGTGCAGGAAAATCTAGAGAGGTGGAGGTATGCCCTGGAAAGGAGGGGAATGAAGATTAGCCTCAGTAAAACAGAATACATGTGCATGAATGCCAAGGACCAAAGAGGAACGGTGAGATTACAGGGAGCAGAGATAAGAAAGGTGGAGGATTTTAAGTACTTAGGCTCAACAATCCAGAGCAATGGAGAGGGTGGAAAAGAGGTGAAGAAGCGTGTGCAGGCAGGTTGGAATGGTTGGAGAAAAGTGTCCGGTGTGATGTGTGATAGGAGGGTATCGGCAAAAATGAAAGGAAAAGTGTACAAGACGGTGTTGTGGCCAACGATGCTGTATGGGTTAGAAACAGTGGCCCTGGGGAAAAGACAGGAGGCAGAGTTGGAGGTAGCAGAGATGAAAATGTTGAGGTTCTGTTTGGGAGTAACGAGGATGGATAGAATCAGGAATGAGCACATCAGAGGGACAGCACATGTAAAATGTTTTGGAAACAAAGTCAGGGAGGCTAGATTGAGATGGTTTGGACATGTACAGAGGAGGGATAGTGAGTATATTGGCAGTAGGATGCCGAGGTTGGAACTACCAGGCAGAAGGCCAAGAGGAAGACCAAAGAAGAGATTCATGGATGTAGTGAAGCAGGACATGAAGGTAGCTGGTATAAGAGAAGAAGATACATAGAGAAGAAGAAGAGAAGAAGATAGGATGAGATGGAGGCAGATGATTCGCTGAAGGGAAAAGCCGAAAGGAAAAGAAGAAGATATATATATATATATGGTAGGCCTCCGTCAGTCCCGAAGGACTATGGCTGCGCTCTGGCTAGTATCCCGGCTGGTGATATTCTCCAGTGCGCAGAGCCTGGGTAGGGAGTAATGAGAGACAGGCTGTTACCCAAGCAGCAAGTCCCCCGTCTCGGCGCCACTGGAAGGATCCAATGGAAGGGCAAGTGCCGATACGACTGGGTTCCAGTGCCGTTGCAGGAGAATCTACGGTCAATTTAGAACGGCCAATTAACCTACAGTGCATGTCTTTTTGGATTGTGGGAGGAAACCGGAGCACCCGGAGGAAACCCACGCAAGCACGGGGAGAACATGCAAACTCCACACAGAAACGCCCAGGCCGGGAATCGAACCCGGGCCTTCTTGCTGTGAGGCGGACGTGTTAACCACTACGACACCGTGCCGCCATATATATATATATATATATATATATATATATATATATATGTATATATGTATATATATGTGTAAACTCACGAACCAACAGTACAGCTCTCCTTTATGTGTGTGAAAGAAACACACTGACAGCAATGCAGCTCCTCTTGTCAAAAGTCAGCATCGTTCTTTTACATGAACCTCTCACCATAGACTGTGAGAGACACGGCCGGCCTTTGATAACCCAGTTATCTGGACTGGGGGAGGACATGTTTTAACATGAAGTAAATATATTATTCTTATTTAAATGTTTTTCAAAAACTGCGGGAGAGGGAGGTAGAGAGAGAAAGGGGGAGAAAGAGAAGGAGACAGAGAAATAGTGAGAAGGACAGAGAGAGGGAGAAAAAGAGAGAGAGAGAGAGAGAGAGAGAGAGACAGAAATGATGAAGAAAGAAAGAAAGAAAGAGAGAGAGAGAAAGACAGAGAAAGACAGAGAGAGGGCAGAGAGAAAGAGAGGGAGAACCGGAGAGGGAACAGAGAGAAATAGAGGGGCAGAGAGAATAAGGGAGAAAGACAGGGCAAGAGAGAGAAAGTGAGAAGGAGAGAAAGAGAGAGGGGGAGAGAGAGTGAGAGAGAGAGAGAGAGAGAGAGAGAGAGAGAGAGAGAGAGAAAGAGAAGGAGAGAGAGGAGAGAATGGGAGGGAGACAAACAGAAAGAGAGGGGGAGAGGGAGAGAGAAAGAGAGGAAGAGAGAGAAAGGGACAGAGAGAGAGAGCGAAAAGGGGAAGGAGAAAGAAAAAGAGAGAGTTATCTTCAGGCTGTGGGAGACACAAAGGCTTCGGGTGACTGGCAGTTTCTCATCAAGAACATGCTCGCGGAACTTACTTGTGAGTGGTGGACTTTTACTCTGTTCTCTTCTAGGCTTTCCTCGATCTGCACAAAAATCAGAAAATGCAAAAATCACATCACAATTTACTGAACATAACAGAGCTCCGAAGGGGAGTGAAGACCATCCGGTGGATTTTTATCAGTAGTGTAATATTCATCAACAGTCAGCCCCCATTTTTTGCGATGGTTGAGTTCCGGCCCTTCCCGCGGATCATGAAAATCTGCAAGGTATTGATGCGGTTTTAAAACCCTATGTATGATATTCCATGCGCTAAAATATTCTTCTGAAACACATTCTCTAGCCAGTCGTACTCATTAATACAGTAATAATGCAGTAAAATGTAGTAATGATTAAGTAAAAACTTTTTAATTTTCTACTGTGATAATATTTCTGAATAAATAAAGCGCTTAGGCTCCTTACCAGAAGCTAGAGAGGATTCAGGGCGTTTGAGTGACATCATAGGGATTAAATATTCATTAAAAACACTAAAATTACTTTGCAATTCAGCCAATCACATTGACACCTTGTGCGTCTTCTTCGTCTGTTCCTTTCGGCTGTTCCCTTCAAGGGTCGACACAACGAATGATCTGCCTCCATCTCACCCTGTCCTCTGCATCTTCTACTCTTATTCGAACGACCTTCATGTCCTCCTTCACCACATCCATAAATCTTCTCTTTGATCTTCTTCTAGGCCTTCTGCCTGGTGGTTCCAACCTCAGCATCCTACTACCAATATACTCACTATCCCTCCTCTGTACATTTCCAAACCATCTCAATCTAGCCTCTCTGACTTTGTCTCCAAAACCTCTTACATGTGCTGTCCCTCTGATGTACTCATTCCTGATTCTAGACATCCTTGTTTCTCCCAAAGAGAACCCTCAACATTTTCATCTCTGCTACCTCCAGCTCTGCCTCCTGTCTTTTCCCCAGGGTCACTGTTTCTAAACCAAACAACATCGCTGGCCTCACCACCGTCTTGTACACTTTTCCTTTCATTCTTGCTGATACCTTCCTGTCACACATCACACCGGATACTTTTCTCCAACCATTCCAACCTGCTTGTAAATGCTTCTTCGCCTCTTTTCCAGACTCTCCATTGCTCTGGATTGTTGAGCCTAAGTACTTAAAATCCTCCACCTTCGTTATCTCTGTTCCCTGTAATCTCACAGTTCCTCTTGGGTCCTTGTCATTCACACACATGTATTCTGTTTTACTGAGGCTAACCTTCATTCCTCTCTGTTCCAGGGCATACCTCCACCTCTCTAGATTTTCCTGCACTTGTTCTCTGCTCTCACTACAGATCACAATGTCATCTGCAAACATCATAGTCCATGGGGAATATTGTCTCGCCTCGTCTGTCAGCCTGTCCATCACCATAGCAAACAAGAAAGGGCTCAGAGCTGACCCTTGATGCAGACCCTCTCAACCTTGAACTCTTCGGTCACACCGACAGCACACCTCACCACTGTCTTCCGTCTCTCATACATGTCCTGCACCACTCTAACATACTTCTCTGCCACTCCAGACTTCCTCATGCAATACCACAGTTCCTTTCTTGGCACCCTGTCATATGCTTTCTCCAGATCCACAAAGGCACAATGCAGCTCCATCTGACCTTCTCTGTACTTCTCCATTAACATCTTCAAAGCAAACACTGCATCTGTGGTGCTCTTTCTTGGCATGAAACCAAACTGTTGTTCACAAATGCTGACCTCTGCCCTTAGTCTAGCTTCTACTATTCTTTCCCATAACTTCATCGTATGGCTCATTAACTTTATCCTTCTGCAGTTGCCACAACTCTACACATCTCTCTTGTTCTTAAAAATGGGCACAAGCACACTTCTCCTCCATTCCTCTGGCATCCTCTCACTCTCTAAGACCTTGTTGAATGTTCTTGTCAGAAAATCTACTGCTACCTCTCCTAGACACTTCCATACCTCCACCGGCATATCATTAGGACCAACTGTCTTTCCACTCTTCATCCTCTTCAATGCCCTCCTCACTTCACCCTGACTAATCTTTGCTATTTCCTGGTCCTCAACAGACACCTCTTCTCCTCTTTTTTCTCTCTCATTTTCCTCATTCATCATTCTTCAAAGTCCTCGTTCCATCCTCCCAGCACACTTCTGTCATCAGTCAACACGTTTCCCTCTCTGTCCTTAATCACTCTAACTTGCTGTACGTCTTTCCCATCTCTGTTTCTCTGCTGTGCCCATCTGTATAAATCATTTTCTCCCTCCTTACTGTCCAACCTAGCGTACAAGTCATCATACACCCTCTGTTTGGCCTTTGACACAGCTACCTTTGCCTTACACTGTGTCTCCCTGTACTCCTGTTTACTCTCTTCGGTCCTCTCTATGTCCCATTTCATCTTTGCTAACCTCTTCTTTTGTACATACTCCTGCACTTCCTCATTCCACCACCAAGTCTCTTTATCTACTGTCCTTCCAGAGGACACGCCAAGTACTCTCCTACCTGTCTTCCTGGTCACATTAGCTGTCGTTGTCTAGTCATCTGGAAGCACTTCCTGACCACCCAAAACCTGTTTTAACTCCTTCTTGAAGACAACACAACACTATCTTTTTTAGCTTCCACCACTTTGTCTTCTGCTCTGCCTTTGCCTTCTTCACCTTTTTTACCATCAGCATCATCCTGCACACCACCATCCTATGCTATTTGGAAACACTCTCACCCACTACTACTTTTCAGTCACTGACTTCCTTCAAATTACATCGCCTACACAAGATGTAGTCTACCTGTGTGCTCCTACCTCCGCTTTTATAAGTCACCCTATGCTCCTGTCTGTTCTGGAAGAAAGTATTTACCACAGCCATTTCCATCCTTTTTGCAAAATCTATCAACATCTGTCCTTCTGTGTTCCTGTCCTGGATACCAAACCTGCCCATCACTTCCTCGTCCCCTCTGTTTCCTGCACCAACATGTCCATTGAAGTCTGCACCAATGACCACTCTTTCACCTCTGGGGGTACTCTGCATCACTTCATCTAACTCACTCCACAATCTATCCTTCTCTTCTAGCTCACATCCTGCCTGTGAGGCATAAGCACTAACAACATTGAACATCACAGCTTCAATTTCTAACTTGAGACTCATCACTGTCTGACACTCTTTTCACTTCTAGAACATTCCTGACCAACTCCATACTCCATTTCTCTTCCCATCCACACCATGATAAAACAGCTGAAATCCTGCTCCTAAGCTTCGAGCCTTGCTACCTTTCCAACCAGTCTCCTGAACACACAGTCTGTCCACCTTCCTCCTCTGCATCATGTCAGCCAGCTCTCTACTTTTTCCTGTCATAGTTCCAACACTCAAAGTCCCCACTTTCAATCCTAGATTCATGCCTTTCCTCTTCTCTCCCTGCCTACGGACACGCCTCCCGCCTCTCCTTCTTCGATGTCTTCGACGAACAGTAGTCCAATTTCCACCAGCACCCTGTTGGTTAACAACACTGATGGTAGTCGTTGTTAACCCGGGCCTCGACCGATCCGGTATGAAATTCTTTCTTGTGACTCGCATATTTTATTTGCCATTTATCTTATGCTGGCTGCCCTTCCTGACGCAACCCTCTGCATTTATCCAGGCTTGGGACCGGCATGAGGGAGAGACACTGGCTTGTGTCGTGTGTCGTCCCCCCCCCCCCCCCATGGCTGCATTCCCCATAAACTAATACTGTATGCAAATAATGTGCTTTGTGCTCTGTTTTCTTTCTATCCCAGACAACAGGAACAGTTTCAGTAGATTTTGCAGCAGTAGATGTTTTGTGGGATCAGAGCAGAACTAGCCCTCCTCCACACACACATCACTGAGATTTGAGCACCAGTGACAGTGTCACTTCATTGGTTGAACTTTCTTGGACCACCTTTGGTTCATATTTATCACTGCACACCAAGAACACATAGCTCGGGGCAACTGGAAGAGCCAATTAGGCTAATGTCTTTTTTTGGACTGTGGGAGGAAACCATAGAACCCGGAGGAAATCAGCAGTACCATGGTGAAAATATGCACATCCCACAAAGAAATGCCCTCATCAAGCCCGGGACTCAAACCAAGGATCTTCATGGTGTGAGCCGGACATGCTACACACTGCACCACTGTGCCACCCGCATTTTAAATATTAATGTTAATGGATATAAATATAGACTGGCCAAGACCCATGCATGAGGTGCCTTTGGTGGTCGCCATGTTAACAACGACTAAAATCCTTTATTCCAACAAGATGGGTGTTGAATGTTGTCGCTCAACTTGTTCCAACAAGTGAAATAATATTCTTAAATAACACACAATAAAATTCTATAACACAAATAAAAATTCTCAATCCCACAGCTTGTTTACATCTATAAAACCTTCTGGTCAAGTGGAGCTCATCTCTGATTAGATGGCGGCAATTTCGGCACTTTCTAGATACACGCAATATACAGAGTCGCGCTAGTCTTGTGTTTACATTTTACTTCAAAATTAAAAAAGAAGAGAAACTGGTTACAGAAAACGATACAGACGCTACCATACTCACGAACATTCGTTTTACAAACATCTGGACATACAAACAGGGCTGAGCAGAGTGGCTGTAAGTTAGATTTTGTACTGCGTGTATATTCTGCGCGTCTATTCTGTGTAGTGCATCACTCTCCTCTGCCCACTCCGTCGTTTGTTATAGCAGCACTATACAGAGAGAGAGAGCGAGAGAGAGAGAGAGATTGTATACAGTACAATCTCGTATAGGTTACTTATACAAGCTTAAAACATACGTTTCCCTCGAAAGAACGCCCTGTAACGACTTCCGAACAAATTCATCTAACAAACAGCCATTCGTATCTTGTTCGTAAGTTGGGGAGAGTCTGTATTGTATATTTTAACCAGTGCAAAAGTCAAAAATAGATTAAGTCCTGTTTGTACCTACTTTAAATGCAATTACATTTGGAATAATATCTTAAAGCAAACAAAATCATTAATACACATCTTTATAAATGACAGGCGGCACGTTGGCATAGTGGTTAGCACGTCCGCCTCACAGCAAGAAGGCCTGGGTTTGATTCCCGGCCTGGGCGGTTCTGTGTGGAGTTTGCATGTTCTCCCCGTGCTTGCATGGGCTTCCACTGAGTGCTCCGGTTTCCTCCCACAATCCAAAGACATGCACAGTAGGTTAATTGGCCGTTCTAAATTGCCCGTAGGTTTGCATCATGCAAAAGACAATAGAAAACCACTGCACTAATCCTGCCAAGAAAACCTCAATGAAGATGATAACCAGGGCGTTATCCTTCATGGCGGGTCGCCAATGGTCGACCTATGACTCAGACATTAGATAGATAGATAGATAAATGATAAAATACGCCGATGGATTCACAAACCTTTCAGCTGAGTGTCTGAACTCGGGGATTTTAACACAAGCATTGTTATAAAAACACAAAAGCTTGATCCTTAACAAACCAAATTTGATGAAAGATGCATTTACACCAAACTTAATTTATCACAACGAGTTATAATGAGTGTTTTATGTACTCCACAGGTTGGTGCGGTACCAGACGGAAGTGTTTGTGCTGGAACAGATACACGTGGAAAATGGATTTTCTGAAAGATTTTGGTTTAATATTTGAAAAGGAAAATCTGGGTTTTCTGTATTTATTTTCCTTTATCTTGAAATAAACACTTACCATTTCTACTCATGATCTTTCCCACCAAACTGGATTCGCTTTTCTTCTGAGTGCCGTCAGGAAGGGGTGGTGCTGTCTTCTGTTGCTGACTCACAGTCTGATCTTCAGTTTGTAAAGATTCGGCTGGTGATCTCTCACAGCTCTTACAGGTGAGATCATTTCTCCTGTTCTCTCCAACCACACGCTTAATATCATCAATCAGCTCATACACTGACTGCTTTATTCTCTTTTTCCTTCTGTAAGTATAGTATCTCTGACTCCATTCCTCTCTTAACCTTTGAGTAACGGCTGACTTGGGCTCTGCGTCTGTGTCCATCACAAACGTACAGTCCAGGGCGTTTTCACTGAAGGAGTTCAGTAAACCCATCAGTTGGTTCTTGTCGTCTTCAGTGAAGCTGTCAGATTGTATCACAAGTAGAAATGCATGCGGTCCTGGAGCAGAAAGATCTACACACTCTTTCAGTTCCTCAGGTTTTACTGGAGGGTTGAACAGATGAGCTGCGTTTATAAGAGTGATGTAGTTTCCTTGCACGTTTCCTCTGCATCTCTCACACTGCTGCTTCACTGAATGTGGAGGAGCTTCAGACGCAAACGCTTCTCTGCTCAGGATACGATTTCCTACCTTGCTGGTGTATTGAAGACTCTTCCCCAACAGAATAATCCTCAGCTCGGACACTGTAAAAATAATCAAATTACATGAGATACAAGACATTAAATATTACTGTGCCTCACTCAGTTTATACAGTATTTTCTGAAATAGTTTAAAAACCTAAATACCACAAAAACAGATTCAGTCGATGGATGAATGAATAAACATACAGAAAGACAAACTTTAAATTAACACTTGACATGTTTTATTCATTCATTCATTTTCTGAACTGCATATTCGTGGCGAGGACAGAATACACCCTGGAAAGCTTGCCAGGCCATCGCGGGGCAGAAACATGCTGACAGCAATGCAGCTCCTCTTGTCGAAAGTCAGCATCGTTCTTTTACATGAACCTCTCACCATAGACTGTGAGAGACACGGCCGGCCTTTGATAACCCAGTTATCTGGACTGGGGGAGGACATGTTTTAATATGAAGTAAATGAAGTAAATACATTATTCTTATTTAAATGTTTTTCAAAAACTGCGGGAGAGGGAGGTAGAGAGAGAAAGGGGGAGAAAGAGAAGGAGACAGAGAAATAGTGAGAAGGACAGAGAGAGGGAGAAAAAGAGAGAGAGAGAGAGAGAGAGAGAGAGAGAGAGAGAGAGAGATGAAGAAAGAAAGAAAGAGAGAGAAAAGGACAGAGAAAGACAGCGAGAGGGCAGAGTGAAAGAGAGGGAGAACCGGAGGGGAACAGAGAGAGATAGAGGGGCAAACAAAGAGAAAAAGGGAGAAAGACGGGACAAGAGAGAGAAAGTGAGAAGGAGAGAAAGAGAGGGGGAGGGGAGAGTGTCAGAGAGAGAGAGAGAAAGAGAAGGAGAGAGAGGAGAGAATGAGAGGGAGACAAAAGAAGAAAGAGAAAGAGAGGGAGGGAGAGGAGAGAAAGAGAAAGAGAGAGAGGAGAGAGAAAGAGGGGGAAAAGAAAGAGAGGGGGAGACAGACAGAAAGAGAGGGGGAGAGGGAGAGAGAGAAAGAGAGGAAGAGAGAGAAAGGGACAGAGAGTGAGAGCGAAAAGGGGAAGGAGAAAGAAAAAGAGAGAGTTATCTTCAGGCTGTGGGAGACACAAAGGCTTCGGGTGACTGGCAGTTTCTCATCAAGAACATGCTCGCGGAACTTACTTGTGAGTGGTGGACTTTTACTCTGTTCTCTTCTAGGCTTTCCTCGATCTGCACAAAAATCACATCACAATTTACTCAACATAACAGAGCTCCGAAGGGGAGTGAAGACCATCCGGTGGATTTTTATCAGTAGTGTAATATTCATCGACAGTCAGCCCCCATTTTTTGCGATGGTTGAGTTCCGGTCCATTCCCTTCAAGGGTCGACACAACGAATGATCTGCCTCCATCTCACCCTGTCCTCTGCATCTTCTACTCTTATTCGAACGACCTTCATGTCCTGCTTCACCACATCCATAAATCTTCTCTTTGATCTTCTTCTAGGCCTTCTGCCTGGTGGTTCCAACCTCAGCATCCTACTACCAATATACTCACTATCCCTCCTCTGTACATGTCCAAACCATCTCAATCTAGCCTCTCTGACTTTGTCTCCAAAACATCTAACATGTGCTGTCCCTCTGATGTACTCGTTTCTGATCCTATCCATCCTCGTTACTCCCAAAGAGAACCTCAACATTTTCATCTCTGCTACTTCCAGCTCTGCCTCCTTTCTTTTCCCCAGGGCCACTGTTTCTAAACCATACAACATCGCTGGCCTCATCACCGTCTTGTACACTTTTCCTTCCATTCTTGCTGATACCTTCCTATCACACATCACACCGGATACTTTTCTCCAACCATTCCAACCTGCTTGTAAATGCTTATTCGCCTCTTTTCCACACTCTCCATTGCTCTGGATTGTTGAGCCTAAGTACTTAAAATCCTCCACCTTCTTTATCTTCATACCTTCATACCTCCACCTCTCTAGATTTTCCTGCACTTGTTCTCTGCTCTCACTACAGATCACAATGTCATCTGCAAACATCATAGTCCATGGAGATTCTTGTCTCACCTCGTCTGTCAGCCTGTCCATCACCATAGCAAACAAGAAGGGGCTCAGAGCTGACCCTTGATGCAGACCTTCTCCACCTTGAAGTCTTCAGTCACACCGACAGCACACCTCACCACTGTCTTACATCTCTTATACATGTCCTTCTCCCCCATTCCTCTGGCATCCTCTCACTCTCTAAGACCTTGTTGAATGTTCTTGTCAGAAAATCTACTGCTACCTCTCCTAGAGACTTCCATACCTCCACCGGCATGTCATCAGGACCAACTGCCTTTCCACTCTTCATCCTCTTCAATGCCCTCCTCACTTCACCCTTACTACTCTTTCCTTATTTGAACGTGTTTTCAAAATCTAAGTAAGAGACAGGCTGGTTCCTAGATCTACTCACAACATTCATCCATTATCAGTACTGTCATTTCATTCAGCCACAGGGAAACATGGCGGGTCACACTCTGAACAGTACTCTGTGTGTGTGTGTGTGTGTGTGTGTGTGTGTGTGTGTGTGTGTGTGTGTGTGTGTGTGTGTGTGTGTGTGTGTGTGTGTGTGTGTGTGTGTGTGTGTGTGTGTGAGAGAGAGAGAGAGAGAGAGAGAGAGAAAGAGAGAGAGAGAGAGAGAGAGAGAGAGAGAGAAGGAGAGGGGTAGAGAGAGAAAGGCGGAGAAGAGAAGAAGACTCAGAGAAAGAGTGAGAAGGACAGATAGAATAGAGTGAGAGAAAGAGAGGGAGAGAGACAGAAAGAGATGGGGACACAGAGAGAGAGAAACAGAGGGGCAGAGAGAATAAGGGGAAAAGAGGTGGAGAGGGAGAGAAAAAGAAAGGTGGAGAAAGAAAGGGAGAGAGAGAAAGGGGGAGAAAGAAGGGGAGAGAGAAAGAGGGGGAGAGAGAGAAAGGGAAGAAGAGAGAAAAAGAGAGTGTTATCTTCAGGCTGTGGGAGACAAAAAGGCTTCAGGTGACTGGCAGTTTCTCACCAAGAACATGCTCGTGGTGAGGCGGCGGCGCTAAGCGCTACACTACTGTTGCCCGCTGTGTGTACCAGTTCATGACAGATTTGGTTTCATCTGAAATAATTGAAAAACCCGACTCTTCTCGCGTGTGTTTTAAAACTGTATGTAGTCTCACTTACTTCTGGGTTGTGGACTTTTACTCCTTTCCCTTCTAGGCATTCCTCGATCTGCACAAACATCAGAAAATACAAAAATCTCATCACAATACTTAACATAACAGAGCTCCGAAGGGGAGTGAGGACCATCCTTTGGATTTTTCAGCAGGAATGTAATATTCATCTACAGTAGGCCCCTGTTTTTCATGATGGTTTGGTTCCAGCCCTTCCAGCGGATCATGAAAATCTGCGATTACTGACGAGGTTTTAAAACCCTATGTATGATATTACATGCGCTAAATTATGCTTCTGAAACACAATCTTACTCATTAATACAGTAATAATGCAGTAACATGTAGTAATGATTCAGTAAAAACTTTGTAATTTTGTACTGTGATAATATTTATGAAAAAATAAAGCGCTTAGGCTCCTTACCAGAAGCTAGAGAAAATGCAGGGCGTTTGAGTGACATCATAGCGCTTAAATAATCATTAAAAGCACACAAAAAAATTTACTTCACAATTCAGGCAATCACGCTGATAACTTGTGTGCGAAGGAGAAAAAAAAAGAGGCGTACACATCATCTGCAACCAATCAGCAGGAGGGAGAAGAAAAAGCTCTCAGCCATTGGCTAAATTTGAATCACGTGCCAGTTACTTCCGGGTTTGTCGCCAATCCGCGAGTATGCGGTGGCACGAGCACTCAACTGCGAATGGTCAAGGGCCTACTGTATTTTCATTTTCAGTCGACATAACTAAAAGATAGAGAGCTGGCTGACATGATGCAGAGGAGGAAGGTGGACATACTGTGTGTTCAGGTGACCAGGTGGAAAGGTAGCAAAGCTAAAAGCTTAGGAGCAGGGTTTAAGTTATTTTATCATGGTGTGGATGGGAAGAGAAATGGAGTAGGAGTCATCTTGAAGGACCGGTTTGTCAGGAATGTTCTAGAAGTGAAAAGGGTGTCAGACAGATGCTCAATGTTGTTAGTGCTTATGTCCCACAGGCAAGATGTGAGCTAAAAGAGAAGGAGAGATTCTGGAGTGAGTTAGATGAAGTGATGCAGAGTACCCCCAGAGCAGAAGACAAAGTGGTAGAAGTTGAAAAAGGAAGAGTGTCGTGTTGTCTTCAAGGAGGAGTTGAAACAGGCTTTGGGTGGCCAGTAAGTGCTTCCAGATGACTGGACAACCACAGCAAATGTGATCAGGGACACAGGTAGGAGAATACTTGGTGTGTAATCTAGAAGGACAGTAGATAAGGAGACTTGGTGGTGGAATGAGGAAGTGCAGGAGTGTGTACAAAGGAAGAGGTTAGCTAAGAAGAAGTGGGACATTGAGAGGACCAAAGAGAGTAAACAGGAGTACAGGGAGACACAGCGTAAGACGAAAGTAGCAGTGGCTAAGGCCAAACAGAGGGCGTATGATGACTTGTATGATAGGTTGGACAGTAAGTACTTTGAAGAGCTGATGAATGAGGAAAATGAGAGAGAAAAAAGAGTAGAAGAGGTGACCATTGAGAAGCAGGATGTAGCAAAGATTAGTAAGGGTGAAGTGAGGAGGGCATTGAAGAGGATGAAGAATGAAAAGGCAGTTGGTCCTGATGATATACCTGTGGAGGTATGGAAGTGTCTAGGAGAGGTAGCAGTAGATTTTCTGACAAGAACATTCAACAAGGTCCTAGAGAGTGAGTAGATGCCGGTGGAGTGCAGGAGAAGTGTGATGGTGCCCATTTTAAGCCATACAACATCGCTGGCCTCACCACCATCTTGTACACTTTTCCCTTCATTCTTGCTGACACACTCCTATCGCACATCACACCGGATACTTTTCTCCAACCATTCCAGCCTGCTTGTAAATGCTTCTTCACCTCTTTTCCACACTCTCCATTGCTCTGGATTGTTGAGCCTAAGTACTTAAAATCCTCCACCTTCGTTATCTCTGTTCCCTGTAATCTCACTGTTCCTCTTGGGTCCTTGTCATTCACACACATGTATTCTGTCTTACTGAGGCTAACCTTCATTCCTCTCTGTTCCAGGGCATACCTCCACCTCTCTAGATTTTCCTGCACTTGTTCTCTGCTCTCACTACAGATCACAATGTCATCTGCAAACATCATAGTCCATGGGGAATATTGTCTCGCCTCGTCTGTCAGCCTGTCCATCACCATAGCAACTCTGCACGTCTCCCTTGTTCTTAAAAATGGGCACCAGCACACTTCTCCTCCACTCCTCCGGCATCTGCTCACTCTCTAGTGTATAACTGTATGAATGTTATATTATAATGTGAACTTATGAAAATATGAAAATTATGAACGATATGAATTACAATAAGCTTTATGGTACAACATGATATTCTAAACTATTTTTATTTTTAATTTATATTATAAAATCTTATTTAATAGCTACATAAATATGCAGAGCCATATGTCCATAATAAACTATAAGGGGAAATGGTGGTCTGGTGGTAGGATGCAGTCATGCCCTGGGTTCGATTCTCAGCTCGGGCAACTCTGTGTGGAGTTTGCATGTTCTCCTCGTGCTTGCATGGGTTTCTTCTGGTTACTTCAGTTTCCTCCCACAATCCAGAAACATGCACAGTTATGTGTGAGTGTAAATGGTTGTGTGTTGGCCCTGCGATGGCCTGGCAAGCTGTCCAGGGTGTACCCTTCTTTGAGACGGGCACCAGGCTCCCCATGACCCTAATTATGATTAAGCTGCTTAGAACCCCCGACTCCGGGATTTTCATCTTCTTTCTTGTGGTTTTACTTTGATAACAATATATTGTATGTGTTTAAATATATTTGGATAATAAACTGTTCAGTATGAAATTTTCAACTTGTGCTTTCTTTTTCTGTCTCAGATGTTGATGTTTCTGCCGGATCTCTGCATGTCTGGCAAGTATGCGCTCATAGATGGCAGCTCACCAGCTGAAGCTTAATCCCAGCAAGACTGAATTGCGGTTCATCCCAACTGACTCATCCCCACATCAAGATCTTGCAATCTCCTTGGACAATACTGTCATGATTATGCCTTTTTTTTCTCTTTAACATCTGAAGGATTCATCCATTTTGTTCCACTAAGGCCACTCAACCAAACAAAACTTGATCACTGCAACTCACTCCTGGCCGGTCTGCCTTTGAGTGCTATTCGACTTCTGCAAATAATCCAGAATGCAGCTGCACAGCTTGTTTCCATTCATCCTTTCATTCATTTTCTGAACTGCTTTATCCGATTGAGGGTCGTCGGGACGCTGGCGCCCATCTCAGCTGACTCTGGCGGGCGCCAACACTCACACAACCATTCATACACACACTCACACCTATGAGTGATTCGGAACAGCCAATTAACATACAGTGCATGTTTTTGGACTGTGGGAAAACAACGGAGTACCCGGAGGAAACCCAGGCACGCACGAGGAGAACATGCAAACGCCAGCTTGTTTTCAAGCAAATATGATTTAAATAAATAAAATCTAGATGCAGTAAAAGTTGCACATTTTTCTTTATTTACTCCTTTAATGAATGATTGAATGTCAGAGATCACCATCTGCAAATGTTTTTGTTGATGATCTACTTGTGGTGCCAGAGTGAATGACTGAATTAAAAACCCTTATGGTACAAATGCTTGTTATTTTGTATATTAAATATGAATTCATACAAGATTGTTTTAAAAATAATTTTGCCAATTTTATTCATTTTTTTTACATATATTAAGCATACGTTTGATTTATTATTATTTTTATTATTGTTTATTCATCATTGTCTGCTAAACCACTATCGTATGAGGATGCTGGGATGTCCGGAGCCTATCTCAGCCAATTCTGGGTGAAACAGCATGCCAGCGTCATCACAGTGCAACACAAACAACCATTCACACCTCGGAGCAATTTGGAATAGACAGTTTGCCGAATGTGCACGTCCTGGACTGGTGGGAGGAAACAGGAGTACCCTGGTGAAACCCATGTAAACCCAGAAAGAACATATGAACTACACACATACATAAATGTCCTCACCGAGCCAGGACTCGAACCCAGGATGGTCACGCTGTGGGGTGGGCGTGCGAGCCAAGTTTGAAATCAGCTCGAATTATTTTAGTCCTCAAAATTCATACGTGACTTTTTTAACATTTTAAAAAGTTCAGTTAAATTCCATCAAGAACTGAAAACATGCACCGCCCTCACCGCAGTAAATATTATAGAATTTTACACACGCGCACACACACACACACACACCGAAACGCACACACACACACACACACACACACACACACACATACACAGAATTTTGAATTTATTTGGGACAGACTATCTATACAAGCAACAGAATGTTTCTAGAGGAATTCTTCAGAAACTGTCTTCATTGAGAAAACCGATTTTTTTGGGGGGGGGTTATTTTTAAATTGATATGAATTTTAAGAGAAATTCTGTGAACCTGTAAAGGTTCTGTACATTTTGTTATATACACAAATATGTGTTATAGATTTTATAATTATGGCAAATTCACCACGGTGTTCTAATGAATAAATATCTGTAATTTCCATAACTGAGCGTATTTGCGTATTTTTATAAACAGCGGTGTACTGGGTGTGTTTAATCTGGATAACTGCATTGTACCGGACGCAGGGACACAGGGACGCCTGGACCACGACAGGAAGGTAGTCTGTGTCTTTTACTCATAATAATGCTGATCCGAACCACAAGACAATGCCGTTTCTGAATCACATTCCCACGCCATCACTTAATCATGTCCCCACAATAATATTTATCACCAAAGGTTCCACAGAAACCCGTTCCACTGATGTCTATCCAGAGTTTTATAAGATGTTGATGTCATGCTGTTTATTATTGTGAGTTAAACTGGTTCATTCCTTTAGAAGACAATTTGACTCTAAAGACGGTCTACTGGATAAATCTCATATATCAGCTCTTTAGATATTTTATCTTCACAAAGTACATTTAATAATAACTTCACTACACCACGCAGTTACACAACAAAATAATGATGAACGTTTGATAAAGGAGAAGATTTATTCCTACCTTTGTTCGACGCCATTTCATGTCACTGCTAAAAATTCTCATACAAATTAAAGTGAAAGCACGTCATCACTCATAAAAAAAAAAAAAAAAAAAAAAAAAAAAAAAAAAACCTGCTGTACAGGTTAACCTGCTGTACAGGTTTATTTTAAGCTTTCTTTCCAAAACAAAGCACCAATCCCAGAACACGATATAAAAGTTAGTTTAAATTAAATGGTGATGATGTGCTCTGTATTTTGGCCAGAAAGCACAAACCGGCTCATTGTGTCACCAAAATGTCAATCATTCATTCTCTGAACTGTTTAGTCCTAATTAGGAGCACAGAGAGGCCACCACTGTCCTGTATGTTGGAACTGTGTATTTATATATAAATATGTTATTATGCTTTTCTGTTGATGGAGTAGCATTTTTATTTAAATAAATGTTCTGTGTTTGTTTTTGTGCTTGTTCAGCCCCCTTTAGTTAATACGGAAACAGAGATGGATATTTCCACAGTTACGGGGAATGACATTTCTACGAAGGTTGAAAATGCAAGTTACTTAAAGCAGTTGAAGAATTTTTAAGTCAGCAGGAGAAAAAACAATCACATTACACGAACCCAAACTACCTTTGGTGCTCCCACCATTTTATACTGTTTAGGTTACCTTGGTGAAAGGTTTCAAAAGTGAGAGAGGATATGTGTGTCTGTGTGTTGGAAACAATGTGTCCCTTCCTGCAAAGATAAAACCCGAATACACACACACACACACATACACACACACACACACACACACACACACACACACACACACACACACACACACACACACACACACACACACACACACACACACACACACACACAAACAGGCTTAACAGCATTTTCTGTTTGAATTCTTCAACTCTCAGATTCACATTCTCACCATCACATCCTGGAGGGTTTATTTATCTTTATAAAATAAATAAGGATTAATTACAGCAGCTACTGCATGTTATCAGTAAGAAAATAAGCATTGATTTAAAAAAAATATGTTTTATAAGAGTAAAGCTAGTCCACCACCAGTACAGTCATATGATTGGAATGACCAGCCTACCCTCCAACACACACACACACACACACACACACACACACACACACACACACACTCTCTCTCTCTCTCTCTCTCTCTCTCTGTGTGTGTGTGTGTGTGTGTGTGTGTGTGTGTGTGTGTGTGTGTGTGTGTGTGTGGGTGTGTGTTTCAGCTCTGCCCTTTCTGAAGATCATGATGGTTCCGCTCCAAATGCAGCCGTGAGAGGGGGGCACAAACCAGTGTCTCTCCCTCACGCCGGTCCCAAGCCCGGATAAATGCAGAGGGTTGCGTCAGGAAGGGCATCCGGCGTAAAACAAATGCCAAATAAACTATGCGAATCACAAGAAAGAATGACATACCGGATCGGTTGAGGCCCGGGTTAACAACGACCGCCATCAGTGCCGTCAACCAACAGGGTGCTGATGGAAATTGGACTACTGTTGGTCGAAGACGTCGAAGAAGGAGAGGCGGGAGGCGTGTCCGTTGCCAGAGAGAGAAGAGGAAAGGCACGAGTCTAGGACTGAAAGTAGGGACTTTGAATATTGGAACTATGACAGGAAAAGGTAGGGAGCTCACTGACATGATGCAGAGGAGGAAGGTGGACATACTGTGTGTTCAGGAGACCAGGTGGAAAGGTAGCAAGGCTAGAAGCATAGGAGCAGGTTTAAACTGTTTTATCACGGTGTGGATGGGAAGAGAAATGGAGTCGGAGTCATCTTGAAAGAGGAGTTTGCCAGGAATGTTCTAGAAGTGAAAAGAGTGTCAGACAGAGTGATGAGTCTCAAGTTAGAAATTAAAGGTGTGATGGTCAATGTTGTTAGTGCTTATGCCCCACAGACAGGATGTGAGCGAGAAGAGAAGGAGAGATTCTGGAGGGAGTTAGATGAAGTGATGCAGAGTACCCCCAGAAGTGAAAGAGTGGTCATTGGGGAAGACTTCAATGGACATGTTGGTGCAGGAAACAGAGGGGACGAGGAAGTGATGGGTAAGTTTGGTATCCAGGACAGGAACGCAGAAGGACAGATGTTGGTAGATTTTGCAAAAAGGATGGAAATGGCTGTGGTGAATACTTTCTTCCAGAAGAGAGAGGAGCATAGGGTGACTTATAAAAGTGGAGGTAGGAGCACACAGGTAGACTACATCTTGTGCAGGCGATGTAATTTAAAGGAAGTTAGTGACTGCAAAGTAGTAGCAGGTGAGAGTGTTGCCAAACAGCATAGGATGGTGGTGTGCAGAATGATGCTGATGGTGAGGAAGGTGAAGAAGGCAAAGGCAGAGCAGAAGACAAAGTGGTGGAAGTTGAAAAAGGAAGAGTGTCGGGTTGTCTTCAAGGAGGAGTTGAAACAGGCTTTGGGTGGTCAGGAAGTGCTTCCAGATGACTGGACAACTACAGCGAATGTGATCAGGGAGACAGGTAGGAGAATACTTGGTGTGTCATCTGGAAGGAAAGTATATAAGGAGACTTGGTGGTGGAATGAGGAAGTGCAGGAGTGTGTACAAAGGAAGAGACTAGCTAAGAAGAAGTGGGACATTGACAAAACCGAAGAGAGTAAACAGGAGTACAGGGAGACACAGCGTAAGGCAAAGGTAGCAGTGTCAAAGGCCAAACAGAGCGCGTTTGATGACTTGTATGCTCGGTTGGAAAGTAAGGAGGGAGAAAATGATTTATTCAGGTTGGCACAGCAGAGAAATAGAGATGGGAAGGACGTGCAGCAAGTTAGATTGATAAAGGACAGAGAGGGAAATATATTGACTGATGACAGAAGTGTGCTGGGAAGATGGAAAGAGTACTTTGAAGAGCTGATGAATGAGGAAAATGAGAGAGAAAAAGAGTAGAAGAGGTGACCGTTGAGGACCAGGAAGTAGCAAAAGATTAGTAAGGGTGAAGTGAGGAGGGCATTGAAGAGGATGAAGAATGGAAAGGCAGTTGGTCCTGATGACATACCGGTGGAGGTATGGAAGTGTCTAGGAGAGGTAGCAGTAGATTTTCTGACAAGAACATTTAACAAGGTCTTAGAGAGTGAAAGGATGCCAGAGGAATGGAGGAGAAGTGTGCTGGTGACCATTTTTAAGAACAAGGGAGACGTGCAGAGTTGTGGCAACTACAGAGGGATAAAGTTGATGAGCCATACGATGAAGTTATGGGAAAGAATTGTGGAAGCTAGACTAAGGGCAGAAGTCAGCATTTGTGAACAACAGTTTGGTTTCATGCCCAGAAAGAGCACCACAGATGCAGTGTTTGCCTTGAAGATGTTAATGGAGAAGTACAGAGAAGGTCAGACGGAGCTGCATTGTGCCTTTGTGGATCTGGAGAAAGCATATGACAGGGTGCCGAGAGAAGAACTGTGGTATTGCATGAGGAAGTCTGGAGTGGCAGAGAAGTATGTTAGAGTGGTGCAGGACATGTATGAGAGATGTAAGACAGTGGTGAGGTGTGCTGTCGGTGTGACAGAAGAGTTCAAGGTGGAAGTGGGACTGCATCAAGGGTCAGCTCTCAGCCCCTTCTTGTTCGCTATGGTGATGGACAGGCTGACAGACGAGGTTAGACAAGATTCCCATGGACTATGATGTTTGCAGATGACATTGTAATCTGTAGTGAGAGCAGAGAACAAGTGCAGGAAAATCTAGAGAGGTGGAGGTATGCCCTGGAAAGGAGGGGAATGAAGATTAGCCTCAGTAAAACAGAATACATGTGCATGAATGCCAAGGACCAAAGAGGAACGGTGAGATTACAGGGAGCAGAGATAAGAAAGGTGGAGGATTTTAAGTACTTAGGCTCAACAATCCAGAGCAATGGAGAGGGTGGAAAAGAGGTGAAGAAGCGTGTGCAGGCAGGTTGGAATGGTTGGAGAAAAGTGTCCGGTGTGATGTGTGATAGGAGGGTATCGGCAAAAATGAAAGGAAAAGTGTACAAGACGGTGTTGAGGCCAACGATGCTGTATGGGTTAGAAACAGTGGCCCTGGGGAAAAGACAGGAGGCAGAGTTGGAGGTAGCAGAGATGAAAATGTTGAGGTTCTCTTTGGGAGTAACGAGGATGGATAGTGGGAGGGACAGCACATGTAAGACGTTTTGGAGACAAAGTCAGAGAGGCTAGATTGAGATGGTTTGGACATGTACAGAGGAGGGATAGTGAGTATATTGGTAATAGGATGCTGAGGCTGGAACTACCAGGCAAAAGGCCTAGAGGAAGACCAAAGAGACGATTCATGGATGTGGTGAAGGAGGACATGAAGGTTGTTGGTGTAAGAGAAGAAGATGCAAAGGATAGGGTGAGATGGAGGCAGATGATTCCCTGAAGGGAAAATCCGAAAGGAAAAGAAGAAGATGATGGTTCCGCTCCACCCATTCGCTCTGCTTGCATTCCTACAAATGTAAGTTGAAAAGAAGTGCTATGTGTACTTCACACAGGATAAGCGTCGCTAGTTCCAGTAAAGTCATGAACAACTCAATGCACTGACTCGACGCAGGTGCTGATTTCTACACGTGTGTCTTCGAGTACAGGAACAAAAGAGAAAATAAAAAGTGTGTGCTCAGTTTTACCTCATTTTTAAATCATATAATTAGGTTAAAGGCTGACATTTGAATGCAGACCATCACATGAGAGAACTTGTATGATAATAATCAAAATAGTCTCATTACTTATTACTAAACCATCAGGAATATATGTGATACACAAACACTTCAGTAAGATCTAATACTTTGGGTTTAATGCTGTATGCCTTAAGCACCTTCACAGGATGTGGTAAAACTAGTTTGGTCCTATGGATGTCACTTAATAAGCATTTATTAGAAATAGCTCCAGGAAATACAGCGGGTGGCAAAAGTATTGTAGGCCTCCTTCAGTCATTGCCGACTATGGATTTTGCGTGTTAGAGAGTCAAATTTTATTGGCACTTCCGACTGTGGCTGGCAAGACCAATGCGGGAGTGGAAATCACGAGTGCATCTGGAGCAGATGTAGTTTGATGGTATGGCTGGAGTGCAAGCCTTCTGCTTGGCTCTCTTTTCCTTGGTAATGGCGTGGATCTTTTCTTCTCCAATCTTGAGTGGTTTCTGGAGAGTAGTGCGCCATTTGCTGCTTTCATCCTACGCACATGACCAAGCTATCGGAGTCTGCGTTGTCTGAGTAGTGTGAACATGGTGGGAAGTCCTGCATGCTCAAGAGCCTGGGCGTTGGAAACTTTGTCACTCCAATGAATTCCAGGAATTCGACGAAGTGAGCACATGTGAAAGTTGTTGAGTTTGTTGAGTTTGCGCTCCTGTCGGGAGTATGTTTTCATTGTTTCGCTGCCATAGAGGAGAGTGCTGACGATGCAGGCATTGTACACTGCCATTTTTGTTGGAATTGTCAGCTTTGAGTTCTCCCAGACACGGGTGGTGAGGCGTCCCAGTGTTGTAGCAGCCTTGCCGATGCGCTTGTTGATTTCGGCATCGAGCGACAGGTTGTCACTGATGGTGGATCCCAGGTATGTAAACTGGTGCATGACTTCGAGTTGATAATCGTCGATGTGAATGAGAGGTGCAATTTCCACATCCTGACTCAGCACGTTGGTCTTTTTCAGGCTGATCGTCAGTCCGAAGTCTTTGCAGGCCTGGGAGAACCTGTCCATGAGGCATTGAAGTTCATGCTCAGTGTGTGAAGTCACAGCAACATCATCAGCAAAAAGCATATCTCTAACAATTTTCTCCCTCACTTTTGGTTTCGCTTTCAGTCGAGCGAGGTTGAAAAGTCGACCATCAGATCTTGTTCGTAGATGTACACATTCAGTTGCAGTTTCAAAAGCGTGCTTTAGAAGCATGGCAAAAAAGATTTCAAAGAGAGTAGGAGCAAGAACGCATCCCTGCTTCACTCCACTCTTGATTTCGAATGAGTTGGACATACTGCCTTCAGACTGGATTGTTGCCCTCATGCCATCGTGAAAGGATCTGATGAGGCTGTGAAGTTTAGGAGGGCAACCAATCTTTGGAAGGATGCTGAAAAGTCCTTCCCTGCTGACGAGGTCAAAGGCCTTGGTCAGGTCTATGAAGGCTATATATAGTGGCTTGTGGTGTTCTCTGCATTTCTCCTGAAGTTGGCACAAGGAGAATATCATGTCCACTGTTGAGCGATTAGATCGGAAACCGCACTGGGACTCGGGGTAGATGCGCTCTGCAAGTTTTTAAACGCGCACAAGCAAGACACGGGCTTAGAGTTTTCCCACAATACTCAGGAGAGAGATACCTCTCTAATTGTTGCAATCACTCCTTGTTCTTATAGAGGGTGACAATCTTAGCATCTCTCATGTCTTGTGGCACAGCTCCCTCTCTCCAACATTGGCATAGGACGTCATGAAGAGGCTGTAGTATGGTGTCTTTACAGCACTTTATTAAGTCGGGTGGTATGCCATCGGCACCAGGTGCTTTTCCGCTGGCTAGGCTGTCAATTGCTTTGCAGAGCTCGGCAAGAGTTGATTTAGCATCTAGCTCCTCTATGATGGGTAGAGGTTTGATTGCATCGAGGGCTGCAGCGGTAACTGTGTTCTCTCTTGAATACAGCTCTGAGTAATGCTCAACCCACCTGTCCATCTGCTTGCCCTTGTCTGTGATCATCTCCCCACTGGTGGACTTAAGTGGGGCTGTCTTGCTCTGTGTGGGCCCTAGAGCTGCCTTGATGCCCTCGTACATTCCTCTCATGTTGCCTGTGGCAGCTGCAGTCTGGAAACAGCTCAGTGCCTCCATCCAGACTGCAGCTGCCTGTGGCAGCTGCAGTCTGGATGGAGGCACTGAGCTGTTTCCAGTATTCAGTGGCACAACGTCTTGCAGTCTGTTGTACTTTGCTTCTGGCAGCTCTGAGCGCTTGCAGGGATTTCTCACTTGGGGAGCGCTTGTATTCAGCGAGAGCAGCACGTTTTTCTTCAATCACGGGGGACATCTCAGTGGACTTGGCATCAAACCAGTCATTGTTCTTAGAGGTCTTCTTCCCAAAGGTCGCAAAGGCTGTTTTCTGAATGGCATTTCGGATATGATCCCATTTCTCAGAGGCAGAGCTGTGTTGGTGTTCAGCAGACAGTGCTTCTTGGAGAAACTTGGCAAATTCCACAACTTTCTCTGATACTTGCATGCTGATGGTATCCATGTGGGGTGTGCCTTTCTGTTTAGAGCTGTGGAATTTCTTGGGGATAAGCCTGATCTTACAGCAGACGAGCGAGTGGTCAGTATCACAGTCTGCGCTGTGGTATGTGCGGGTGACATGCACAAACTTGATGTTGGTATGACGGGTCAGGATCATGCCTAACTGATGCCAATGCTTTGAGCGAGGGTGACGCCATGACACTTTGTGTTGTGGCTTTGTCTGAAAGAAGGAGTTGGTCTCACACCCCGTCCATTGTAGGAGCAAAACTCCAGGAGGTGCTGCCCATTCTCATTGATCTTGCCAACTCCATGGTGTCCTAGACAGGAAAGCCAGGAATCGTGATCGGCACCCACGCGAGCGTTGAAGTCTCCCAGGATGATGACATGTTCCTTTGGAGGTATGTTTGACATGATGTTGTTCATGCTTGCATAAAACTTATCCTTAGCTTATGTTGAAAATGTAAGAGTGGGAGCATAGGCACTGACAAGGGTGACGAAACCTTCGGAAGTACGGAGATGTATGCTCATCAGATGTTCGGATCTCTTGTCTCCTGGTTCAACCATCTTCAGCAGGGTGTTCCTGACTGCAAATCCAACTCCATGCTCTCTTCGGTCCTCAGCACTCTTCCCTTTCCAGAAGAAGGTGTAGTCTTTCTCCTTGAGTGTTCCTGTGTCGGCAAGGCGGGTTTCCTGCAGAGCAGCAATGTCTACATTTAGTCTTAATAGCTCGTTGTTGATGATGGCTGTCTTTCTTGCATCACTGATTGCATGTAAATCTTGGGAAAGTCCAGGTGTCATTGTACGGACATTCCAGCTTCCCAGTTTTAGGACTGGGGGTCTATTTTCTTTTTCGTTTGTTGTTTTGCCTGGTGCAGGTCTTGCAGTCTGTGTTGCAGTCGGTTTTTGTCCGGATCCCCAAACACCCAATGAGGAAGGCAGACTGTGGCGGAACAACACCTTATTGACTTGGGGCTGCCCAGCTTGAGGTGGGCGGGAGCTATCCAGTGAAATCTGAAGATCTCGTCCATCGTCAGAAGCAACCCCTGGTGCCACGCTCTTCACCAATCGAGCACTGTGGCTTATAACCGGTATCTGCTGCTTCCCGTGTTGATTTCACACTGTGAAGCGTAGCTGGAGTGACCTCTCCAGGGTGTGAGCCAGGACAAAAATGTTTTGGAGGAAGAGCTGTTGCCCATGTAGCAGATCCCCCCTCTTCACACTGTTGATGGGTCCAAAGGAACAGCAGAAGCTGGTACAATTTGGCACCAACAGTGTCTCAGGAGATGCCGGAACGTTTCTGATGTCAGAGGCAGACCGCCTTAGGGACTCCATCTCCGGATTTTTCCTCGGGGTTCACTCCCGAAGCCTTCCTCTCAAGTGAGTGATTCACAAGGCAGTAGAGGTTTAGGGTCAGAGTTTTCCATCTCCTAGATGAGTTGCCTTACAGGGCTAATGGGTCTCATCTACTCGTCCCATGCAGCAGGTAGTACTGGGTTACATGTTACCAGTAGCAGGGATAGTCCCTGACCTGACACACGTCAGACCTGACACACTGGCAAAAGTATTGACACCTCCATTAAATAAAGGGTTGATTAGCATGTTTATTTGTAATTTGATGTCAGTGTGCGACGACAGAACACCTGATATAAGTCTGATAAGCCCACTGTAGATTTCATTAAAACCACGATAAACATAACAAGAATAAATAAAGCTTATGAAGACTTTGAAGAAGGAGAGGCAGGAGGCGTGTCCATAGGCAAAGAGAGAAGAGGAAAGGCATGAGTCTAGCACTGAAAGTAGGGACTTTGAATGTTGGAACTATGATAGGAAAAGGTAGAGCGCTGGCTAACATGATGCAGAGGAAGAAGGTGGACATACTGTGTGTTCAGGAGACCAGGTGGAAAGGTAGCGAGGCTAGAAGCTTAGGATCAGGGTTTAAGCTGTTTATTCATGGTGTGGATGGGAAGAGAAATGGAGTAGGAGTCATCTTGAAGGAGGAGTTTGTCAGGAATGTCAGGAATGTTCTAGAAGTGAAAAGAGTGTCAGACAGAGTGATGAGTCTCAAGTTAGAAATTGAAGGTGTGATGTTCAATGTTGTTAGTGCTTATGCCCCACAGGCAGGATGTGAGCTAGAAGAGAAGGAAAGATTCTGGAGTGAGTTAGATGAAGTGATGCAGAATACCCCCAAAGATGAAAGAGTAGTCATTGGGGCAGGACATGTTGGTGCAGGAAACAGAGGGGACGAGGAAGTAATGGGCAGGTTTGGTGTCCAGGACAGGAACACAGAAGGACAGATGTTGATAGATTTTGCAAAAAAAAGGATGGGAATGGCTGTGGTGAATACTTTCTTCCAGAAGCGACAGGAGCATAGGGTGACTTATAAAAGCAGAGGTAGGAGCAGAGAATATCTTGTGTAGGAGATGTAATTTGAAGGAAGTCAGTGACTGCAAAGTAGTAGACGTGCTAAAGCACGTTGGGTGGTTTGCCGTGGCAACCCCTGAAGGGAAAAGTCGAAAAGAAAAGAAGAAGAGTATCTTCCAAATCTCCTGGGCATGCTGTAAATGTTTAGATTATATTCATGTCTCTAGGGATCCAAAACATCCTAAGTATTTAGATTCATTGCATTGTTTTCCATATCGATGTGTGTCTGTTTACCATGGTTTTTTCCCTAACCAGAAGTCAGAGCCTATTGACCACAAGGGCATGCATAATGTATGCAGAGCATGCAGTCTAGTTTTTTTTTCCACGTCATTGGGATTTCCTTTTTGCGGCCATTTCTTCAGTAGTGGATGAGCAGGTACTGGTAACCAAGCCTAGAGTTCCCTCTTGTGGTTGTGAGTGTAAAAATAACAAACATGTGAAATTATGTCTTATGACAAACAGAATTATATGTAATAATTTCACATATGGGGCAGTGGTGGCCTTGTGGTAAATGTGCTGGATCACTGATCCTAAGGTTGGGGGTTAAACACCCCCCCTCTCATTGCAGCTATCTGGGTTAACAAATGTCTCTCACTGTCTGTGGTGTGAGGTTCACGTAAAATAACCATTGCTGACTTTCAACTAGAGGAGCTGCATAGCCGTCAGTGTGTTTCCACCCTGCGATGGCCTGACAAGCTGTCCAGGATGTATTCTGCCCTCACTCGGAGTCGGCTGGGATGGGCGCCAGCCTCCCTGCGATCTTAATTAGGATTAAGAGGTTACAGAAAATTAACTGAAATTTTGCATATAAGTCGCTCTGGAGTATAAATTGCACCTTCAGCCAAAGTATGAAAAAATTGCAACTTATAGTCTGGAAAATACAGTAAGCAGTTCAGAAGATGAAATTGAAATTATTTCAACAGCTTTGAAATTGCCTGATGAGCTCTTCAGGGTGTACTCTATTTCAGTTAGACATACCAAAGTAGATGCCTAAAAACCCAGTCAATAAATCTGTCTGATGTCCCTTTTCTTTTATCTTTTGGAATTTTTCTTTTAAAAGTTTGAGAAATCTGCAATTACTTATGGTTTTTTTTATTACATTTATCTTATTCTTAACCTTTTGATGAGTAAAAAGTGACTGAAATTTAATGGTCTATATCAGGGGTCGGCAACCCGCGGCTCTAGAGCCGAATGCCTGCTCTTTAGTGCCACCCTAGTGCCACAGCGCAACACGTTGCCGGGCAGGTAGTTGTTGTAAACAAACCGGTGGGTATGTCATGGGCTATGGATCCCAAAGGAAAAAGAAAAAGATAGCTGATGAGAACAGAGGATTCAAGGAAGAATGGACCGAATCATTTGTCTTCATTGCCAATGTAGAAGGATTGCCTGCATGTTTGCTCTGTAATGAGAAGCTGTCAAATAACAAAAAGAGTAATTTGGAAAGACATTTCCGGGGAAAGCATGCTAAATTTGCACCTGACCACCCAGTTGGGATTGAAAGAAAAAGTGAGATTGCAGGATTACTGGAGAAATTATAGGAGCGCAAAGACAGATTTAAGAAGTGGATTGCCTCTCCAAACCCCACTATTGCTGCTAGTTTTGTTGCAACCCAAGAGATAATAAAGTGTGAAAAAGCATTCACAAATGGTGATCACATGAAGGATTCATTCAATAAAATATCAGAGCACCTTTTTTCAGACTTCAAAAACAAAACAGAGATAATACAGAAAATTAACGACAGGCCTCGCTCTGCAAAGACAGTGAAGGAAAGGGTCATTAAAATGACAGGCAACTTCACCAATCAGCAAATCAAGGACATTAATTTAGTTTCAGCATACTCATTCACCTGTGTTGAGTCATGTGATGTGACTGACATGAAACAGAGCGCTGTTGTGCAGGAATGTAAACTCTGATGGGTCGCTGATTTCTTTCTTGAATTTCTATAATTTCATCAATGCAACAAAACAAAATACATTAATGGAAGTTAAACTCAAAGCACCAAATATCGTACAACAGAGTAGTCACATGGTGTCGTCCTCTCCAGGATGTTCTGCAGGGAAAGTAAACATTTAATCATGAATGCTATTTATGTATTTGTAGCCTACTTAGTCATTTTGATAGTAGGCTAATAGTGTACCGTAATCTACTTAATAAGTGCCCAGGGCGCTTAAGAAATTGAAGTAGGTAGACACTTATTAAAATGATTGCCAGCAAAGTGGAACAGGAAGTGCTTATTATCATTGAGGTGGAAAACATGAATAATAACAGAACAATAAAAGAGTTTTACTGGTATTTGGATTATTCATTTTGTGGTATCAACTAAACTACTTACATGAAAGATGAATATAAACAGAAAACAGCATCATTTTTTTTAAAAAAGACCCCTTACTTTTCCCTCCCGGTAAATGCCCCAAATTGTCAACAATGGCGGCAGCCATTTTCCCGGAAGTAAAATCGAGCCAATCAACACAAACATCAACTTTAGCACATGCCATGATGAACCAATCAACATGAACATAAACAAAAGCACATATCCCGTTGCCCCTTGTGTGATGAATTGAATTGAATTTGAGTTGGCTCCACCCCCAGAGGATATGGAATTGAATGTGAATTGGAATTACAGGAAGTGGAATTTCAAACTCATTGCAATCCAGAGAAATTAATTCTAACCACATATCAGTGAGAATATGATACTTAGCATGTATTTTTCTCACAGATTGTAATAATTGTATCTGAAACACAATAAATGTAATACATAGACTATTATTAAGCATACATTCTTATATTGAAAAGCAATGTTTCCATTTTAAAGTAATCAAATAACACAAAGATGTGATGAATGCAATTATTATTTTATTTACTTTACGGGGTAACACTGTTGTATTTAATGATCATCAGCTCTTCAAACATTTTATCATTGAGGCAGCATCGCTCTGGTTGGAATATCTTTCCACCAACACTAAATATCCTCTCAACAGGTGCAGAGGAAGCAGGTATAGCCAGATAATTGCATGCAAGTACAGCAAGGTTTAGGAAGCGATTTTGGTTTTCTTTCCGGAACAACAAAGGGTTGGTGCCCTCTGCCAAACATGGGGCACTCAAGTAAACTGGGAGCTCATGTGAGGATGCATCGATTGGCACAGAAGTTGTTTGGGTATCCATGTAGGAAAAGAGTCTGGAGGGTTTGTGTGGTTGGATATTAATGGTAGAAGTGGCTTCTGGATGTATTGAATCAACTTTTGCTGCAAGGAGGCTTATGATTGTGTTCTGTTCTTCACCGTTACACCTGTCTAGCTTAAATCTTGGATCAAGAGTTGCAGCCATATGGAAGCACTCCATATATTCAAATTTGAGAAGTTGCCTCTCGAGTACAGTTTGTAAGGTGGACAGAAATTCTTGTTCCCAGTCGTTTTGGCATCTTTAATGCCATGTCTCAGTCCTCTCACACAAGGAATGACATAGCTTGATGTTACAGCTTTCTCTGCCTGACAGCGGCAGTGACCTCCTCAAAGGGTTCTAAAACCTCACAAAGTTCCTGAATGATTTTAAGTTCATATGGTGACAGCTGAATTGAGCAGTGGAGCTCAGCAAGGGCATCATTTGAAACTTCAAAAACTGAGCTAAGCATCTTCAATTGGCTATTCCAGCATGTGACATTGGCAGGTTGAAATTTCTGCATTCCCTCCAGGGCCTCTGCAGCGTGAGTGGATTTGTGACAAAATGCAACGAGCTTCTGAACCATGCCTAGGAGGCTTTTTATGGAGGCAGCATCAGCCAAAGCATCACGCATCATTTCATCACGCATCGTTTACATAATTTCCTCATTTACATTGACCACCTCTACAATGGCATCATCAGCCTCCTCATCTTCTCCATCACTCTCACTGTCACTCACATGCACTGGTGGAAAAAGAGTGAAGGTCTTTATCATGTTGGAGGCATTGTCTGTTATGATGAAAGACACTTTGCTCTGAATGTTGTAACTGCACAGTACTTGGTCATAAACCTGGCAAATATTTTCCACCGTGTGTCTACCTTTAAAACGCTGACTGCTCAGCCTCACACTCTGCAGGTTGTAATCATGCATGAAATGGCCGATCATTCCTAAAAATGACCTCATTGATCTGTTAGACCATAAGTCAGTTGTTAGGCAAATATGGCCAGCATTTGTCATGGCATTTGTCAGATGGTCTTTTACAGCTTTTGCATGATGTGGTATGAGGCTATCTCTGAGAGCTTTTCGATTAGGAACTGTAAATGCTGGTTGTGCAAGCTGGAACATGCCAATGTAATCCTTATGTTCAACTGTAGGAGGCCATTGGAAATCAGACTAACAATGCTATCTGTCAAAGCCATTTGATTTGTATTGGTTGAGGACCACTTAGATGTTGACGACTGGTCTTGGTGTGTTGACTGCCACTGCTGGATGCAGACCCCATCTCCAAGACTGTAGGGTGTTTCTTCTGTAAGCAGAAAAGCCAATCAATGTTTAAGAATTTTCATTCTTTGGATCTGTATATTATGTACAATTCTGTGTAATCTGCACAATTATATTTATATACTGTCTATTGTAATCTATACACAGATATGATTGACATAATTCTTGATATCTCCATGAAAATAACCAATGACAACAAATGTTGGTTATTCTAGAAACAGATGCACTATAAAGACATTGTCCAAAAAGTTTAATTTGGATATTTTATTGTCACACTGAGTTTTGGTGATCTTTGCTACTTCCTGGTCCTCAACAGTCATCTCTTCTACTCTTTTTTCTCTCTCATTTTCCTCATTCATCAGCTCTTCAAAGTACTCTTTCCATCTTCCCAGCACACTTCTGTCATCAGTCAATACATTTCCCTCTCTGTCCTTAATCACTCTAACTTGCTGCACGTCCTTCCCATCTCTATTTCTCCGCTGTGCCAACCTGTATAAATCATTTTCTCCCTCTTTACTTTCCAACCGAGCATACAAGTCATCATACGCCCTCTGTTTGGCCTTTAACACCACTACATTCACCTTACGCTGTGTCTCCCTGTACTCCTGTTTACTCTCTTCAGTCCTCTCAATGTCCCACTTCTTCTTCGCTAACCTCTTCCTTTGTACACACTCCTGCACTTCCTCATTCCACCACTAAGTCTCCTTATCTACTCTCCTTCCAGATGACACACCAAGTACTCTCCTACCTGTGTCCCTGATCACATTAGCTTTAGTTGACCAGTCATCTGAAAGCACTTCCTGACCACCCAAAGCCTGTTTCAACTCCTCCTTGAAGACAACACGACACTGTTCCTTTTTCAGCTTCCACCACTATGTCTTCTGCTCTATTTTAGCCTTCTTCACCTTTCTCACCATCAGTGTCATCCTGCACATCACCATCCTATGCTGTTTGGCAACACTCTCACCCGCTACTACTTTGCAGTCACTGACTTCCTTCAAATGACATCGCCTGCACAAGAAGTAGTCTACCTGTGTGCTCCTACCTCCACTTTTATAAGTCACCCTATGCTCCTGTCTCTTCTGGAAGAAAGTATTCACCACAGCCATTTCCATCCTTTTTGCAAAATCTACCAACATCTGTCCTTCTGAGTTCCTGTCTTGAATACCAAACCTGCCCATCACTTCCTCATCCTCTCTGTTTCCTGCACCAACATGTTCATTGAAGTCTGCCCCAATGACCACTCTTTCACCTCTGGGGGTATTCTGCATTACTTCATCTAATTCACTCCAGAATCTCTCCTTCTCTTCTAGCATACATCCTGCCTGTGGGGTATAAGCACTAACAACATTGAACATCTCGCCTTCAATTTCTAACTTGAGACTCATCACTCTGTCTGACACTCTTTTCACTTCTAGAACATTCCTGACAAACTCCTCCTTCAAGATGACTCCTACTCCATGTCTCTTCCCATCCACACCATGAATAAACAGCTTAAACCCTGCCCCTAAGCTTCTAGCCTTGCTACCTTTCCACCTGGTCTCCTGAACACACAGTATGTCCACCTTCCTCCTCTGCATCATGTCAACTAGCTCTTTACCTTTTCCTGTCATAGTTCCAACATTCAAAATCCCTACTTTCAGTCCTAGACTCATCTTCTCGCTCTGACTACGGACACGCCTCCCGCCTCTCCTTCTTCGATGTCATCAACCAACAGTAGTCCAATTTCCACCAGCACCCTGTTGGTTAACAGCACTGATGGCGGTCGTTATAAACCTGGGCCTTGACCGATCCGGTATAAATTTTTTGTTGTGACTAGCATAATTTATTTGCCATTTGTTTTACGCCAGATGCCCTTCCTGATGCAGCCCTCTGCATTTATCCGGGCTTGGGACCGGCATGAGGACAAGACACTGGCTTGTGCCCCTCCCTCACGGCTGCATTGTTTTTCTTCTCTTGCTAATTTTTTTTTCAATTCAGACTGCCTTTGCTTTTCTTTTTCCTCTCCTTTTACATTTTTAATTTCAGTTTGATTTCTACATTTGGAGTTTCACTTGGAAACTGTTCCAAATCTCCTGTCAAAAATGCATTTTCATCGATGTAAAATTCAGCAATCTCTCTTTTCACATGCCTGGGTTTACCTCTGTCAGCTCTAACTGTGAATATTTCTAGCAGTTTTGTCTTTTTAAAAGACTTCAGAACTTCTACAGTTGGTGATGCCAAGAAGTCCTCCATTGCTGTCGCTCTGTCTATATATCTGGGGGGGGGGGAGCAATTCCCAATTTGAAATTTTAGTTTTTTCAATAAATGACTCACACGATGGTTTTCTCCCGGAAGAGCCTCTAAATTTGTTATGGCCCCAAATTGTTACAGGTAGTGGACAGCAATGTATGACAGTCAAAATTTTTAAACCGGAACAGATTTAATCAACACAAAATCATAACCAGGGCAGTGGTGGTCTAGTGGTATAAGGTGCCGAATCGCTGATCCAAAGGTTGGGGGTTCGAGTCCCACTCTCCACAAGGTTGTCACTGTCCTCCCAGTGCAGCTAACTGGGTTATCAAAGGCTATGTCTCTCACTGTCTATGGTGTTAGGCATGTAAAAGAACCATTGCTGACTTTCGACAAGAGTAGGCTGCAAAGCCATCAGCGTGTTTCCGCCCTGCGATGGTCTGGCGAGCTGTCCAGGGTGTACTCTGCCCTCGCCCTGAATTGGCTGGGATGGGCACCAGCCTCCCCGTGACCCTAATTAGGATGAAGCAGTTACAGAAAATGAACTGAACTGATGAAAATCATAACCGCATTAAACAATACTAATCTACACCTGACTATTGAAACAAAAAACAAATTATATATTTACAGCCCTTTTTTCAAACGCCACAGGTCTGGTAAAATGTATCCTTCCTTAATTTCTCCTTGCTATTTTTCTCACTACTCTACACTGTTTCACTTTACCCATGTACAGTAGGCCCTCAATATTGGCGGGGGTTTGGTTCCAGCCCCTCCTGCGAATGAAGATAATCCTCGAGTCCTGTACCCAGAAGTAAAACCCCATGTATCATATTACATGCGCGAATGAGCAACCGTAAGTAAAATACTGTGTATCTATTACATGCGCTAAAATATGCTTCTTAAATACATTCTATAGAGAGTCTTACTCATTAATACAGTATTAATGTAGTAAAATGTAGTAATGATTAAGAAAAACTTTTCAATTTTTACTGTTATATTTATTGATTATAAAATACAGTATAAACATTATACAGCATATACTGTTGTAAAGCACTAGTATTAAAGTCTTTTTCAATTATTATTCCAGCACAGTATCTAACTTAATGTTTAGAATGTTTGTGCATGAGATCTTATGTTCTGAACGTGACGTCTCCAAGATGGCGCTGCCTGGAGGGCGATGTCGCGGAGTTCTCAGAGTCAAATTGTTTCTTCGTTCATTTTAATTTGTTTTATTTGTTGTTTTGTTTGTTCGTGTTTTGCACTATGCTTGTCTATCACCTGTCGACCCTACTACAGCTATGACATCGGAGTCTTCGGTCATGTTTAACGAAGCACGCTCAACTCCAGAGCTAATATGCTATGGTTCTCAGAGTCTCCAGAGCTTGGTTAGAAGTGGAAGGTTAGCACTTCCGGTCATACTGCTTGAAAATGTTCAGTCCCTGCGAAACAAGATGGACGAGCTTCACGCTTGGATTGCAGCACAGAGGGGTCTACAGGACTGCTCCATGCTGTGTTTCTGTGAAACATGGCTCGAGGAGAGTCATGGAATAATAATTGAAAAATACTTTAATACAACAGTGCAGAGGAAACTGTCATTTCTTTCGGAGAAAGTCTTATTTCTTCAGAAGAGACATCCAGCGTTTTCTATTGCTTAGCCAGAGAAGACACACAGCATTTGAGTGGCATCATAGAGCTTAACTGGTACTTAAAGCACACTAGAAAAGAGGCTCATTGACAACTTGTGCATGAATGAGGAAAAAGGGGCGTTACATCATCTCAACCAATCAGCAGGATGGAGGACAGCCATTGGCTGAATTTGAGTGATTTGTCTGTTGCTTGGCAGTCCACGAATACTCAAACCATGAATGCAAAACAGCGAATAGTAAAGGGCCTACTGTATACACTTTTCCAGCCCCCTCCACCTTGGAATTCCTCCTTTTTGTGCATGCCCGGGACATGTGTGGCCTGGTTTAACAAAAAAAAATCACTGCCATCTAGTGGCCTGTTCTTCACATTATACACTAATAAATCAGTCATTTATGTGACAACACACAGTCATATAGATATAGGATAGGAGTTTTAATAAACCCATCCATTTATCAAACTGCCTAATCTTATTACAATCACAGGGAGGCTGGAGCACCTTGAGCTCTAATTAGGATTAAGCTCTTCAGAAAATAAATGAACGAATGAACTGATAAAGACTAGACAAGGTAAACGATGGCTGGCTTAGGAAATGACAGTAGCAGAACAATATCAAAAGATAAATAATGTTGGAAAATTTTGGATCTTGCCAGAGACCAGCAAGAGAGTGTGATGATGGTTTTGGCAGTATAACAGGTGACATGAGTTACCAGAATGTTAGAAAGCTGTGTTAGTTGTCAGTTTCCATAAACTTAGCTCCTGCAGTGTTCTGAAATGTTGATGTGGTGTGCTTTCTGCACCTTCTTGTCATCTTACTTTCACTGTGCTGCTCTTAGCCTCTCTGCACACATTCATTCATCATCTTTCAAAGTGTGAGGAAGGCTGCTGTGGACACATTGCTGCCCGTCGCCACGACCCGAAGTTCCTCTCTTCAGTCTTCTGCTATTTTATACTTTTCATTATTTCCTTGTTTTTTTCTGTGATACCCTTGTGTTGTTCTTGTGAATTGCAAATGGTAGTGATGTGTTCTGCTGTGCTGAATTTGAGTTCAGATTTTATGCACATCAGTGACCTGGTACCTGAGCCTCTGGCCAATAGAAGACAGTTCACCCTTGAGCAGATGTTTTATCTCCAGGTGGCCATGATTTATGACTTCTCAGATCATACTTTGCATTCTGTGACAATTAAAGTTATACACCTTCTTCCCAGCACACTTTGAGTAGATGAGCGCGATTGAGCCAATGGACAGAACCCAGGGCAAGCTTAGGTAAAGTCCATTGGGCTTTTTACATCTGAGCCATAGTGGCTCATCAGACCGGTGCTTATCCCTGGTTTCCATAGAGTGAAGCAACTAGAAGTTCAACTGCTCCTGGAAGGGACGCTAGTCTATCGCAGGTTACCTTCTTAGTATATTTTTTTTACTGATGATGATTTTATATTGCTGGGTAAACAGAGGCACACTTTTGGGTAAGACCTTGCCCAGGGGTCTTAGCACAGTGGGGGTCTAACTGGGATTCGAACACACAACCTCCCAATCATGAGTGACGCACCCTAACCACTACACCACCGGCCCCACCAGGGCAAGCTCAGAATTTCATTTAGTTTTTGATTTTACAAGAAGTTGCATTCAACTCTAATGTGTGGAGGAAAGAATGTGTGATACACCTCTGCAAAGATAAAACCGCACACACAAACACACCCACACAAACAGGCTTAACAGCATTTTCTGTTTGAATTCTTCAACTTTCAGACTCGCATTCTTCCCATCACATCCTGGACGGTTTTTGTCTTTATAAAATAAATAGGGATCATTTACAGCAGCTACTGCATGTTATCAGTGAGAAAATAAGCAATGATTTTTTGTTTCATAAAAATGTTTTATAAGAGTAAAACTAGTCCACCACGAATACAGCCATATGATTGGAATGACCACGCCTAGCACTTCCCACACACCCACTCTCTCACACTCTCTTTCTCTGTGTGTGTTTCAGCTCTACCCTTTCTGAAGATCACGGTGGTTCTGCTCTACCCATTCCCTCTGCTTGCATTCCTACCCATTCTTTCTGCCATACTGGGCTGGAACTTCACTAAAGGCCTGCTTTTATAAGTACAGTGTACAATAGGATACACACACACACACACACACACACACACACACACACACACACACACACACATGCTTAACAGCATTTCACGTTTGGATTATTTAGCTCTCAGAGACTGGTGGTTGGTTAAAGCTATTGCTTACTGATCCAAAGATCAGGGGTTCAAGTCTCAGAGCCACCAAGTTGCCACTGTTGGGCTCTTGAGCAAGGCCCTTAATCCTCAATTGCTGTGTTATATTAAGCAAATGTCTTCTTTTCCTTTCGGCTTTTCCCTTCAGGGGTCACCACGGCAAATCGGCTGCCTCCATCTCACCCTATCCTCTGCATCTTCTATGATTACTCCAACTACCTTCACATCCTCCTTCACCACATCCATAAATCTTCTCTTTGATCTTCCTCTGGGCCTTCTGCCTGGTAGTTCTAACCTCAGCATCCTACTACCAATATACTCACTATCCCTCCTCTGCACATGTCCAAACCATCTCAATCTAGCCTCTCTGACTTTGTCTCCAAAACATCTTACATGTGCTGTCCCTCTGATGTACTCATTCCTCATTCTATCCATCCTCGTTAGTCCCAAAGAGAACCTCAACATTTTCATCTCTGCTACCTCCAGCTCTGCCTCCTGTCTTTTCCCCAGGGCCACTGTTTCTAAACCATACAACATCGCTGGCCTCAACGCCGTCTTGTACACTTTTCCCTTCATTCTTGCCAATACCTTCCTATCACACATCACACCAGACACCACACATCACACCGGGCACTTTTCTCCACCCATTCCAACCTGCCTGCACACGCTTCGTTACCTCTTTTCCACACTCTTTATCCACACATTGCTCTGGATTGTTGAGCCTCAGTACTTAAAATAATCCACCTTCTTTTCTCTGCTCCCTGTAACTTCACTGTTCCTCTTGGGTCCTTCTCGTTCACACACATGTATTCTGTTTAACTGAGGCTAACCTTCATTACCCTCCTTTCCAGGACATACCTCCACCTCTCTAGATTTTCCTGCACTTATTCTCTGCTCTCACTACAGATCACAATGTCATCTGCAAACATCATAATCCATGGAGATTCTTGTCTAACCTCATCTGTCAGCCTGTCCATCACCATATTAAACAAGAAGGGGCTCAGAGCTGACCCTTGATGCAGTCCCACCTCCACCTTGAACTCTTCTGTCACACCGACAGCATACCTCACCACTGTCTTTCATGTCTCAGACATGTCCTGCACCATTCTTACATACTTCCCTGCCAATCCAGACTTCCTCATGCAATACCACAGTTCCTCTCTCGGCACCCTGTCACATGCTTTCTTCAGATCCACAAAGACACAATGCAGCTCTCTCTGGCCATCTCTGTATTTCTCTATTAACATCCTCAAAGCAAACACTGCATCTGTGGTGCTCTTTCTTGGCATGAACTCAAAATGTTGTTCACAAATGCTGACCTCTACCCTTAGTCTAGCTAAGCTCCCTCTGGCCTTCTCTGTACTTCTCTATTAACATCCTCAAAGCAAACACTGCATCCGTGGTGCTTTTTCTTGGCATGAAACCAAACTGTTGTTCGCAAATGCTGACCGCTGCCCTTAGTCTAGCTTCCACTATTATTTCCCATAACTTCATCGTATGGTTCATCAACTTTAATTTCATTAATTATATATATTGAAATATATAATAAATAAAATATATAATGTAATATTTTATTTATATAATAAAATGTATATAGTGTATTAAGCAAAAGTAATAATTACAAAAAAACAGTAGGTCACTCTGGATAAGGGTGTCTGCCAAATTTTGTGAATTGTTCGTAGGTAAAGGTCAGGAAAGAAAATTGTGTGAAATGTTTATATTGTGTCGTTGGGTTTTACTTTAGATTTTGTGTACACTGAATCTTCTTCTTCTTCTTTTCCTTTCGGCTGTTCCCTTCAGGGGTCGCCACAGCAAATCATCTGCCTCCATCGCACCCTGTCCTCTGCATCTTCTTCTCTTACTCCAACAACCTTCATGTCTACCTTCACCACATCCATACACTGAATATTAAGAGAAAATGACAAGATTGCATTCCTGTCCAAACATGGTAATTCCCATGTGATTGGTTGTAGCTCTCCACACCCTGCTCAGACATTACCTTACCTCATCAGCCCTGAGAAAACAGGAACATACCACACAGTGTCATGGTCCACAATGTTCTCTCTCTTTTAATTTATAATTGTTCAAACTTTTTATACACATTCACTGTTGTAAGGAAATACAGGATTAATCAGCTCAAACGAAGCGCTATGTGTACTTCACACCAGATAAGCGTGGCTAGTTACACTAAAGTCATGAATAGCTACAATACACTGACTCGACGCAGGCGCTGATTTCTACACGTGTCTTCGGCAACAAAAATAAAGAGAAAATAAAGTGTTTGCTCAGTTTTGCCTTTTTTTAATAATATAATTTGGTGAAAGGCTGACATTTGAATGCAGACCATAATGTGAGAAAACTTGTATCATGATAATCAAAATAGTCTCATTACTTATTACTAAACAATCAGGAATCTGAAATATATGCGATAACACAAACACTTCCGTAAGATCTAATATTTTTGGTTTAATGCTGTATGCCTTAAGAACCTTCACAGGATGTGGTAAAACTAGTTTGGTATTATGGATGTCACTTAATAAGCATTCATCAGAAATAGCTCCAGGAAATGCAGCGGGTGGCAAAAGTATTGACACCTCCATTAAATAAAGGGTTGATTAGCATGTTGATTTGTAATTTGATGTCCTGTATGTGACTATAGAGCACCTGATATGAGTCTGATAAGACAACTGTAGATTTTATTAAAGCCTTAATAAACATAACAAGAATAAATAAAGCTTATGACACTGTAATTTAACAAACCTGAAGTATATGAGCTCCATTGATATATATGCTCCATAAAAGTAATTTTAATTCAGAATTTGACACAATCAAAGAACATGAAAAAGATTCTAAATACACGAACATCATAAGTCTGAATTTCACCATCAAAATACCTTCAAGCTGTTCTGCAGCATTTTTACATTTTTTCAGAAAACTCTCAAGGGCATTATGTTATATTATATATTAAATGGTATTACATTCCATCATATTACACAGTCTGAGAAATATACATAACCTTCCCAAAAAAAAGTGAAATATTTATTGCAAAAAGGAAACGTTGAATCAAGGCTTTAGAGTCATAATCGACTGTTCCCAAAGTCTCAAAAATGCTGCTGTTCAGAGTGTTAATGTGTGAGCATTTGGAAGAGTTGAGTCCACAGCTGATCCCATTCTGTGTACACAGAGGGGGGAATCGTACCAGGCAGAAGGCCTAGAGGAAGACCAAAGAGAAGATTTATGGATGTGGTGAAGGAGGACATGAAGGTAGTTGGTGTAAGAGTTGAAGATCCTGAGGATCAGGTGAGATGGAGGCAGATGATTTTCTGTGGCGACCCCTGAAGGGAACAGCCAAAAGGAAAAGAAGAAGTATATCCTAGCAAAGTCATTTATATTCATCTTCTTGACAGCTACCTGGACGTGGAGACGCAACTGCACTGTTGACAGGCCTCTCCCTGCAGCACGTTGCTCAAGCACCCACGTGCGATCTAGTTCCTCTAGCTGTGGCCATCTAGCTTTTAGCCCGCAATTAGCTTTTTTTGTTTTCTTCATTGCAGTAATAATAATTTCTGCTTTTCTCCAGTCCCCCATAAGTTTCTTGTTCACTCCATACTTTCTTTCTGCTGCTTGATTACCATTTTTCTGCTGCATATTTCACTACTTGCAGCTTATAATCTGCAGAATAGGATTTTCTTTTGGGGACATTTCTTCAGTGGTACAGGATGAGCAGGTACGGGTCACCAAGCCTAGCGTTTCCCTCTTGTGGTTGTGAGTGTAAAAATAATAAACATGTGAAATTATGTTCATTATTATTATGACAAACAGAATTGTATGTAATAATTTCACATATAAGTCGCTCTGGAGTATAAATCACACCTTCACTCAAAGTATGAAAAAAGTGTGACTTGTGGCTCGGAAAATACGCTAGATAGTTATATGTAGCATTATACAAGTAAATTTGGCATAGCCTAACCTAGGCTAGCCTAGAGACAAGCTAATTTAATTTAAGTCATTTTTCAACTTAAGTCGTCTCTCCTGGAATCAATTAACGACGTAAGCTGAAGTCTACCTGCACTGGTACTGCATGTGCCACCTCCTGATTAGCATTTTATTCTTGTTGCTGCATGTGTTTTTGTTTGGGTCACGCTATATCATCATTCCACATAATCTCAAAGCAGCTCGCCGGAGTCTCACGCTGAGATGGCTGCCCCACCACAATCACTTAGAGTCATCATAATTTTGATATACATTGCTTCAAATTTTTTTATAACACTGTTTATGAAATAAAATAAAATATAATAATATCTCGAAACTTATTTATACTGATGTGAAAGCTTGCTCTCTGTCAAAAAGAAAAGCTGAATAAAATAGTCCTCGTGTAACCGTGAAAGAAGAAAAATGTCCTTAAAAACTGGTTTGCGTTCCGTGAATGTGAGCATGAGATTATCGAGCCGCTTTCAGAGGATGGTGCATTTCTTCTTGATGAACTTATTCAGCTCGATGCCGTGTAGCTCAACCAGGTCTTTTATCTCTTTTTTAAATCGATCTTCTAGGACGTGTATCTCCTCGGCTTTCCTTCGAGAATCTTCCTGATACTTGGTCTCAATTTCTTTCATTTTCTTTTCAAATTCATTTTTCATTTCATCCCGAACTCTCTCTTCTTGTTCTTTTCTTTCTCCATCTTCTATTTCTCTTTTTTTAATCTGGTCTTGCATTTCTCTTGCCATCTCCTCTTTGATTTCTTTCCTCAGGCTCTCTATCTCCTCTTCTTTTTTTGCATTCTGCTCTTGGATTACTTTATTCCACTCTTCACTCCTCATTTTTTCTTGCGCCTCATACGCCTGTATTAGTTTCTTTTCATTTTCCTTAAACTCTCTCTCTATTTGCTCTCTTTTCCTCCTTTCTGTCTCTTGCCATTTGTTTCTCTCTTGTTCTCTTTCCTTTTCAAAGCTTCTCTTCAGTTCCTGCTGAAATTCTTGCTGTGCTCTCAGTTCTTCATCATGTCTCTCTTTGGTTCTCCTGTTTTGATCCTCTCTCTCTTTCATCTGTTCTTTCCATCGCATCTCCCGTTCTTTCATTTTCTGTTCAATTTCTTCTCTAATTTCTTTTCTATAATTTTCTGCTTCTTTCAGTTTTCTTTCCCACTTTACTCTCTCTGCTTCCTGTTCTCCTCTTCTCCTTTCTTCCTCTTCATCTCTCTTTCGGATCTCTTCGACCTGTTTGAGTTTGAGTTTGGTAATTGCTTGTTGCTGCTGCTGTTCAAAGTGTTGTTGATTCCATCGCTCCCTCTGCGCCCTTTTTCTCTCCTCCTCGTGTCTTTCCTCCTGCTGGAGACAAAATTTTGCTTTTTGATTTTTGATTTCTTTCATCGTGTCATCCAACATTCTTTTATTCTCCTTCAACCATCTCTCTTTCTCTTCTTCTTGTTTCTTCTCATATTCTCTCCTCAGTGCTTCTTCTTTCTCCTTAAATGTCTTTTCCCTTTTAGATTTTTCCTCCTCGAGCCTCCTTCTCTCTTTCTCCATATTGTTCCTCATCTGTTCCAGCTGTTCTTCATATCTGACCCTCAGCGCCTCTTTTTCACTCTGAATCTTCTCCTCCATCTCTTTCAGCATCTCCTTTTGTTTTCGTTGGATAGACATCTCCGCCTTTTCCAACATCTCATTAGTAAAATAATTGTTTCTGTCAAAGTTGGTCATTTTTTCAATCTTCTGGAGAAGTTCCCTGACTTGGGTGGTATCTTCTCTTTTTTTGTTATTGAACAGGAGGGCTCTTCCATCGCAGTCCCTGATCAACCTTTGCACAGAAAGATTACCGGTTTTTATAAAATCATCAAGTGTTTGACCTTCCAGTTCATCTCCTCGAGTAAACAGCACTATAGTGTACTTTGCAGCTTCAGGACCGAAGATCCTCTTAATCAGAGTCAGTGTTTGAATCTCTTCGTCAGTAAACCTTCCTACACTCAGTACAATGATGAAGGCATGAGGTCCTGGTGCCAGCATCGAGATGCAGTCCACTAGTACTTCTGTCGACTCTTCATTTGATAGTGTGGTGTCAAAGAGTCCTGGGGTGTCCACAACAATAACTGATTTGCCCTGAACTTCTGCAAATCCCTTCTGGCACATTTCTGTCACAGATTTCATGCTGGCAATGCTCTTAAAATTTTCTCTTCCTAGAATAGTGTTTCCTGTTGCACTCTTCCCATTTCCTGTTTTCCCAATCAGTAATATTCTCAGAGAACTGGAGTCAGAGTTTTCACCTTCAGCATCTGAAAATGACATGATTGTTTATTAATCCAATATCATTCATTCATTCATTTTCTGAACCAATTAATCCTAATTAGGGTTGCGGGGAGGCTGGCGCCCATTTCCGCCGACTCTGGGCAAGGACAGAGTACACTCCCGCCAGGCCATGGCAGGTCAGAAACACACTGACAGCTGTGCAGCTACTCTTGTTGAAAGTCAACAATGGTTTCTTTACATGCTTCACACCATAGACAGTGAGAGACATGGCTGGCCTTTGTTAACCCAGTTAGCGCCACTGGGGGGGACAGTGGCAACTTGTGGAGAGTGGGGCTTGAACCCCCAACCTTGGGATCAGTGATCCAGCACTTTACCACCAGGCTACCGCTGCCCCTGATAATCCAATCCCTGATTTTCTACTTTAATATTTATACCCTAGGCAGCACTGTGACACAGTGGTTAGCACATCTGCGTCACATCAAGAAGGCCTGGGTTTGATTCCCGGTGTCCGGCGTTTCTGTGTGCCGTGGCATTTGCATGTTCTCCCTGTGCTTGCGTGGGTTTCTTCGGGTACTCTGATTTGCTCCCACAGGCAAAAACAAAAAATGCACACTAAAGCTAACTGGCTGTTCCTAGTTGCGCCTAGGTGTGAGTGGTCATGATTGTGTGTGTTTCAGCCCCGCGATGGCCTGGCGAGGTGTTTAGGGTGTATCTCGACTTTACCCAAAGTCAACTGAGATAAGCACCAGCCTTCATATGACCCTAATTAGGATTAAGCAGCTTATAAAATAAATGACTGACACTATACAAATATGTTTACACAGATATTCGACTTCTTACATTTTTCCTGTGGTTTTGCTTGAAGCATCTTCATTTTAGCCAGTTCCTCTTCTAGTGGCTTTTTTGCTCCATCCTTCTGTGCATTAATATACATCGGGAGAGAATAAATCTTCTTCATTTTTGTTATTTTCTGTAACAGTTGTGGTACCTGATGAAGTCTCCTCATTTCTTCTCTCCTTAACATCACATATCTGTCTCCACACATGTGTCTAAGTTCTTCAATTTCTGAACTTTGTTCTATTAAATTAAGTGAAGCATCTTCATTAACATTGTCATTGCTGAAAAGAATTATCGTGTGATCACACACCCTCGAACCAAACACTCTCTGAATCATCTCTAGTTCAGCTTTGTCATCATTAGAGATCGGCGCTGCAGGAACAATGTAAAAAAAAGCATGGACAGGATTGTCGAAAGAGATGAAGCGGAGAATCTCATTCATCACTTCCTCTTCCGAGAGATGACTGTTGAAGAGTGTTGGCATCACCATCAACTTGAGAAGGTGTCCAGAGACTACTCCAGAGCTCACATCTCTTAAGCTCCATATGAGATTTGACATGGAGGTCTTTAATTCTTCACTAGCTCCACACAGTATCAAGTTCATCACTTGCACTGGAGAATTCCTTCCTGTAATTAAAATAAAAATAAATATATTTACAAGTATCTCTCCTTTAAACTGATTCCGAGCTACTAGTGTTTGTTTTTACAACATTGCTATAGCATTACACAAAAGTTGCAAGAACATTATTTGTAGACTCCCAAAACATTGTCAAAATGTTACAGCTGACATTTTTAATAAATATCTTAATCATTACCGACATGATTCACTCACATACTACCACAAGATTTTTTTTTTATATGAACATAAGGGAAGATACTAAATGTTCTAATCCAAGTACTATTGAAAAAGGTTGGTTTTCATTCATTATCTGAAGATGCACAGTGCCTCAGCTGTCTGTACATCCAGGGAAATGTCATACCACCCTCTAGGTGCAAGAACAGTGAAGAATTCAAATTTATATTTTCTTTATATCTCAATAGATATAGGGACCATTTGAGCAGTGATGGCTGACTGAAGGGAGTGTGGGGCAGTGCAAGGTAAGATGAGTGCTCTAAGGTATGAGGCTGCTCGTTTATTTTTTTACTTTTTGGGCAAAAGTGTGTTTAATCTGATGTGAGCAGCTACAGGAAGCCAGATGAGGGAGTGTAGCAGTGAGTGCTTTTGGAGAACTTTGGAGGATGAACATGAGTTGTGCAACTGCATTCTGGATCAGCTGCAGAAGTCAAATGGCACTGAGAGGCAGACCTGACAGAATTGCTTTGCGGTAGAGCAAACGTTAGATAACAAGGGACAAAACAACTATCTGAGTGGGTTTAGTGGTGAAAAGAAAACATTTTGACGTTAAAGAGAAGAAATCAACATGATTTAGAAAGATATCAATATGAGAAGGACAGCTGACTGTCCAGGGGTACACTAAAGTTTTGTGAAGAAATAGAAAAAGACATCAGAGAGTTGTACAAGAAGATAACAACAATATGATGTGGGAATGCCTGAGCTGGGATGTTCAGCAGTTCAGTTTTGCCAGTAAAACCTTTTAGCTGAGGAGCTGCTACCCATGATGAGATGTCTACCAAACATGAATAAATAGGCAGAAATATTGTTGGGGATCAATTGAATTTCATCTGCATAGCAATAAAGGAACCATGTAAGGACGTACCTAGAGACGAAATACAGGGAAGAACAGAAAAATACAAAGTACTGAATCTGGGGGACACCAGTGGAGAGTCTGCATGGAGCAGATGTAGGTCTATTCGATTCATTCATTCATTCATTCATTTTCCAAACTGCTTAATCCTAATTAGGGTCACAGGGAGGTTGGCATCCATTTCAGCTGACTCTGGGCAAGGCTTGTCTGTTCCATGTAATCTAATTTAGTGAGGATGGATAAGAGAGTCTTGTGGTGTGGCTGCTGAAAGGTTTATTTTCTGTGACAGCCAAAAGGACAGACACTGTAGAATGTACTGCCATGAGGCCAGGCTGTTTAGGGTCTTCTGTAAATAAAAAGAAAGACCCTTGATTATAGATAGAGTGTTAAATTTTAAACGCTGTATCTGTACATCAGTTGTTGATGTCTGATAAATCCAAAGTGGATTTCTTCAGGAGGGGTAGAACTCTGCCTCATTTGGATGCTGTTGGAACATGATTACTAGATCTCCCAGTGCGGATAACTGGGTTATCAAAGGTCGGTCATGTCCCTCACTGTCTGTGGTGAGAGGATCATGAAAAAGAACCATTGCTGACTATTGTTAGGAGTAGCGGCAGAGCCGTCAGCATGTTCCTGCCTTGCAGTGGCCTGGTGACCTGTCCAAAGTGTACTCTGCCCTCGCCGATTTTTTTGCGATTCGCGCTTCGATTCATGCGGCTTCAGTGCATCGGGATTTTTTTCTTTTTAAATAAATAAATAAATAAATATTCATCCAATTAAAAAATTAGGAAAGTAAGGAAGAATATGGGGGAAAATTTTCAGGAAAACACCACAAAAACGACGCTGATTATGCAAAAAAAAAAAAAAAAAAATCTAAACCAACACAAAACAAAAAACAACCCAAAATCTCCCCTTAAAACTAGTTACATTGTAACTGAGGTGTGCATCTGAGTGCCAGCACACACATCTGTATGTGTGTGTATTTATATTTTATTTACATCTTGTGCATTATTTTTGAATGTTAATTGTTATTATAAGCATTTATAGCATTGCATATGTATTTGTTGATATTATATACACATATACATGCACATATACGTCTGTGTGGGGTTGGGGGGTGATTCTACTTTGCGGATTTTGATGGTCGTGTGGGGATCTCGGTCCCAATTAACTGCAGAAAGTGAGGAATCCCTGTAGATTCAATACTCACTCCATGAGAAGCGACGTCCTTTCTTTTGCTCTGTCGCCCATGCACCTAGAATGTGAATTAACAAAGTAAACCATTAATAAATTAATGTTACATTTAGGAAATAAAAACCCAAGAAATAGTTTTACAGCTGAATAGATAAGCTATGAGTTTTAACACAAATATTCATCAAAGCCGCAAAAATTACATTTGCAAAGAAAACTACCAAACATTTCTCAAATATGCATTTCAGTTCAATTAAAGTTACAAATAAGAAAAATAGTTCTTATTACATACAGTGGTACCTTAACTTTATTTAATTTAATTCATTCTGAGGGCAAGCTCATAAACCAAAAAAATAAAACAATTATTTCCATGAGACATAACAGAAAACCAATTAATGTGTTCCAACCCCTCCCAAACTCATATAACCTGCCACAAACACTTATATTTGACCTAATATATGAAAGATTACATTAACATTAATAATTTATAATAAATAATAATAAAACAAGAATAAACAATAAGTCAACTAACCCTTCCAATCATCGACTGCAGCGAAGATATCACGTGGGCACGAAGGTGTCTTGTGGGCAGGCATGATGTTGTGCGTAACAGAGGAGGAGGAGAAGGAGAATTTTGTGCATGTGCAGACTACAAATGCCAGCGAGGAAAGGCTCGTGATGAGCTCCTACAAGGCCAGTGCTTCTCAAGGGGAGCACGATGTAATGCTATGGGGAGGCGCGTGTGACCCTGTGGAACATGCCTCTTTGGAATATTGTACTAGAATTAAGTGTAATTGTGCATCCTCTCCAGTAGGTGGCAATGGCACTCTCACTGTTTTCCCTATGGTGTAGCGGACACAGTGAGAGCACCATTGCCATCTACTGTAGAGGATGCACAATTACACTAGGTGGCAGTAGGGCTCACATTGTGTTCCCTATGATTCAGGAAAAAGCACCGAGCTAACGATATGAAGTGCAGTAAACACTATTTATAATCTGGGTGCTGGGGGGGCAGTAGGGCACTGAGGGGGCATTAAATGTTTTTTTTTTCTTCCTACAGGGTGCATGACAGAAAATAATTGAGAAGCACTGCACAAGGCATTCTCGGAGCGGGAAGGAATACACACAGAAGAACGCAAGGTGAATCGGCCTTGAAAAGCCATTTCTCCAGCAGAGCTCGTAAATCAAAATTTTGCTCGTTGGATGGGGCAGATTTTGGGTGGGATCGAAGCTTGTATCATGGAAAATTGGTTATAAAAGACACCTGTATTTCAAGGTACCGCTGTACTTCCTTGACTTGTACTACCAGGCACTTCTGAAATGAATTTTTCTTAAGATTAATTTAGGCTTAATGCTTACAAAAAGCCAATCAGACTTTGGTAAATGTTCAATATTCACCCGATTTTTATGTTCATGCTCTTCAAAATATGCATGTAGTTAAACGTCTATGAGCTATAGCTGAGAGGAGGCGCCTATAGTTTTTGTAATACCGTAGTTACTATGATTTTTGTTACACCCCCAGTGTAGGAGGTTCGGTTTTGTATCACGAAAATAAACATGGCAGTGTGATAGAGGTACATGTGTGTTTATCTGCATTATAAATTGCTTATTTGTCGCACAATCCCAGCGTTAAGGTGTGCCGTGTGTATATCAAGTAGTGAATACAGTACCCGACAGTAAATTTAGGTGTATGTGTCTTTAAATGAACACGTCACAAACCTGATTTGCTGTTCTCATCAGAAAGATGTGGCGTTTCCTCTGCATATCTTACAAGGTCATCTTGAGTTTGGAAAGTTTCCTCAGAAGCAAAGTGTCCTCTGTATTTCTCATTGTGCTGCTGAAGAAAATGATGAGCTTCTGTCTCAAATGAAGGTTTTTTCTGGATAAATCTTCCTAATGCAGTGCTGTCTTGAAGATTATTTCTCGACAGAATATTCTTTACATCATTTCCTATAAAAATTTCATGAAAAATATGTGAGAGACACATTGACACTCAAGGTTTCACAGTGGTGTAGCGGTTAACATGTCTACCTCACAACAAGAGCCCTTTGCCTAGTGAGGCTGTTTTTGTCTGAGGTTTTCGTGTTCTTTGTTACGTCCCTGCTTTGTATCTGTTTTGGTTCCTCTCATCTGTAGGTCCAGCTCATGGCACTGAATCCTGTTCATGTCATAGGGTGATGACCTTGAACTTGGCCGGGTCTCCTGGTTGAATTGTCTACTCTGTGTTTGGCAGTGTCTGTGCGTGACTTTCTGATTTTGTCATTTCTCTTGCTATTTTTTTGTGCATGACCTTGTGCCTGGTGCGAACTCTGTTTATGTTGTTTCTCCCTGTTTTCACTGTTGACTTATATATTCAAGATTCAAGATTCAAGATTCTTTATTGCCATTTGTGCTTTTACACACATGGGAATTTCTGTGCGGTTGTGCAAAAAAAATTGTGGAAAAAAAACAGAAAGGCTCAGAACGACAAAAACTCATACTTCTATAGAATAAGAGCACATACTTCTATAGAATAAGAGCACATACTTCTATAGAATAAGTACCTAAGTCCTCTGTATAAAAGGGACCTTACACAGGCCCAGTAGACAGTACACTTATAGTAAAATGTTATATTATAGTAATACTACTACTACTAATAATAATAATAATAATAATAATAATAATAATAATAATAATAATAATAATAAAAAGTATAACAATAAGTAAGAATAAATAAAGTAAAAATAAAATAAATAAAAAATAATAAATAAAAATAACCAGAAATATTAAAATATATTTATTTCCATCAGTTAAAACATGTTCCATCTAAAATATACAAGTGACATTCTTCAGCTTTTAATTCTTGCCCATATTTTATGAGATTAGTTACTTTTATTGTATAATTGCATGAAATCTAGCAAGGTATCTGGGAATAATGATGATGATGATGATACAATAAATGAGTCGGTAGATGCAACAACAAAGTCATTAGACGCAACAATGTAAATTATATTGCACTCAGTTATGTAGTATTAAATATATATATATTATCCACATATATAAACAAAGAAATAAATTGACTCCGAGCTCCGTAGCATCGCCCTCCAAGGAGCGTCCGCCGTGTTACTATATTATATTATTTCTTTCTTTATTTCTTTGCTTTCGGGTTTTTTCCCTTTCTCAGGAGTCACCACAGCGAATCATCTGATTTGCACATTTGATTTGGCAGAGGTTTTTACGTCGGATGCCCTTCCTGTCACACCCTTTAGCAAGGGACAGAAACACGCTGACGACTTTGCAGCTACTCTTTACGAAAGTCAGCAATGGTTCTTTTACATGCCTCTCACCATAGACAGTGACAGACATGGCCCACCTTTGATAACCCAGTTAGCTGCCCTGGGGGAACAGTGACAACCTTGTGGGACTCGAACCCCCAACCTTAGGATCAGTGATCCTGTGCCCTATCCACTAGACCACCACTGCCCACTTTACTATAATATATTACACTATATTATATTGTATTAATAGTATGTATATATTGTATTAATATTTCTGAATATACACACAGGACACTACTGGCAATCCACTGCATCCTGAACTATCTCCAGCCATCTCAACTATGTCGTGCCACTGGACCCAGATAGACCGGGATGAGAGAGTGAGGCTGACAATATCCACAACTCTCCCTCACTTAAATCCAAGTCAAGCACAAGTCATGACTTCACCCATACCCTACAACCCCAAGTCCTCTGGTAATGGACGAGTGACGAAGCAGCAGGTGTGGATTCACTGGAATCTGTAGTCACGGACCTACACACAGGGAGCCCAGGCCATAGGGTCGTTCTCTACTGGACCGAAGCAGCAGTAGAGTTCGGCAGCCCCCAAGTGACTGAGCAGCCCGCTTTAGGATTCACTCTGCTCACCTCCATGGAGGAAGGGGCTAGAAAAGGTGCCCTAAACATCACTTGCTTCACTTCACCCTGGCCAGCAAACCGCGGCTGGAGGGGATCTCTAAAAGTGGTCGAACAACAAGAAAGACAAAACTAGTGAAGGTACTCAACCTTGGGACATGGAACATGCAAACTCTGTGGGATAACACCAAGGCTGACAGACCAGAAGGACATGGGCAGGCCATGTTGTCAGAATGATGGACAGTCGACTGCCAAAACAGCTACTGTATGGAGAGCTTTGTGAAGGCAAGCATTCAGTTTGGGGACAGAAGAAATGCTTCAAAGATGGTCTTCAAGAATCCTTCAAGGACATGAACATTAACGTCAGCACTTGGGAGACGCTTGCTACCAACTACTCAGCTTGGTGAAGTGAAGTCTTCACAGGTGCTGTGCAGCAGAGAAGCGACAAACTGCAGAGGCGCAGCAGAACCATGCAGCGCGCAAAGCTCGAACTGCCTCCACTTCCATCGCACCACCCACCCACACATGTCCTGTGTGTGGGTGAGCATTTCAGGTTGGCCTCATTAGCCATCTCCGGACCCACAACCAAGGATCACAGATCTGATATGAAGTCAGAGTCATCTTCGAACTTGAATGACGAACAACAACAACACTTCTGAATATATTTTCATTGGCTAACAGCCCTGTGGTTCGTAGGAAGCCGGTGCCAGTTATTTCCCCACCTTTTCTCCTGGTGTTGGATTAGCTAGGGAATGAGGGAAGCCATTGTGCTTTCTGTTTGTTTGTTTGGTTGGTTGGTTGGTTGGTTGTTTGTCTTGGCATAAGGAATTCAGATTGCTTATTTAAAAATAGAGGGGTTTTATTTATTATTTTTACCTGGTCGACTTCTGAAGGAATTGCCATGAAAAAATATACATCAACAAGAGAACACAACAGGGCATGGTGGCGTAGTGGTCAGCATGTCCACCTCACAGCAAGAAGGTCCTGGGTTTGATGTTTGTGCGTGAGATTTTATGTTGTGTAGCATGTTTAACAAACGATACCAAAAGGATAAACTTTATTACGCTTCATGTCCTTTTACATTGAACTTAGAGTGATGTCTTGGAGTGACGTCTCCAGGATGGCACTGCCTAGAGGGCGACGTCGCAGAGGTCTCAGAGACAAATTGTTTCTTTGTTCCTTTTAATTTGTTTTATTTGTTGTTTTGTTTGTTCATGTTTTGCACTATGCTCGTCTATGACCAGTCGACCCCACTACAGCTATGAGCAGCTTCAGCTTCAGCTCCTATCGTGAGCTAATATGCTATGGTAGCTCAATGCTAGCCGCACCCCGGCTAACAGTTAGCCCAGGCGGGAAGGGGCCGAACGACGACTCTGGCGCTTGGGATTGCACGGGATGAAGGCCGTGTAGCCGGCTGAAGCAATCGCCTCGATGGGTGTACTCTCCTCGAGCCATGTTTCACAGAAACACAGCATGGAGCAGTCCTGTAGATCCCTGTACGTTGCAATCTGAGCATGAAGCTCGTCCACCTTCGTTCGGCCCCTCCCCGCCTGGGCTTAGTGTTAGCCAGGATGCGGCTAGCATTGCGCTACCACAGCATATTAGCTCAGGAGTTGAGCGTGCTTAGTTATACATGCCCAAAGACACTCCAATCTCATAGCTGTCGACAATTTGACTCTGAGAACTCTGCGACGTCGCCCTCTAGGCAGCGCCATCTTGGAGACGTCACTCCAAGTCCAATGTAAAAGGACATGAAGCGTAATAAAGTTTATCCATTTGGTATGGTTTGTGAAACATGCTACAGAACATAAAATATCACACACAAACATGAACTTAGATACTGTACTGGAATGAGATTTCCTTTTGGCTTTTTCCCTTTATCAGGGGTCGCCACAGCGACAGAAACATGCTGACGGCTTTGCAGCCTACTGATACTGTACTGGAATAATAATTGAAAAAGACTTTAATACAACAGTTCAGAGGAAACTGTCATTTCTTCAGGAGAAAGTCTTATTTCTTCAGAAGACACATCCAACATTTTCTAGCGCTTTGCCAGAGAAGACACACAGCGTTTGAGTGGCATCATAGAGCTTAACTGGAAATTAAAACACAAAAAAGAGGCTCATTGACAACTTGTGCGTGAATGAGGAAAAGGGGGCGTTATATCATCTCAACCAATCAGCAGGAAGGAAGGAGGACAGCCATTGGCTGAATTTGAGTGACGTGTCAGGGCGTTATATCATCTCAACCAATCAGCAGGAAGGAAGGAGGACAGCCATTGGCTGAATTTGAGTGACATGTCAGGGCGTTATATCATCTCAACCAATCAGCAGGAAGGAAGGAGGATAGCCATTGGCTGAATTTGAGTGACGTGTCAGTTGCTTGGCAGTCCGCGAATACTCAAACCGTGAGCGCAAAACCACGAATAGTCAAGGGCCTACTGTGTATATATATATATATACTCCGTCAGTCTCGAAGAACTATGGCTGCGCTCTGGCTGGTATCCCGGCTGGTGATACTCTCCAGTGCGCAGAGCCGAGGTAGGGAGTAATGGAGGACAGGCTGTTACCCAAGCAGGAAGTCCTTCCTCTCAGCACCACCGGAAGGATCCAATGAAAGGTCAAGTTCCGATACAACTGGGTTCCAGTGCCGCTGCAGGAGTTACCAGAACATTACTGTGAACGAACTGCCTCAGGGGACGTCAACTCCCGATTAGAACACGCTCACGGCTTTGCAGCCAACTCTTGTCAAAAGTCAGCAATGGTTCTTTTACATGCCTCACACCATAGACAGTGAGAGACATGGCCGGCCTTTGATAACCCAGTTAGTGCACTGGGGGGTCAGTGACCACCTTGTGGAGAGAGGGACTCGAACCCCCAACCTTAGGATCAGCGATACCATGAGACCACCACTGACCCACACACACACACACACACACACACACACACACACACACATATATATATATATATATATATATAGTTTTAGTGATAGTTATAGTTATAGTTGTAGTATATTTACTCATATCACAGAATTTCCTTTAGTATAAATAAAGTATTGTGATTCTGATGAAATGATCTTTTGTTATAATTTGATAAATATATTATATTGTTGTAACATGATGGTTCTGTGTATCAGTATATGAAGTGAAAATGTGTAGTGATAATGTGAAAAGTTTAAATTTATACCAATAATCATTTCACATTTAGCATAATGCTGAGCTCGTCTTCTTTTCCCTGAGTAACAGCAGAACTCTGCTGTATTATTGATCTTATCCTCTTTCCTTTGATCTTTTACCTTTAAAAAATTAGGCAACAACTCTGCTTTCCAAGTAACGAAACTCATCATAACAACATATCAATTCCTCAGTTCCAGGACAAAGTCATAAAGTTAGTTTCTTGAAGGAGAAGTTTCATTCCTACCTTTATACGATGCCATTTTAACTTGCTGGAGTGACTTTAGAAGTCAAAGCAGGATGTTACCTGTATAAAAACATGCCACGCCCCTTCCAGCAATCACAATAATACTGTACATAGTTTGTAATTTTACCAGAAGTACAGTTTAAAAAAGTTTACAACAGTGTATTTCTCAATAATCTTCAAGTTTAAAGCATTTATTGGTCGTTTTTCATGAGAGAAATAAACACAATTTTAATGAAAAAGAAAATAAGAATTACCTTATGATATAAATGTTTATGAAAACTTTTAAAATGACATTTTTATAAAAAGTCAACACAAAAAATACTGTCCGGTATCGATTGTTTTGGTGCAGTCTCGGGTGCACTTATATTTACACAGGGTCACCTCAGAATAGATGTTGCTCATGAGATCATTTGTTGATTGTAACACCTAATTATAACTGTATAATTACTCTATTGCACAGCTATTGCTGTATAACTGTAATATACAAATACATTTAGTGCTTTAAAATTCTAACTTCTGATCTGCAGAAAAGAAAAAAAAAAATCCAGTCCATTTTTTCTTCACAAATGGTGTGAGTGTTCAGGACTGTGATCTTATCACATGCTGTTAAATGCTTTCTGTCTCACAGAAATATCCAAACCCGTGGTTCTTCTAACACAATCATCCAGTAGATGGTGGTGTACACTGTGTATTAACTAGGAACCAGAAACGTAGCTCATCTGGCACCAAAGATCACGCCACAATGGAATAATCCCCAAAGTGAAATGTCCAAGATGAGAAATGTGGTTGGTCCTTTGCTTTCTTTGACAGTCGGTCATCTGCAGGCAACAATAATAATTCTTCAAATATAAAAGTTGGAGTTGTGAGATTTAAGGGGAGCTATGAACAGAAATAATTTTTGAATGTCTGTCTTCCTTTCGGCTTTTTCCCTTTTACTCGGGAGTCGCCTCAGCGAATCATCTGAGTCGCACGTTTTGATTTTGGCAGAGGTTTTTACGTCGGATGCCCTTCCTGTCACAACCCTTTTTTAGCAAGGGACAGAAACACGCTGACGACTTTGCAGCTACTCTTTATGAAAGTCAGCAATGGTTCTTTTCCATGAACCTCTCACCGTAGACAGTGAGAGACATGGCCCGCCTTTGATAACCCAGTTAGCTACACTGGGGGGGACAGTGATAACCTTGTGGAGAGTGGGACTTGATCCCCAACCTTTGGATCAGCGATCCAGCACCCTATACCACGAGACCACCACTGCCCCCAGAAATAATTTTTGAATGACCTTCATAAATAAATAACAAAAAGTCAAAAGGGTTCCTTTTAATTATGGAGGGAGGTTCAGGTTACAAATTGGTTGCAGTCATAATATTAGTTAGCTGTAATCATTAGTGTGTCAGTAGAAGGTCCTCACAAGTATAGTTATGGAAGTAAGATTGTGTGCGTGCGTGTGTGTGTGTGTGTGTGTGTGTGTGTGTGTGTGTGTGTGTGTGTGTGTGTGTGTGTGTGTGTGTGTGTGTGTGTGTGTGAGAGAGAGAGAGAGGCTTCTATCCTATATTTCAATAGCCCATTGGTCCTACAATCCTCACCTACCCCAACTGAACTGAGTAGGGTGTCCACCCAGAGTCGGTTGAGATGGGCACCAGTCTCCCCGTGACCGTAATTAGGATTAAGCGGTTTAGAAAATGAATGACTGATCGGCAAGAATGAAAGGAAAAGTGTACAAGACGGTGTTGAGGCCAGCGATGTTGTATGGTTTAGAAACAGTGGCGCTGGGGAAAAGACAGGAGGCAGAGCTGGAGGTAGCAGAGATGAAAATGTTGAGGTTCTCTTTGGGAGTAACGAGGATGGATAGGATTAGGAATGAGCACATCAGAGGGACAGCACATGTAAGACGTTTTGGAGACAAAGGACATTGGACATGTACAGAGGAGGGATAGTGAGTATATTGGTAATAGGATGCTGAGGTTGGAACTACCAGGCAAAAGGCCTAGAGGAAGACCAAAGAGACGATTCATGGATGTGGTGAAGGAGGACATGAAGGTCGTTGGTGTAAGAGAAGAAGATGCAAAGGATAGGGTGAGATGGAGGCAGATGATTCGCTGTGGCGACCCCTGAAGGGAAAAGCCGAAAGGAAAAGAAGAAGAAGAAGAAGAAGAAGAAGAAAATGAATGACTGACTGAATGAATGAAATAATAGGCAGTGGTAGCCTGGTGGGAAAGATACTGGATTACTGATCCTAAGGTTGTGGGTTCAAGCCCCACTCTCAGTGGGTTGTCACTGTCCCCCCAGTGTGGCCAACTGGGTTATCAAAGGCCAGCCTTTGTCTTGCACTGTCTATGGTGGGAGGTTCATTTACTAAAAGAACCACAAAAGCTGCATAGCCATCAGCGCGTTTCTGCCCTGGGATGGCCTGTCGAGCTGTCCAGGGTGCACTCTGCCCTCATCCAGCCTTAATTAGGATTAAGCGGTTACAGAATATGAATGAAATCCTGCTTGGGTTCATTTAACTCATATTATCATCATGTATAGTTTATTATCATCGTAATAATTGTGCAGCGAATGTAGAGCTCACAGAAAATGGTGACGGTTTTATAAACATGGATCCAAGCATGGCATTTACGGTTAGAATGCTTCTACGGTTTCTGTGTGCAGTTGTAAAGCACAGGATATTTAGATGTGATAATAATGAGCTTCTCATCCAAGTTCAAGTGGCGGATGAATTAAACTTGTATTCAGTGTTTAACGTAATAAAATGTTTAGAGGGAAACTCAGTGTTTGGCATCAACTGTCACTCAATGGTATTTTAAAGCTGTAATTGGTCATCACTCAAACTGGATCACATGAGAGTTCAGTACATTTGAACCCACCCACTTCGTGTTGCTTTTTTCATTCATTTCAAACCCCTTAATATTAACTGAGGCTGATGAAATAATGTGAGGTTTAAACATATAAGACACCGGTGAGAAACATTCAGTGGCTGCAACCTGACGATGATCTTATGGCCAAGTTAATATTTCTCCCTCTAGAAATACTAATATTAAAAACGTTATGCCAGGGGTAAAGGGGAAAGATGTGCCACTGACATCTCTTACGTCTATCCGCTTTCCTTTTATTATTATTATTTTTTTTTTATCTGAAAAAAATACCTCGAGGTTTACAAACCTATCACAACAACACTCAGTAACAGGACAAAGTAATGAAGTGAGTTTTACACATTCTCACCCGTATTCAGAGCAATCCAGTGGTGCAATTAGAAAAGTGAAGCCTGAACGTTACCTGGATAAAAAACATACTCACTACATATGTACTTTGTTTTGGGGAAGTAGTGGCTTTAATTAAAAAATTTTATTCGTAGTTATACACAATTTTTTTAATTGTACTAATCTGCAAAACTTCAAAAATAAAGATAAAGATCTTTACTGTCAACTATTGCATGAACAATGAAAACCAGTTTCGCAGCAATTATAAAAAGAAAATGCCAAAGGACAACGAAGGAATCACACTAAGCTATACATGTACTGTACATATAACTCACTGCTTCGCAAATAGTGGGGCCCTTTGGGGGCGCGGTATGATGCCCCCGGGAGGGGGGGGGGGTTCTTCTGATGAGGGAACCATGTATGACTCTGGGGAACTCGCTTTTCTGGAATTGTGTACGAGAATTAAGTGTCATTGCATCCCCACTCCACTAGTTGGCAATGGCACTCTAATTGTCGCGTTATGGTGTAGCGGTTTTTCACACACACAAAAGATATGAAGTGCTGTCAATCAACAGAGTGCTGATGGAAATTGGACTACTGTTGGTCGAAGACGTCGAAGAAGGAGAGGTGGGAGGCGTGTCCGTAGGCAGAGAGAGAAGAGGAAAGGCATGAGTCTAGGACTGAGAGTGGGGACTTTGAATGTTGGAACTATGCAAAGAAAAGGTAGAGAGCTCGCTGACATGATGAGGAAAGTGGACATACTGTGTGTTCAGGAGACCAGGTGGAAAGGTAGCAAAGCTAAAAGCTTAGGAGCAGGGTTTAAGCTATTTTATGTTGATAGATTTTGCAAAAAGGATGGAAATGGCTGTGGTGAATACTTTCTTCCAGAAGAAACAGGAGCATAGGGTGACTTATAAAAGTTGAGGTAGGAGCACACAGGTAGACTACATCTTGTGCAGGCGATGTAATTTAAAGGAAGTTAGTGACTGCAAAGTCATAGTGGGTGAGAGTGTTGCCAAACAGCATAGGATGGTGGTGTGCAGGATGACTCTGATGGTGAGAAAGGTGAAAAAGGCAAAGGCAGAGCAGAAGACAAAGTGGTGGAAGCTGAAAAAGGAAGAGTGTCGTGTTGTCTTCAAGGAGGAGTTGAAACAGGCTTTGGGTGGCCAGGAAGTGCTTCCAAATGACTGGACAACAGCAAATGTGATCACGGACACAGGTAGGAGAGTACTTGGTGTGTCCTCTGGAAGGAAAGTAGATAAGGAGACTTGGTGGTGGAATGAGGAAGTGCAGGAGTGTGTACAAAGGAAGAGGTTAGCTAAGAAGAAGTGGGACATTGAGAGGACCGAAGAGAGTAAACAGGAGTACAGGGAGACACAGCTTAAGGCGAAAGTAGCAGTGGCTACGGCCAAACAGAGGGCGTATGATGACTTGTATGATAGGTTGGATAGTAAAGAGGGAGAAAATGATCTATACAGGTTGGCACAGCAGAGAAATAGAGATGGGAAGGACGTGCAGCAAGTTAGATTGATAAAGGACAGAGAGGGAAATGTATTGACTGATGACAGAAGTGTGCTGGGAAGATGGAAAGAGTACTATGAAGAGCTGATGAATGAGGAAAATGAGAGAGAAAGAAGAGTAGAAGAGGTGACCATTGAGGAGCAGGATGTAGCAAGGATCAGTAAGGGTGAAGTGAGAAGGGCATTGAAGAGGATGAAGAATGGAAAGGCAGTTGGTCCTGATGATATACCTGTGGAGGTATGGAAGTGTCTAGGAGAGGTAGCAGTAGATTTTCTGACAAGAACATTCAACAAGGTACTAGAGAGTGAGCAGATGCCGGAGGAGTGGAGGAGAAGTATGCTGGTGCCCATTTTTAAGAACAAGGGAGACGTGCAGAGTTGCAGCAACTACAGAGGGATAAAGTTGATGAGCCATACAATGAAGTTATGGGAAAGAATAGTGGAAGCTAGACTAAGGGCAGAGGTCAGCATTTGTGAACAACAGTTTGGTTTCATGCCAAGAAAGAGCACCACAGATGCAATGTTTGCTTTGAGGATGTTAATAGAGAAGTACAGAGAAGGTCAGAGGGAGCTACATTGTGCCTTTGTGGATCTGGAAAAAGCATATGACAGGGTGCCAAGAGAAGAACTGTGGTATTACATGAGGAAGTCTGGCGTGGCAGAGAAGTATGTTAGAGTGGTGCAGGACATGTATGAGAGATGTAAGACAGCGGTGAGGTGTGCTGTCGGTGTGACCGACGAATTCAAGGTGGAGGTGGGACTGCATCAAGGGTCAGCTCTGAGCCCCTTCTTGTTTGCTATGGTGATGGATAGGCTGACAGACGAGGTTAGACAATATTCCCCATGGACTATGATGTTTGCAGATGACATTGTGATCTGTAGTGAGAGCAGAGAACAAGTGCAGGAAAATCTAGAGAGGTGGAGGTATACCCTGGAAAGGAGAGGAATGAAGGTTAGCCTCAGAAAATCAGAATACATGTGTGTGAATGAGAAGGACCCAGGAGGAACGGTGATGTTACAGGGAGCAGAGATAATGAAGGTGGAGGATTTTAAGTACTTAGGCTCAACAATCCAGAGCAATGGAGAGTGTGGAAAAGAGGTGAAGAAACGTGTGCAGGCAGGCTGGAATGATTGGAGAAAAGTGTCCGGTGTGATGTGCGATAGGAGAGTGTCAGCAAGAATGAAGGGAAAAGTGTACAAGACAGTGTTTAGGCCAACGATGTTGTATGGGTTAGAAACAGTGGCCCTGGGGAAAAGACAGGAGGAAGAGCTGGAGGTAGCAGAGATGAAAATGTTGAGGTTCTCTTTGGGAGTAACGAGGATGGATAGGATTAGGAATGAGCACATCAGAGGGACAGCACATGTAAGACGTTTTGGAGACAAAGTCAGAGAGGCTAGATTGAGATGGTTTGGACATGTACAGAGGAGGGATAGTGAGTATATTGGTAATAGGATGCTGAGGCTGGAACTACCAGGCAAAAGGCCTAGAGGAAGACCAAAGAGACGATTCATGGATGTGGTGAAGGAGGACATGAAGGTCGTTGGTGTAAGAGAAGAAGATGCAAAGGATAGGGTGAGATGGAGGAAGATGATTCGCTGTGGCGACCCCTGAAGGGAAAAGCCGAAAGGAAAAGAAGAAGAAGAAGTGTAGGGGTTATGATCATGATGGTATTCATAGCACCTCCAGCACTTTCCTAATACTTTTTATAAGTATAGAAGATTTTTTCATAAACCCATATCATCCAAACAGTTGGTAAAATCTAGAAGGTCAGTACCCTAGGTAGTGCACCAACAAGGGAGTGTTGAGATGTTTTATTGGTTTTTGGACCCAAAATCAAATGGCGGATCTTAACAGTGCTGGAGGCGGACAGCACTGTGCATGTGCCAACTTGCAAGTTGTGCCTGAGTGTTGTCATTAGCAACATGAAGACCAAGCTGACTCTGGCTTCCACATCTGCTTTATCTAGATTAAACCTTGCCAACGCCACAGAGAAATGAGTCGTACCCGGGACCTTCTTGCATTGAGACGGACATGCTGTCTACTACTACGCCACTGTGGAACTGTTTAATGCACCACAGCAAAAAAACAAATTCCATCCACTATGAGAACACATCAGGAAGTGACTCCAGTCCATGGAAAACTTATATCTACAAACAGAGACATCTGTTGCTGGTCCAAAGAGTATTGGAGATGGTGTCATGGCTCTGACAGCCACAAACAATCAGAGACAAAGTTCCAGGAAATAATTCATGCAGTAGTACAACATAAACCATATGGACAAAAGTTTGTTGACACTTGACCATAGCGCTCATTTGTGTTTGTTCATGGTGGAACTTGAGGTTTCGTTTCTCTTTGCTGTGATTGGAGTGTGGGCGATGCCGATTTGTGATCATTGATTCAGAAGAGCATTATTAAGGCCAGGCATTGATGTCAGGTGGGGACACATGGGGCATTTGGCATTATAGTTCATTTAAAACAGGGGTCTCCAATCTTATCCACAAAGGGCCGGTCTGGCTGCAGGTTTTCACTTCAACCAAACATGGTGAAACCAAAGTGATCTCACCGAGATGGCCCCACTTCAGAATTGAAACAGTAATGTACAATCTATTTTTTTTCTTTTCTTTGATGATCAGTGATTGGTGGAAACAGGTGGAAGGTGTGGCTACTGTTTGGTTGAAGTGAAAAGCTGCACCCACACCGGCCCTTTGAGGATAAGATTGGCGACCCCTTAAAATATGTTCAGTGGGGTTGAGGTGAGTGCTCTGTTCAAGTGGCTCACGTTCTCTCACTCCAGCCTCGGCAAGACATGATCATCACACGGAGCTTGATTGAGAAAGTGGTCTGGTCTGAGTTCATACACTTACTGCAATTCTAGTTAAAACATGGTTGGATAAACTGTACGTGTTTATTCAATAACTATACAATATGTGGTGGTGTGTGATTTCTATTTGTACTTGTTTAGATTACGTAAAGAGCAAAGGATGGAAAAGCTCAAATTTAATCAAGATGTACATTTTAATCTTACTGTTTTCTCAGAAAAAAAATAATCTCTCTCGACTGATTGGAAGGAAAGGAATTCGTACTTTCCATTCTAAACACTAGATGTATCTATATCCTCACTGCCACGAGTATATTATCCATCAATTATAAACTGCTTTGATTTCAAGTGGACTTGTTTCATTTTTACGAGCTGAGATATTCTCAAACATAGCTGTCAGAATATTTCTTCTCTTTGATGGCCTGGTGAGTTGTCCAGGGTGTTCTCTGTACTCACCCTCAGTCTCCCTAATTTGGATAAAGCAGTTCAGAAAATAAATGGATGAATATCCAAAGGTACCTGTTGATTTCATCTGCTGGGAAAACAAAGGTAAACACTCACTTACCAGTATATTGTACACACACACACACATATATATATATATATATATATATATATATATATATATATATATATATATATATATATATATATGATTTTCTGAGTAGATCCTTCCATAGGAGAGTGCTCAATACTTTTTGGTAGAGCAAATAATAATAAAAATAAAAGGACAGGACAAAGACTTTATATTGAAACTCCATTTATCACTCGGTGATAAATGGAGTTTCAATAGAAAGTCTTTGTCCTGTCCTTTTATTTTTATTATTTTATATATCTTCTTTTACTTTCGGCTGCTCCCTTCAGGGGTCACCACAGCAAATCATCCGCCTCCACCTCACCCTGTTCTCCGCATCTTCTTTTCTGACTCCAACGACCTTCATGTCTTCCTTCACCACATCCATAAATCTCTTCTTTGGTCTTCCTCGAGGCCTTCTGCCTGGTAGTTCCAACCTCAGCATCCTACTGCCAATATACTCACTATCCCTCCTCTGTACATGTCCAAACCATCTCAATCTAGCCTCTCTGACTTTGTCTCCAAAACGTCACCCTATGCTCCTCTCTCTTCTGGAAGAAAGTATTCACCACAGCCATTTCCATCCTTTTTGCAAAATCTACCAACATCTGTCCTTCTGCGTTCCTGTCCTGGATACCAAACCTACCCATCACTTTCCTGCACCAACATGTCCATTGAAGTCTGCCCCAATGACCACTCTTTCACCTCTGGGGTTACTCTGCATCACTTCATCTAACTCCCTCCAGAATCTCTCCTTCTCTTCTCGCTCACATCCTGTCTGTGGGGCATAAGCACTAACAACATTGACCATCACACCTTCAATTTCTAACTTGAGACTCATCACTCTGTCTGACACTCTTTTCACTTTTAGAACATTCCTGACAAACTCCTCCTTCAAGATGACTCCGAATCCATTGCTCTTCCCATCCACACCATGATAAAACAGCTTAAACCCTGCTCCTAAGCTTCTAGCCTTGCGACCTTTCCACCTGGTCTCCTGAACACACAGTATGTCCACCTTCCTCCTCCGCATCATGTCAGCCAGCTCTCTACCTTTTCCTGCCATAGTTCCAACGTTCAAAGTCCCTACTCTCAGTCCTAGACTCATGCCTTTCCTCTTCACTCTCTGGCAACGGACACGCCTCCCACCTCTCCTTCTTCGACGTCTTCGACCAACAGTAGTCCAATTTCCATCAGCACCCTGTTGGTTGACGGCACTGGTGGCGGTCGTTGTTAACCCGGGCCTCGACCGATCCGGTATGTCATTCTTTCTTGTGATTCACATAGTTTATTTGGCATTTGTTTTACGCCGGATGCCCTTCCTGACGCAACCCTCTGCATTTATCCGGGCTTGGGACCGGCGTGAGGGAGAGACACTGGTTTGTGCACCTCCCCCCTCACGGCTGCATTTCATAACCCCTACACTTATGTAAGGAAAACCACAACAGTCAAATTAATAATACACAGTCCCTAGTGGATTAAAAATAACACACACACACACACACACACACACACACACACACGAGGAGGAGACAGAGAGAGAGAGAGAGAGAGAGAGAGAGAGAGAGAGATGAAAGTAATAGGGTTGAATTTTTAGCACATAGGTATAGAAATAACATGCGCTAAAGCCACATGGCATCAGAGAGGAAGGCTCTGCAAGGAATAATAAGGACTGCGGAGAGGATTATTGGGACTGAAATTCCTAACATAAATACAATTTACATGCAGCGCTGTCACAAAAGAATAGAAAGGATAATCAAAGACACATTACATCCAGCTCACTTCCTGATTAAACACAAACACTGCACATTGTCACACATAGAACTCGTTTCTTTAATAGCTTTCCTCCTGCTGCAGTGAGACTCTCAAGCCGAACAAAAAGATGGGCCCACTACATATATATATATATATATATATATATATACACATACATACAGTATATATGGATAATCTTCTTCTTCTTCTTTTCCTTTCGGCTGTTCCCTTCAGGGGTCGCCACAGCAAATGATCTGCCTCCATCTCTCCCTATCCTCTGCATCTTCTACTCTTAAAATGCAAATGATCAATACAGTATATATGGATAATATATATGCATATTTAATATTATATAACTGGGTGCAATATAATTTATGTTGTTGTGTCTAATGACTTTGTTGTTGCATCTACATTCCATTATCTTCTGTATCATTATGCTTATTATTATTCTCATCTTTTTATTTTTTATTTATGATTTATTTATTTATTTATTTACTTTATTTATTATTATTATTATTATTATTATGGGGCAGTGGTGGTCTAGTGGATAGGACACAGGATCGCTGATCCTAAGGTTGGGGGTTCGAGTCCTCACAGGGTTGTCACTGTCCCCCCAGTGCAGCTAACTGGGTTATCAAAGGTGGGACATGTCTCTCACTGTCTATGGTGGGAGGTTCATGTAAAAGAACCATTGCTGACTTTCGTAAAGAGTAGGCTGCAAAGTCGTCAGCGTGTTTCTGTCCCTTGCTAAAAGGGTTGTGACAGGAAGGGCATCCGACGTAAAAACCTCTGCCAAATCAAACGTGCGAATCAGATGATTCACTGTGGCGACTCCCGAGTAAAAGGGAAAAAGCCGAAAGGAAGACAGACAATTTACTATATTTTACTATAAGTGTACTGTCTACTGGGCCTGTGTAAGGTCCCTTTTATACAGACGACTTAGATACTTATTCTATAGCAGTATGTGCTCTTGCCGTTCTGAGCCGTCCTGTTTTTTCCATATCTTGTCTCTTTGCATGACCGCGCAAGAAATTCCTGTGTGTAAAAGCACAAATGGCAATAAAGAATCTTGAATCATGAATCCATACTAATAAGACTAATAGCACTGAGAACATTTTATTCAATCATTCATTCATTCATTGATTCTCTGAACCACTTCATCCTAATTAGGGTCACAGAGAGGCTGGTGTCCATCTCAGGGGTAGAGTGCACCCTGGACAGCTCGCCAGGCCATCGCACTGAGAGCTATGCAGCTCCACTTTACAAAAGTCAGCCATGGTTCTTTTACACAAACCTCACACCATAGACGACGAGAGACATGGCCAGCCTCTGATAACCCAGTCAGCCACCCTGGGGGGACAGCAGTGACAATTGTTGACAGTTGGGCTTGAATCAGTAATCCAGCACCTTATCACCTGCCCTGAGAGCATTTTTGTGTGTTTTACAAAATAATATATATTTTAAAATAAAAACTTAGAGCATCTTGGTGGAACATTGTCACAATGGTTCCAACATCTGCCTCACAGCAAGAAGGTCCTGGGTTTGACTCCTAGGCTTGAGTAGTTCTATGTGGAGTTTGCATGTTCTCCTAATGCTTGTGTGAGTTTCCACTGAGTACGCCAAACATGCACAGTAGGCCGATTGGCTGTTCTAAATCGCCTCAGTGTGTCTGTGCTTGTGTTAACCTGGCCTGGCAATAGCCTGGGGAGCTATCCAGGGTGTATCCTGCCTTTGTCCAAAGTCAACTGAGATGGGCCCAGCTTCCCCGTGACCCAAATTAGGAGTTCAGTAAATGAATGAATGATTAATGCCTCATGAGGCTGTTGTGTCTCCGTAATGAAGTGGAGGGGTATGATGTTAATGCCCTTCATAGTACTTCCAACACTTCCCTAATCCTTATTTTATAAGTATAATCGCTTTTTTCATACACCTAAAAAACGAGTCTGTTATATGTTGGACATTTGGAAAAAAAAAAATCTAGAAAGTCAGTACCCTCCGGAGTGCACACAGTAAGGGACTGTCGAGATGTTGAATTAGTTTCTGGTCCCAAAAAAATGCCAGATCTTGACAGTGCTGGAGGCGGAGAGCACTGCGCATGCGTCAACTTGGCAGTTCTGTTGAGTGTCGTCAGAAGCAGCATGGCGGCCAAGGTGACTCTGGCTTTACACACCCGCTTTATCTAGGATAAAGAACGCGCTTTTGTGTGGACTTGGAAGTTGTATCCGAGTTTTACAGAATGGCAGTTGTTTTGGTCGAAATTAAGAGGGTGAACGTTGCCATCCTGGTGGTGGGTTTAGCTTGGGCTAGCTAGTTAGCATGCTTTCTGTTTTGCTTTGCTGCTGCGTTAGCTTGTTAGCACTGAATCACAGAGAAAAATACTGCACCTCAAACCGGGTAGCAGTGGGCTTTAGCCCTCTCGCACTCCATGAGATAAGTTTTATATTATTTTTCTGTTACTGTGTGTTAAATATGGGGCTTTGTCATGTTTATTTCTTCATCAAATCCCCTGTTTAAGCCTTTGTAAATTGGCTTCAGAGGGAGTAAATATTGACACTCCCTTGTGTCTATTGCTGTTTATGATTAGAATAATGTCCAGTGGTTAGTGTTCAGTTTCTTTGTTTTTTTTTTAATGATTATGTTAATTATTAAGTAAGTTATGGATACATTTTAATCTAACAGGTCCTCACCATCCAGTTCAAGGTGCCTTCCTGAAGCCCATTCAGGTGCAGGAAGTGCCCTTGGTTGTGTTGCTGATAGGATTTCTAGCGTGAAGGTTGAGTGTCTCAGGCCTAAGGACTAATGTTCTCAGTGACCCAGGGACTGTGTATAAGTTTACCTCCAGTCTGGACAGTCTGAAAGTAAAAGCAATTGTTTTACTTCTGAAGGATGTAATGTTCAGAGAGGGATGGCAGCCTGACTCAGTGCTGTGCTCTTTACTCTTTTCAGGTGCAGTCAACCAAAAGGGCTGATCCCAATGAGCTCAAGCACATCTTTCAAAAGGTGAGACGTCTTTTACTCCTGACCTTTCAAAATCGTGTTGGTTTGGGTTCTGTTCGAGGATGGACTCTAAATCCGGGGTCCCCAAACTTTTTCCTGCGAGGGCCACATAATGTTTCCCTTCTCTGATGGGGGGCCAAGGTCAGTTTGTAACAAAAAAAGCGTGACAATTGCAGGGCTGCCGAAATGTAAACATTTACTGTTTTCCAGTAAGGCACGCATGACCAAACATTAGTAACCCTTTCCAGGACCTTCACAGAGAAAAGTCAGGAAATAAATAATAAAAGAAACTCTGCTTGCTATCAGTTGAGCAGCCCGAAAGCTGCCCGAACAGACGACTGGTTCGGCCGAGCCTGGCGTACAAATCTATTGTCCTGAGCTAACCGTCCACTTTTTAGCTTTGAGTTTGTCTACTGGCATTTGGCCTTGCGAGCGATCATACTCGTCTTTGTGACGGGAATCAGAGTGTCGGCGCAGGCTGTATTCTTTGAATATCACCACCGCCTCTTGACAGATGATACAATCAAACTTTTCTTTGCATTGAACAAAAAAAAAAAAATTATCGTTAGTCTACTGCAGGTTAAGTACCCTGCATTCTCGATCAAATTTTCTCTTCCATAATCTTTTCACCATTATTCCATTCCATTTGACAGGGGAGAATCTAGGATATTTGTTTCAGGGTAGAAGGGAGGAATAGTTCCTAGGTGTGTATTAGTCTTGTTCACGTGGCCAGACTAATAAAAATAATTAGTAAGAAAATAAATTAAATAATTAGTAAAATAATTAGTAAGAAAAACCAGACTAAGAAAAAAATAATTAATCTCTGGAATTGTAGTTTCGTAGTTTGGGGACCACTGCTCTGAATAAACATTACAAAGTCATGCACAGGTTTTGAAATTTACAGTTACGGGTGAAGGCAAGTAAATCGAGGCGAGTAAATAACTCGATTGTTTTACATGTTACACTTTTATAAGCAGTTTCAAGATGAATCCCAAATATGATGATCAGTGACGGTGATCAAAGCAAATTCAACATGGCAGCTGCGTTGGATAATTGGGTTTGTACAATTAAATTGACCCAATATCCACCCCAGAGATGCTGATGAGTGATGCTGTTTTTGAATTTGTGTATGTAATGCAACTATGCTTGGATGGATGGACAGACGTTGCTTGTTACTTTGCCCAGTGGGCTGAGGGTTAAAAAGCACTCACTCGGTTACAGATTCACAAATGAAAATCATGCAGCACCGATGCTCCTGTCTTCAAACAGAGAACCCTTCATAGATCAGTGACTGAACATCTTTGAATGGCGGTTGCTAAGCATCTCGGGGGTGTTGCTGTTTCTGCCAAGTTCAACTCGTTCGTCAGAGGATCAGCCTCTGTGAGCCAGTGTACGCCTCTGATCTCTGACTCAAAGCTCACTGAGTGGGTCTGGATCTCAAATGAATAGAATAGATTATTTGTTGAGATGGGTCAAGATGGGACTTTATTTAGTAGCAAAAGATATTAAAATAGTCAGTTATTATTAAACTGAAGCATGACGGCTTTGTATTTGGTTAGCAACTTTATATAATTGTGTGTGTGTACAGGTCCTTCTCAAAAAATTTGCATATTGTGATAAAGTTCATTATTTTCTGTAATGTACTGATAAACATTCGACTTTCATATATTTTAGATTCATTACACACAACTGAAGTAGTTCAAGCCTTTTATTGTTTTAATATTGATGATTTTGGCAAAAAAGTAAAGAAAAACAAAAAATCCCTATCTCAAAAAATTAGCATATTTCATCCGACCAATGAAGTGTTTTTAATACAAAAAAGTCAACCTTCAAATAATTATGTTCAGTTATGCACTCAATACTTGGTGGGGAATCCTTTTGCAGAAATGGCTGCTTCAATGCGGCGTGGCATGGAGCCAATCAGCCTGTGGCACTGCTGAGGTGTTATGGAGACCCAGGATGCTTCGATATCGGCCTTAAGCTCATCCACAGTGTTGGGTCTGGTGTCTCTCAACTTTCTCTTCACAATATCCCACAGATTCTCTATGGGCTTCAGGTCAGGAGAGTTGGCAGGCCAATTGAGCACAGTAATACCATGGTCAGTAAACCATTTCGCAGTGGTTTTGGCACTGTGAGCAGGTGCCAGGTCGTGCTGAAAAATGAAATCTTCATCTCCATAAAGCTTTTCAGCAGATGGAAGCATGAAGTGCTCCAAAATCTCCTGATAGCTAGCTGCATTGACCCCGCCCTTGATAAAACACAGTGGACCAACACCAGCAGCTGACATGGCACCCCAGACCATCACTGACTGGGTACTTGACACTGGACTTCAGGCATTTTGGCATTTCCTTCTCCCCAGTCTTCATCCAGACTCTGGCACCTTGATTTCTGAATGACATGCAAAATTTGCTTTCATCCGAAAAAACTACTTTGGACCACTGAGTTTTCTGGTTCAAAAGTGACTTGACCTGGGGAATGCGGCACCTGTAGCCCATTTTCTGCACACGCCTGTGCACGGTGGCTCTGGATGTTTCTCCTCCAGACTCAGTCCACTGCTTCCACAGGTCCCCCAAGGTCTGGAATCGGCCCTTCTCCACAATCTTCCTCAGGGTCCGGTCACCTCTTCTGGTTGTGCAGCGTTTTCTGCCACACTTTTTCCTTCCCACAGACGTCCCACTGAGGTGGCTTGATCGAGCACTCTGGGAACAGCCTATTCGCTCAGAGATTTCTTTCTGTGTCTTACCCTCTTGCTTGAGGGTGTCAATGATGTCCTGGACAGCAGTCAGGTCGGCAGTCTTACCCATGATTGCGGTTTTGAGTAATGAACCAGGCTGGGAGTTTTTAAAAGCCTCAGGAATCTTTTGCAGGTGTTTAGAGTTAATTGGTTGATTCAGATGATGAGGTTAATAGCTCGTTTAGACTACCTGAACATGATATGCTAATTTTTTGAGATAGTAATTTTGGGTTTTCATGAGCTGTATGCCAAAATCATCAGGATTAAAACATGAGCCACACAACAGTATTCCAGCCAATCAGCAACTGGTACTGTTTGGTCGGACTTGGCATAAACTGTCTTTGGGGGGCTTTTTTTTTGGCGGGGGGGCGTCTCATGGTAGTAGGTGTCCATGAATTTTAGGTGGCAGAGGTTGTTCAGTTAATTTCAGTTCATTTTCTCTAACCGCTTCATCCTAATTAGGGTTGCGGGGAGGCTGGTTCCCATCCCAGCCAACTTGGGGCGAGGGCAGAGTACACCATGGGCAGCTCGCCAGGCCATCGCAGTGCGATGTTAGAGAGGTTGTTAAAAAAAAGGCAGAGGTTGTTAAAAAAAAAAAAAACAGTGACAAGAAGTGTGTGTGTTTGTTTGGGTTTTAAGTATAAATATCACCAATCGTTTTCCAATGTTGAATATTCATTAGGAATAGAGTTTAATGTTGAAGATTTTGTCACGTACTCAATTATACAGTGTTGTAGTGAAACGGAGCTCACGACTGTCCTGAAACTGTGCAGAAAGGTTAACAATTAAGGCAAAAGAAAAAGAAAGGATGAACCCAAAGGTAATGGAACACTACCTATTATAAATAGAGACCAAGTTCCTTGAGGAACTCTTTTTAGTGATTTTTTTTTTTTTTTTTTTTTAGTGATTTATTTATTTTTTTCTTTTTAAAGTTCAAAGGTATTTTAACATAATAGAAAATGTAAATAGCCTTGTGGCATTGACGTTCATTACTTTTTTTTTCTCCTCTTTGATCACTCAGACATGTCACCAGTTCCCAGTGTTGAATACTGACTGTATTTGTCAGTTTGTTCAACCTCGGTGTGTTCATTTTGATTTTTTTTCTTCACCGTACAGGAGTGTGCGAGTGTACACTTGTGCTAAGTGAGGATTCAGGGACAGGCTTTGGGCTTTTATACTCCTGATGCTTTTCTGATCGAGTACTGTATTGTCATTACTGGTTACTATTTTAGAATTATTCACCCCTTGATGTCACCCACTTAAAGTCCAGCAGTTGGTCTGTGGGTGTTGTATGTAAAATATAAGGCATTATTTTAATCCCTGTGTAGGCGTGTCACTTTGGGTTGCTGAACTTTAAGTGACACATGGAGTGTATTAAATGCATAATATTGTATGATGAACTATAAAGATAAATTCCAGATGTGTCTCTGTGGAATGCTGTAGTGTGACAGGCTGTGATCTATACACTCTGTCGAGGGCAAAATGTTCACGAAAAATGTTACCAAAGGGGATAAAAAAATTTAATTCTAACAATCATTTCATATGAGTATGAATTATTGATAATTAGCCAATTTAGTGCTAATAAAATATTTTATGCAGATATAACTGGGTTATCAAAGGCGGGCCATGTCTGTCACTGTCTATGGTGAGAGGCATGTAAAAGAACCATTGCTGACTTTCGTAAAGAGTAGCTGCAAAGTCGTCAGCATGTTTCTGTCCCTTGCTAAAAGGGTTGTGACAGGAAGGGCATCCGACGTAAAAACCTCTGCCAAAAATCAAAATGTGCGAATCAGATGATTCGCTGTGGCGACTCCCGAGTGAAAGGGAAAAAGCCGAAAGGAAGACAGACAGAATTATGTCATGTGACTGGCAGCCTTTTTTTTTTTTATATATAATTTTTTTTTTTGGGAAAAAGCCTACGAAAACATCAGGTCCTTATTAATTTGTTTATCTTGTAAAGTGAAGTTGTAAGTTTGTAAAGTCTGAAGGTTTTGTTGCTGTTTCTGTGAAATTATTACCCAGTGGACGTGAATTAATCTTTGTTGCCTTTTATATTGTTGAAAAAAGTATCTAGTTGTAAAAATGTTCATGAATTCTCATGTGTTGGGTACAATATATGTTTCAAATTTTTTAAACACTGAAGTACAGGAATAAAGAATTTTTACTTTAAAAAGGTAAAAAAAAAGTTACCGTTAGAATAATAGAAATACCGTTAGAAATCATAGTACAGTGATCCCTCACTTTCTGTGGTTAATGAAGACCAAGACCCCGTCCCATGACCGCCAAATTCTGCAAAGTAGGATTGACAACCCCCCCCCCACTGATGTATACGTATGTGTGTGTATGTATGTATATATATATATATATATAATATTATTTATATTATATTAATTATTATATTTATAGTGTGTATATATATATATATATATTATTATTATTATCAGTTAATACATATTCAATGCTGTAAATGCTTATAATAATTAAACATTGAAAAATAATGCATAAGATGTAAATAAAATATAAATACGCACAGACATACAGACGCGCGTGCACTCAGATGCGCAGCTCACATAAAAATGTAAGTAGTTTTGTTGGGGGGTTTGGGTTGTTTTTTGTTTGTTTGTTTTTTGCTGCATAATTGGCCTTGTTTTGTGGCATTTCCCTTAACTTTCCATCTACTTTTCCTTAATTTCCTTTTTTTTTCTATGAATATTTTCGAAAAGCCTGTGATGCACTGAAGCCGTAGAAACCGAAGCAGGAAGTAGCGAGAGATCACGATTCAGTTCAGACATTCAGAGAGATGTGAGCTGATCTGTGCATAGCTAAAAACAAGTAGATTTTCGTTACGTCAGTTACACTGTGTTTTTAGGAAAAAGTGCCTGCAGACTGAAGGAAAGCGATGTTTTTCGGGTTTAACTTAAACACAGTCAGTGTATCTGTTTCCTAAAAATTGAATGAAAAACAGTGAATGAGTTTGTTAATTTCATTCTGAATGTTACATCAGTTTCTGCGCAATTGCCCTGGAGTGGGTTTACTGAGATATTTAATAACGTGTGGATTATTATAGCATAGAGAACAGCACTGGCCACAACAGACTCATCAAACATCCTGAGTCATGTCCGGTTGATGTTAAAAGACCTTAAAGTTCTCAATAAGTAGAGGCGGCTCGAACGCTTCTTGTAAAGTGAGGTGCTGTTCTTTAACCCGGTCCAGTTAACTGTCAATATGAACTCTGAGAAATCCTCCACCGTTTCAATAGGGTCGCGGTGAATGGAAACAGGGGTCACTGGTGTTTTGAATCTCCAAAGATCCACAATCAGTTCCTTGGTTTTTGTCACATTAAGCTGCAGATGATTCTTCTCACTCCATCTGACGAAGGAATCAACAGCAGCCGATATTCCACCTCCTCACCTGCACCGACACATTCGACGACAGCAGAGTCAGCAGAAAACCTCTGAAGATGACGCTTCTCTGTGCAGTAGCAGAAGCATGTTGTGTACAGAATGAAGAGGAAAGGGCAGAGGACGGTGCCTTGTGGTGCTCCAGTGTGGCCGACCACCGTGTTCGACACGCAGTGCTTCAGGCGAACATGCTGGGGTCCTCTGGTCAGTCCCGAGCTGCGTTAACAATATACAACACAAATATGCTCAGCCGAGAGGAAGGATAGGAACTTGTGTGCTTTTGTGTTGTATGGGTGTCAGTTTTCCCGTGGATTAAAAAAATGTATAGAATTCGTTCATATATTTAATATTAAAGTCGTTGATTATTAAAAATATTAAGAAGTGAGGATGGGGGTTGAGAAAGTCCTGAAGTTCTTCCACAAACCCAAATCACATATAGACTGATAGAGCTGGCTGTCGTTCATATGGGATGAGACTGGGTGGAATAACTGCTGTATTGTGTCCACTCTTAAATTGTGAGAAATTAAATGTGAGTGTAGAGTTAGCCAAGTGTGGAGGGGATTGTTTCTTGTTTAAAAAAAAAAAAAAAAAAAAGAAGGAGAAGAAGAATGTCTAGAGTGTTTGGATAGGCCGTCCAGCTCGTGTTCGTGATTAGCTTGGCACAAGTCATTTTCATTTTGTGTAGATGTCACTACTAGTGGTATATGTGGTGATATCCTAGTAGTAGGTTAGCCAATCAAAACATGCAACCGCTCATTCAGTATGTGTGGAAATTTTCGGAAAGCCTGTTAATGTCGTACAGATCAGGATGGTATCAGGTGACGCTGTTTTCGCTGGAATGCTGTGCGAGCTGTTTCCTGATTTGTGGGGGTGAAATATTTAACTCTTGTTTTGTTTGGGATTTTATTTAGAAATGTAGTTCTGATTCAACACGAATCTCACAGCTAGTAAGTCTCAGCGCAAAGAAGCTCCTATGCATGAATCAACTTTTCAAAATATTACTCAATAAAGTAGAAATTGTGGGCAGTGATGGCCTGGTGGTAAAGGTGCTGGATCGCTGATTCTAAGGTCAGGAGTTCGAGTCCCACTCTCCACAAGGTTGTCACTGTCCCCCCAGGCCGGCCATGTCTCTCACTGTCTATGATGTGAGGTTCATGTAAAAGAACCATTGCTGACTTTTGACAAGAGTAGCTGCATAGCGGTCAGCGTGTTTTGGCCCCGTGATGGCCAGTGAGCTGACCAGGGTGTAATCTGCCCTTGTTAAGAGAGAGCGGATACATGCAAGGGCCAGTGATGCCAGAAGCATGTCAACACACCAGTAACCAGTAATAATGTACAAATCAAAACATTCAATACATTGTTGTTCACCTTTAGATTTATTTTTATTTTCTTCGAGAGGTTCGATCAAGAGGAAAACTTCTCGCAATCCCCGAAACCAACACTGAGGTGTGAGAAGGATTTAAAGATCTATTTTGTAACGTTTCAAAGAGGAAAACCCAAACGTTGTTTGTATAGCACGTTTCATATACAGGCAATTCAACGTTGTTTACATAAAACATTCAAAAAAGGAAAACAGAACAGGTTTAAATAGAACAAGAGGTCCAATGCAGCCGTAATTTACAGTGCAGTTTGGGGGATTAATGAAGGGCGGCAGAAAATAGAAAACCTTGAAACCTTGATTTAATAGAGCGGACTGGGTTATAAGAGGCCAGCCACATCTCTCACTGTCCATGGTGAGAAGAATGTAAAAAAAATACACGGCTGTCGTTCATAAGGAGCAGCTGCAGAGCTGTTGGCGTGTTTCTGTCCAGGGTGTATTCTGCCCTCGCCCAGAGTCGGTGAAGACCTAGTCTCCCTGCCACCCTAATTAGGCTTAAGCGGTTCAGAAAATGAATTAAAAGTGTTTCAACAGACCTGCAGTTTTCTGGGAGATTGTTCCACTTGTGAGGAGAACCCTGAGCCTCTCCAGGTTTAGTTCTGACTCTGGGGACAGAAACCAGACCTTCCCCTGTTGGTCTGAGGGCTCGTTCATAACAGCCAGAAGATCGGTGATGAATTTACCCCTAAACCATTCAGTGCTTTATAAATTGACAGGAGTGTTTTGAAGTTGATCCTTTGACAGACAGGAAGTCCGTGCAGAGAGCTGAGCACTGAAGTCACATGATCCACTTTCCATCCATTATATGGTCCAGAAAGGTGTTTATTTACTTGTGGTATTCCGGCACTCATTAAGACTTCTAATTTCACTCAAAATTTTGTTATGGAGTATGAAACCTTTGCCTTTAATTCTAACGTGGTGAATAAACTCGTTTTTTGGAACTTTTGGTTCTTTGGACGTGTGAAATTGACCGTAAAACTCGCCGAGCTGGGGCACAAAGGAATTTGGAAATAGTTGTGATTAGTTGAGATTATTATATAAACAATAACACATGTTCTTTTGAATAAAGTCATGTATGTGAAAGAGAGAGAGAGAGACAAAGAAAGAAAGAGTGTGTGTGTGTGTGTGTGTGTGTGTGTGTTGCAGAACAATAGCAATGCAGCAAAAAAATTTAAAACCCAAAGCCACGCCTTTTCTCGACTAGCACACAAGTGATGTGGGTGGAGCTTGAGTGTTTTAACCTGTGTTGAGCCATATTAAGGCAGTGGTATGGTTGATGCAGGACGTGTGTGCGTGTGTTTCAGTATGCCAGCGTTGTGGATAAGGATGGCGAGCGCTTCATGACCCCCAGTGACTTTGTGCAGAAGTATTTAGGCCTCCACACACAGATCCATCACAATCCCAAAACTGTGCAGCTGCTCGCTGGAGTGGCAGATACCACCAAGGACGGGTAAGACCAACATCTCTGTGTCTCATCCTCTCGAATCTCATCTCCATCTCGTCTTGACTCTCTCTCTCTCTCTCTCTCTCTCTCTCTCTCTCTCTCCTTTCTGAGGGTCTTCCCTCTATCGCCTTTTTTTCTTCCCCCTGCATGGTCTGTGCACAGTCTCGACTCTCCGTCTCATCCTGCCTGTGCTGTTTTCTCCTCCGTCTCTTATTTCCTGACACCTGGGGAAGTAATAGCTGTATTACTAGATGTTTTGTATCAGGAATTGCTTCCGGGTTATAGTGTGTGTGTGTGTGTGTGTGTGAGTGAGTGAGTGTGCATGAAAGAGATTCCCTTTTGTTCTGCTGATTGTGGCGCTGTATCTTGCAGGGCATTGCAGCAGCAACGCACGCATAACATAAAACTGTGCAAAAGTGCTGTCTCTCTCTGCGCTCCTTCCTGTCTCCTCTACAGCTCAACAAAGTCTACGTTTAATCTCCTTCATAAATTATCCTCACGTTCCTTTACAACCAGTGGACGCTGACGTGATGAAGTGCACACTCGCTTTTTTTTGGCCCGTTTCTGGTCACTTAATAACGGCGCACATAGGAAACTGACCAAAACACCAAACATAGGATTTCTCAGTGGCTTATAAATATATTTAAAACAAGACGTTCTGTTTCGGAGTTGCACAGAATTGACTGCGTTCTACCCCTTTTACTCCAGTATCGTGACCGAGGAAAGGAAACTCGGGCTTGTGGCTTTGAGATTAAACCAAGTGCATGCTTGCCCTCACACGCTCTCTCTCGCTCTCGATCTCTCTCTCTCTCTCTCTCTCTCTCTCTCTCTCTCTCTCTCTCTCGCGCGCTCCCTCCCTCTCTTGCTCGCTATCTCTCTCATGTGCTCTCTGTTATAATTGGCGTGTTCTGCAAAAAAAAAAAAAAAAAAAACCCTCATTACCTGAGACGTTGTAGCTCAGTGTAGCTGCAGCCAGGCTAGTTTCCTTTGGTGCAGGTCTCGTGCCGTGTAGTAGGATTGAAAGTCACCAGGAATCACCTGATAGAAGATTCTCATTCTACTTGGGTGTGAATTTAATGTTTTATTGCAGTTGTGTAAATGTCCTGGTTCAGTATTACAATTTTGCTGCAAGTTGAACCGCATTTTACATGTAAAACGTGTGATTCGTTCCAAGGCCCCCAATACTACCCCTAAATCCTTTAAAAATTATAAAAGTATATCTTTTAAGACCTACTTCTGCTTCGATATCGAACCAATGGTAGACGGGTTTAACCATATTCCTTTGCGATATCACTCAACCGCACGCCACAAGCCCGCTTCTTCTTTTCACTCGCACTGGGAATCACACGCGCATGCGCGTGTGTTTGCTTGCGCGCATGTGTGTTGACCATGTCTTCTTCAGAGTTATAATCTTACAAATGTTTATGCAAGTTTAAAAGCCTGAGCCAAAAGATAAAGTTGCAATGAGCACATTCGAAAAACTCATGAAACAACAGTAACTGTCCTTTACACGAAAAGCATTATGAGTGCTTCATAACAGCCAATAGGAGGGAGCTGCGTCATCCCTCCTAGCCAATGGGATGCCAGCGGGTGGGATGTTGGGAGATAGTCAATGGGAGAGCAGCTTGAGTATTGTTTGAATGGCACGTTTGGCCCGTTTCGTAAGGACAACTTGTTTCGTATACAGAGACAAAAAATTTTGGAAAATGTTTTTCGTAACCTGGATTTTTCGTTTGCTGAGACTATCGTAAGGTGAGGTACCACTGTATTTATTTACTTCAACAAAACATCATGTGCAGCTGGAGTGATGTTCTTACTCCTGGTGTTTATTAGAAATGTGAAAAGTTGTACGAGTAAAGTTTCTCACTTCCTCGTTTTATTGAGCGATGATTTTATTTTGTGTGTGTGTGTGTGGGGGGGTTGTTTCCATTCGTGTTACTTGAGCACATTTTCTCATGATCTTTAGTCTGAAACTGAAACTCCAAACTTCCTTCTCGCTATTCAGTGTCATCTGAATTCAGACTGAATAAGAAACCCCTCATGCAAATGTTTTAAGTCTACAGTGTGACCTGTTGTCCAGGAAGCCCCGCCCTCTTTCTGGCATCTCATTTTATTCATTTCACTTCCAAAATCAACCTGAGGTCACTTGAATGTTGATCATTTCAGGTATATATTCACAATATATATTTTATAACTTGTTCATATAAAATATATCTTTTTTTAAGTTATATTTTAAGTATTACATCAAAAATGTAACGCAATAAAACACTCCATCGGGACGTTAGGAAACGCTGAAGGACACATTCGGATTAAAATGGGCTCTTTAAACCCAACAATTAGCGAGATGACGCCTGCAGGCTGCGTCCCCAGTCACCCTTGACCTCAGTGAAGAGTCTCAGAGCCGTCCAAACACTCTGACTCGGTCTTTAGTGGGGGTTTTTCGTCCGTCTCTGAGCTAAACAGGGCTCTGGGTGTTTTCCTGGATCTACAGTAATGTAATAATGTTTTGTTCTCATCGCTGTGGACTCGGACATTACACTGATCCGTTCAGTGCCGTTTTTCATAAAGTTCTGGAGAACAGTTGCTGTTTTGTGATTATGTAAGTTTAACATTGGCACTCGTTTACTACAGATGTTTACTACAGATGTTTTTTCTATGTTGGTTAAAGCACAAAAAACAAGTAATATCACTCTCTGTTTTCTTTTTTTCTATATCTGTCTCTTTCTCCATGTCTCCCCTTCTCTCTCTCTCTTTCTCTCTCTATGTATTGCTCTCTCTCCGTATTGTTCTCTCTTTCTCACTCTGTATTGCACTCTCTCTCTCTCTCTCTCTCTCTCTCGCTCGCTCTCTGCTGCCTGTCTTTCTCCATTACCATCTTCTCTCTGTCTGCCCCGCCCCATGTTTCTGTTTACTTGTACATCTTTCTCGATCTCTCTCTTTCACTTTGTGTCCATTTTTTTCTCTCTCTTTTCTCCCTTCCCCTTTTCCCACTCTTTCTGTCTGTCTATATATCTGTCTCTCTGTCTTTCTCTCTGTTTCTCTTTCTTTTCTTGTTTCTTTGTATCTCTCTTTCTCTCTGTCTGTCCATATTTATGCCTGTTGTTCTGTTTGTCTCCCTCCCTCTCTACTTCTCCATGTGCCCCCCCCGAAGGTTGATTTCGTTCCAGGAGTTTCTGGCCTTTGAGTCCATCCTCTGTGTGCCAGATGCTCTTTTCATCGTGGCCTTCCAGCTGTTCGATAAAACCGGGACTGGCGACATCTCCTTCGGTGAGCATATACATCACGTTCCTCATGTTGGCTTTGTCTCCACATTTCTCTGCTCAACAACAGGTGTTCCGGTGAGACGTTATTCCCATAGCGCCCCCTGCCCGCCCAAACTGTTTCCTTTTGGAAAATCCGACATGCTGCGTTTTGTTCTCTCTGATGGATTTCTCTAAGGTTTCGAGTGATGTATGATTTCCTTTCTCATCCCAAAATGATCCTTCAGGTATTCAGGATTGATCACAGATATCATGGAACTTCTCGCTTCAACACAATGTTCGGTTTCCACTCAGGTTGCGTCACTACACTTGAGAAACATGGTGTTTGTTCAAGAGTTACAGAATGGATGTGTTTACTTCTGTGCAGGCAGTTTTCTGTTCGTGTTTCAGTAAACACACACACACACACACACACACACACACACACACACACACACACACACACCGTAAAGATGACACTACCATCTGGTTGAACTTTCCGTTTACCCAAACTGTAATTTTTTTTATTTTACATAGAGGAAATATTTTTGTTGACTCTGTCTGGTCTGCCTTGATCTTTCTCTGTCTGTCTTTCTGTCTCTCTGGCTCTGTGTAGAGAATGTGCGTGATATATTCAGCCAGACGACGGTGCATCACCACATCCCCTTCAACTGGGACTGCGAGTTCATCCGCCTTCACTTCGGCCACAACCGAGCCAAACACCTCAGCTACCTGGAGTTCACCCAGTTTCTACAGGTATCACACACACCCTGGAGAACTTCTCACCTCGTCCATTCCCATCAGGCAGTGGGGCACTGCTGCTCCGGCACCTGCTACATGACCTAATTTGTGTTTATTCACGAGGAACCTTTATCCGTTTTTGAAATGAGTTGCAATCACACACCCAGGTGAAGATCTGAGGTGCCGCTGTGTGCTTTGAGAGCACGCAAGTTTGAGGAAGTGTAATTATACCCGCAATGTCCCAGAACAGCAGAACTGATGGGACAGACTCATTTAAACACTCTTGACATTCTGTTCTCACATCCTCGTGTGTGATCGAGTCGAGCTAATAAGCCACTCATGCTTATCGAGGGTGTGGAATGGGTGTATCTTGGGGGTGGGGTGTTTAGAGGAGGTGTAAATTATAATTTGTGGAATGGAGGGTGTGGTTTCTTCAGGGTATGAAAGGGTACAGCCTCTAGAGCTTGCTGATGGAGTGTGACTTCAGGAAGTGGAGGAAGGGGTGTGGCTCATAGAGGGTACCATGTGGATGGTATGGGTTAAAGATGGTACAAAAGAGGTGTCGATCACAGAGGGTGTGGATTCTAGGTTGCTAAAAGGGCGTGGCTTATAAAGAGTAAGGAAGGAGTTGTGGTTTGTAGGATGTGTGAAAGCGGTGTGGCTCACAGGGGGTGGAGCTTATGGATGATTGGATAGGGGTGCACGTGCTGGAGGGTCCAGAATGGGTGTGGCTCACAGGAATGTGTGAATTAAAACATGAGGATGAGGTTTTGACTGATAGAGAGGGTGTGGTGGGGTGGAGCTTATAGATGGAAGGGAAAGGGTGTGGTGAAAGAGGATGTGGGTTAAATAAGAGATAAAGAGCAAATAAAATCACTAACGAGTGTCAGTCTCTGTATGTGTGATGACCTTAAAACCACATCACCTTGCTCTCGCTCTCTCTCTCTCTCTCTCTCCCTCTCCCTCCCCCCCCCTTATAATACTAAATTGTTTAATATAAAATCAGGGGTGATTGCTCCCCCTCTGTATCTCCCCTCCTCTCTCTGCCCCTCCCTCCCCTCTATCTCTTTCCCTCTGTAACCCCCCCCCTCCCTCTTTCCCCTAATAATACCACATCATTTAATATAAAGGTTCTCTTTCTCTCGCTGGTTTATTATCATAATTAAAGAAACATTGTTTTGTTGAAATGTTTTTTTCTGTTGCGCTGCACGTTCGTGTCAGACCGGTCTGACAGAGTTTATTTTTGTCCCCTTGTTGTTTCCATAGGAGCTGCAGTTGGAACACGCCAGGCAGGCGTTTGCACAGAAGGACAAAGCCAAAACCGGGATGATTTCAGCGATGGACTTCAGTGACATCATGTCCACCATCAGACATCACATGCTGACCAGTTTCATTGAGGAAAATCTGGTGTCAGTAAGTGTGTGTGGTGGGGGTGAGGGGTGTGGTGGGGTGGGGGTGGTTCTCTTTAATCTGGGTCAGTCATCTGAGTCATCCTGTAAGTATTAAACACTAAAAACAGTTCTGACACTCGTGCTGGTCGCCCTGGAGATTTCCGGAGCCTTTTCCCCCCCAGAGCGCTTTTAGTGCTGAAATGAAGCAAGTGGCCTATTTGATGTGCGTTCTGTTACCATAGCAACACACTGTCATCAAACTCATCAGAAGAGATTACAACAGGATATACAGGATTCATTAAACATTAAATACTTCATCATGTTTATGTCACTCATCACCAACTGTAAAAACATTTTGCAACTTGGATTATTTGCTGTCTCAAATTTCTCATGAGTGTGAATAGTTGTCTGTTTTGGTCTGTGATGGACCGGCAAGCTGTTCAGGGTGCACCCCGCCTTTGCCCCATGTCGGCTGACATAGGCTCCCCTCCAATATTAAGCTGTTCCGTGATTGGGTGAATGAGTAGTTTGAGAATATCCTGTTGTGACATCATGACGTGTCGTCCCCAGGCAGCCGGTAGCGGTACGTCTCACATGGTCAGCTTCTCGTACTTCAACGCCTTCAACTCACTCCTCAACAACATGGAACTCGTCCGCAAAATCTATAGCACGCTCGCCGGCAGCCGCAAAGACACACTCGTCACCAAAGGTATGGCAACAAGCGGTGTGTTTACTGTGTAATACGTAATAAACATCTTTAGCATTTTGGAGTAGTTTTTTTTTTTTTTTTTTTTTAATTATATAAAACCATTTCTGGGTGTGAAAGGTTCTTATTATTGTGCCGTGATGGTATCCGAGTCAGTGTGTGTGTCTCTCTCTCTCTCTCTTTCTCTGTCTCTCTCTCTCTCTGTAGAGGAGTTTGTCCATGCGGCGAATAAGTTTGGTCAGATCACTCCCATGGAGATCGATATCCTGTATCAGCTCTCCGGCCTCCACTCCCAGACTGGGTACAACATCCATTTCTTCTTCTTTTCCTTTCGGCTGTTCCCTTCCTTACCTTCAGGGGTTGCCACAGCCATTTAACAGTGTTTAAAGACAGTTGGCCACTTGAACTGATCACGCCATGCATTAACCAACCACAACACACAAGCGAGGTTTCTATGGTAACTGCTGTAGGTCCTACAAGAAGTTGCCCTGTACATGGTGCCCCATATAGCTCCATCCGCAGTCAGACTGTGGTCCTTGGGTGCTGAATGTCACGTGTGCCTCTCGTTATTTTTTCCTCTTTGGGAATCAAGTATTAATGTAATTACAAATGTTGTGAGAATAGATGTTAAGGTCGCCAAAACTCTGAAGAGCATTGGAAGTATTATTTTTATGCAATTTACCGATGAAAGCCCCGAATTTCATGACTGGTTGCATTTAACGTGTTTGTTATTGCCCGCCAAACCCTTGACACATGGATACTGGGACTGTTGTAGGAACAGGATGTATATATGTATTGTTTGTCCATTGTTTCTCCTCTAGGCGTCTAAACCTGTCTGATATAGAGCGGATAGCTCCTCTGGAGGAGGGCGCGCTGCCATATCACCTGGCGGAGGCGCAGAAACAGGTAGGTGTACCATATGATCAGACTGTGTGGGGGTTTGCATACTGTTTTTTTTTTTTTTTTGGGTGGGGTTGAACTAGAGCAATATATGCTTATCGGATCTCTCTCTCTCTCTCTCTCACAGATGCATGGTGATACATCTCGTCCAGTGTGGCTCCAAATCGCCGAGTCAGCATATCGCTTCACTCTGGGCTCTATTGCTGGAGGTGAAGCCCACACACACACTCACGCGTATTTAGTTTCCAGCACCTCCTCCTCTTTAAAACACAGTTGCACTCCAAAATAAAACTCGTCCAAACTTACTTTTAGTTATATCACGTGGAATAATTTTAGCTGTCGCACCTGAACACCACTGTATGATCCAGCTGTATGAACACTCCTTTTCTAAATCTTCCCCGTGCTGATTTTCGATGAATAATCAGAGCATTTAACGTGTGTGTAGCAACGGGGGCGACGGCGGTGTACCCTATCGATTTGGTGAAGACGCGGATGCAGAACCAGCGCTCCACCGGGTCCTTCGTAGGAGAGCTCATGTACAAGAACAGCTTCGACTGCGCCAAGAAGGTCCTGCGCTACGAGGGGTTCTTCGGGTTCTACAGAGGTAACGCATTCATCGACTCTTTCAGCGACATATGGATGAATTCTCCACCTGCTCGGTCTTCGGATGTGAAGCGTAGAGTAACTTAAACAGTCTCCAAAAGGCCTCGTATTTAAGTTAGCTGATGTTTTGCGAGTTAGCCGTCTGTGCTTGTGTCATGTTGTAATTTGTGTTTATTCCCGTCAGGTCTCATTCCCCAGCTGATCGGTGTGGCCCCAGAGAAAGCGATTAAACTCACTGTAAGTGTTTGTCTTATTCTTCAAACCTAAAACGCTTCTTTTCAGTCTGTTTTTTATTGGTTGGTTGGGAGGGGGGTGGGGTTTAATCATATAACACACTGTGTTCTGAAAGGTGCTTCTTCTTCTTGTCCTTTCGGCTTTTCCCTTCAGGGGTCGCCACAGCGAATCATCTGCCTCCATCTCACCCTATCCGTTGCATTTTCTTCTCTTACACCAACTACCCTCATATCCTCGTTCACCACATCCATGAATCGTCTCTTTGGTCTTCTCTAATTGTTAAAAAGTGACCTAATGTACAGTGATTCCTCGCTACTTCGTACTTCAATTCATGCGGCTTCAGTGCATCGCTTTTTTTTTTTTTTTTTTTTTTAATATTCATTGAATTAAAAAATAAGCAAATAAAGGAAGAATAGGGGGAAAAGTTATGCAAAACCTCCCATCAAAACTAGTTACATTTTTGAGGTGCGCATGTGAGTGCATGCACGCGCGTGTCTATTTATATTTTATTTACATCTTATGTATTATTTTTGAATGTTTAATTGTTATTATAATCATTTATAGCATTGGATATGTATTTATTGATATTATATACACATACACATGTACGTATACGTCAGTTGGGGGGGGGGGGGGTGATCCTACTTCGTGGAATTCGGTGGTCGCGGGGAGGCTCTCCGTCCCAATCAACCGCGGAAGGTGAGGGATCCCTGCATTACTGAACATATTTCTCATTATGTAATATACAGACTGACTCAGAAATCCTCATACATTTTTTAAAAGTACTTTTGAAATGTATATATATATATATATATATGTATATATCATTTTTTAATATGTCCCAATTTTGCTCTGTAATTTGGTCGTATCCAGTTATTAGCCACCAAGTATTGCCTTCCCTATCACTACCAATCAGGGAAGGGTGAAAGCATGCACACGCCCCCTCCGTTACTTGCTAGAATAGCCACCCGCTTGTTTTTCAAACTGTAGCGCATGGATATTTTGGGTGTGGTCTAACACGGTCGGAGGGAAAGCGTTATTCGACCCCTTACACAAATGAGCTCACAAGCGCTCGCCTATGATGGAGAAGCGAGCGTATGCATGCCGCCCCTCTATCCTATGAGAGCTTAGCCAATGACTGGCATTGGCCTGGATTCCAACTTGCGATCTTTGGGTTCGCACCTTGTCAGTACGTCCCAATGCGCCAGTCGGGAGCATGGGTAATTAAGTTATTATTTGTATGCATTAAACTTGGTGAGACATTAGAGACTAAGGTCTGTTGGTAGCCGGTGGCGTAGTGGTTAGGGTGCTGCGCTCATGATCGGGAGGTTGTGAGTTCAAATCCCACTGAAACCCTCACTGTGCTAAGACCCCTGGGCAAGGTCTCGACCACAAGTGTGCCTCTGTTCACCCAGCATTATAAATGGGTACCAGTAAAAATATACTGGGAAGGTAACCCGCGATGGACTAGCGTCCCATCCAGGGGGAGTTGAACTCCTGGTCGCTTCATGCTATGGAAACCGGGGATAAGCACCGGCCTGATGAGCCACGAGGCTCGGGTGTAAAAACCCAACAGACTTTCTGTTGGTAGCCCAAGCGTGACCATCCCTTGTCATTTGGTTGGGAGCAGACCATGTGTTTCATAAGCATTCTTCACAAACAATGACCCTGTGATGTGCAAACAATTTAATTCTGTTTGGATTGTAGGAGGACGTAATGGGTCACCCTGTATTTAACTCTGTCAGGGGGCTCTGTTTCACCCTCATGTGTAGGTTGTGTGTGGGCTCTGGGCAAAAAAATTAGATTCTAGGAATGACACGGATCTCTGTCTGTCTGTCTATCTATCTATTTAAAGGGTTCTTTAACATTGTCGGAGAGGTTTTTTTATGTGTATTTAGGTGGATTGCTGGGCTTAGCAGAGGTTTGCGCTCTGAGTGCTCTTGTAATTAATGTAATATTGATTGTTGAAGAGAAGGAACCCCTTCCCCATGCCAGATGTGGAGTTCAGAGGAGAATGATCTTAATGAGCACTAAATCAGACTGTGCCAGTAGGGGGCGCAGAAGCAGCATCTCATGGTACAGGCAAAATGAGACCCCCCCCCCCCCCCCCCCCCCACTTTTCAGGGGTCGCCACAGGCAGAATAATTCAAGCAAATCTAGTTCCCTTCTACATTAATGTAATGAAACAAAGTAATATGGAAAATACAGCAGTCTTTATATTTCATATTTGTTTTGGTGTGCTGCACTTATTTTCTTATTGATTCCCTTAAATATTTGCATGTTTATTTACATTTGCAGCATTTTGCACACACCCTGATTCAGCCCAACTTAGTTTTATCTCACTTGTATAGCTGAGGATTTCGGACCCTGCTCACCGGCCCATCAGTGATATCTAGGTGGTACTGGGGCTTGAACCCCAAACCTTCAGTATTGCAGACCCTTTACCCTGAGCCCCACTCTCTCCACCTTGATGTAATTGTAGTCCCATTATTTACTTTAATTGTACATCAACAATTCAGGTGAAAATACAAATAAATCAGTACTAAAAGATTCGGGTTCCGCTCTACTGAGCACCGGAAGAAACTGCTGAACCCGAGAAGAGCCCGATGTTAAAGTCATTACCTCCCTATTTGATATTGAATGCAAACTACCAAATAATAACATTATATAACCTTATATGAAGATTTTTTTGAGGTCACATTTGGGTCGCATGACCTCAATTTCAAGATGGCCACCACATTTTCTCTTGGTTAACTTTGCCTTAGGAGGAGATTATATGATTCCTGTTTTCATAAATGAAAAAATAGAGATACCAAGTTGTTCCAAATATCAAGATCAACGCAAATCAAAACACAAAATTCCTTCATATCTTTATATGTTGAGTATTTTATGGCGAAAAACATCAACTCCACTAGCATGTATAAAAAAAAAATTCTGAATATGTTGAGTTATTATAATTGTCTATTAACAGTTTGAATGTAATGGCCTTATTTCCATGATAAGACTTAACTTCCTCTTATGAAAACATATTTTCAATGATTTCAAGTGAGTAACTGTGGTCATGTGACCAGAATGTGATCACCGCCCCAACCCCCTGCTCTTACTAACGTATACGTACATGTATATATGTCTGTCTGTCTGTCTTTCTTTTGACTTTTTCCCTTTTACTCGGGAGTCGCCACAGTGAATCATCTGATTCGCACGTTTGATTTGGCAGAGGTTTTTACGTCGGATGCCCTTCCTGTCACAACCCTTTTAGCAAGGGACAGAAACACGCTGACGACTTTGCAGCTACTCTTTACGAAAGTCAGCAATGGTTCTTTTACATCAACCTCTCACCATAGACAGTGACAGACATGGCCCGCCTTTGATAACCCAGTTAGCTGCATATAATATAAATAAATACATAATGCTATAAATGCTTATAATAACAATTAAACATTCAAAAATAATGCATAAGATGTAAATACAATCTAAATACACACGCATACAGGCGCGCGTGCATGCAGATGCGCGTATCCGCACTTAGATGCGCACCTCACATAATGTAACTAGTTTTGATGGGAGATTTTTGGATGTTGTTTTGTTTGTTTACAGTTTTTTGTGTTTTTGTTTTTTTTTTTTTTTTTTTTTTGCATAATTGGCTTTGTTTTTGTGTAATTTTCCTTAACTTTTCCCCTATTCTTCCTTAATTTCCTTATTTTTTTTTAATTCAATTAATATTTTTTAAAAAACTAAGATGCACTAAAGCCCCATGAATTGAAGCACAAAGTAGGGAGGGATCCCTGTATGTGTGTGTGTGTGTATATATGTGTATATATGTGTATATATATATATATATATATATATATATATATATATATATATATATATATATATATATATATATATATATAAATAAAATTAGACTGGTGTCTGAAAGTGATTTTGCGCCGCCTTGATCTGACGGTGTCACGTGCTTTCTGAATGCTAATTTATGCGAGTTTTTTTGTAAGGACAGCTATTATTAGTTCTTTTTTAGACCAAATAACATTATAATAAGACAATTACTAATCAAAAAAGGCTTCATTCACTTTTGTGTGTGAGAGTGCAGTACAAATGGTGAATGCAATGAATTAGTGTGTGTGTCATAAAGCCTTTTTTTTCCGGCTTTGGCACTGCTGGGGTTAATGTATTTGTTTTTTTTTTTTTAAGGTATTTTCCGGTGATTAAAGAAAAATAAACTGACTAAAGAACCTTAACCTCGATTGTTTTTGTCTTTCAGATGAATGACTTTGTGAGGGACAAGTTTTCTGACAAAGATGGTGCGATCCCTCTGCCTGCAGAGATTCTGGCTGGTGGATGTGTGAGTATCAGTGTTTCGATACATGGAGGAATTGACTCGCCGTTGTTTGGTGGGAAGATGATAAAATAAGCGACACGTTTACAAGATGCTGGGAGAACTTCGGAACCAGTGATCCAACTCCTCCTACAAGCCGAACCATACAAGCCAGCAAGAATTGATCCGGCATGAAACACACGCTGATGTAGGAGGAGCTAGATCAGGTCTCAGTCCATCCCATGGATGTTTTTTAGTCTGTTATAACTGGTGCACAGATGTTTGGGCTTACGAGAAGGATAAAGAAAACTAGATTTTAGAGAGGAAGAAGAATCTCGGTCAAGAAATGTTGCCAGAGGATGCTGTAGTAATTGTTCTTCAGTCACACAGCTGTCTGCAGAACCTCTTTATTTCTCTTCCGTACAAATATTTGTCCTTTATTATTCTAGGTGTACATGATAGCCATTATCAGGTCACATGATTACAGGTATGTAGGCGTAGGTCTGTAATATGAAATGACTAACTTGGCTCTTAGGGTCACAGGAAGGCTGGAGAATATCTCGACCGACTCAGGGTGAGGACAGGGTACACCTTGATCAGCTCGCCAGGCCATCACAGAGCCAGCATACATACAGCCATCCACACTCACACCTAGGGGTGATATGGACTAGCCAGTCCGTCTACTGCGAATGTTTTTGGACTGTGTGAGGAAACTGTGAGTACCTGGAGGAACCTAGGCAAGCACTAGGCAAGCAACGCCGCGAGCACGGGAATCGCTACCTCACCGTGAATCATGTTTTTAATTCTGTCTGTCTTCCTTTCGGCTTTTTCCCTTTTACTCGGGAGTCGCCACAGCGAATCATCTGATTCACACGTTTGATTTGGCAGAGGTTTTTACGTCGGATGCCCTTCCTGTCACAACCCTTTTAGCAAGGGACAGAAACACGCTGATGGCTTTGCAGCTACTCTTTACGAAAGTCAGCAATGGTTCTTTTACATGCCTCTCACCATAGACAGTGAGAGACAAGGCCCGCCTTTGACTGGGGGGGACAGTGACAACCTTGTGGAGAGTGGGACTCGAACCCCCAACCTTTGGCTCAGTGATCCAGCGCCCTATACCACTAGACCAACACTGCCCCGAATCATGTTTTTAATTATTTTTGTATTATTATATACTCTAACATAATGTACATTTGAGTTTTATCTCTGGTTCTAACAAATCAAATACGACCTGGAACTGGCGATATGGAAAATGATCCAACAGAAGGATTCACATAGGAGCTTAAACCACAGATATGCTTTCGTAATCAGTGCCTCCACTTTTTCACGTTAAAAAATTCTTGAAATAGGCATTTGGTCAATCGAGGGACATGGTGAGGACAGGTTGTTTTTTTTTTTTGTTTTTTTTTTAATTTCAGATTTTAGACTTGATAGATGTCGTCATTGTCGTCATAAGAACTGTCGTACTCTGCTTGAGATCATTGGGTAGAACTCTTAAGGTGACACCATGTGACTTGGTTTTCTGGTTCCTGAGAAATTGCATTCTGTGTTGTTTTACTTTGCTGTGAGCTGTCCATGGTGCTGATGTAACAATGTCCACATGCTGTAACAGTAGACAATTGCAAAGCAAAATAAATTCATCAGCAACTTCTTGCATAATGTCGTGTAAAAAATATATATATATATATATATATACATATTTTGTTTTGAATGGTGTTTTAGTAGTGTGATGTTAAATAATTTTAAAATTATACCTGTACAGGCTGGTGCCTCTCAGGTGATCTTCACCAATCCTCTTGAGATCGTGAAGATTCGTCTCCAGGTAGCCGGTGAGATCACTACAGGCCCCAGAGTGAGCGCCCTAAACGTTATCCGAGACCTCGGCTTCTTCGGTCTTTACAAGGTATCCTTCAAACTTCAACATGTTTGCACAAAAAGCTCAAGAACACAAAGAGGATTCAGTTAAATGTTAGACTTTATTGTGTGTAGGGTGCAAAGGCTTGTTTCCTGCGTGATATTCCCTTTTCTGCGATCTACTTCCCCGTGTACGCTCACACTAAAGCATCGTTCGCTGATGAAGAAGGACGACTCGGCCCATTGCAGCTGCTCACTGCTGGAGCCATCGCAGGTCAAAGCTTCACCTGTTCAACACCCCCACGTCACTCAGACACCTTTTTACCCCGTGCTGTCACTACCCCAGATTTCAAAATATAAAATCACCTCATGTAATGCATTACTGGTTTCACTCTGCAATGCTGAAAGCTCATTGGTCGGAATATACAAATATTCTTCTGTATTGTTTCCTCTGCCTTTTTTTTTTTTTTTTTTTTTTTTTTTTTTTGACCCTTCGGTTGAACAGGAGTCCCAGCTGCCTCATTGGTCACCCCTGCCGATGTCATCAAAACGCGGTTGCAGGTGGCGGCTCGTGCAGGTCAGACTACATACAACGGTGTGATCGACTGCTTCCGTAAGATCATGAGAGAGGAGGGCTTCAGGGCATTCTGGAAAGGAGCTGGAGGTAAAACACAAGCTCCGCCCACTCACACCTGGGTGGCTGAGACAGCTGGGTATACCGGCATTTAAAATTCAGGCAAATAAAACAATATGAAGAATCAGTGTTCTAGAGAGCTGGCTGTAAATATACATTTGATGAGACAATGTTTATAATTTAAGGTAAAAATCTACGATATCCAGGTGAGTCTGCGCTTCATGCTGATCGACATCAGGATCGCTGGTTTATAATCCTGTGCTTCCTTTTTCTCTCTTTTAGCGCGAGTTTTCCGTTCCTCGCCACAGTTCGCTGTGACTCTGTTGACCTACGAGCTCCTGCAGCGGTGGTTCTATGTAGACTTCGGCGGACAGTAAGTACAGAGTCTTTGCTGCTCTTAACGTATCATCAGAGAAAACCGAGTCCTGTATAAATATCGACGTGTGATGTGTAGCAGTGTACGGAGAAAATATTGCAATGTCCATCGTAGCTTACAATCAGATATGATTTTGATGATTGTGAGGTTTCCACGATTTGAATACAGCCTGAGGGGCGTAAAGCACCATCTGACTTCAAACTATCCTGAGATAGCGAGGAGCGAACCGGTTTCTGTATCCAGCCGAACCAGGAAGTAGTGCGTTAGAACTCTTATTTTGGCTTCCCGCATACAAATGTAAACAATCACTCACTTATCCATTTGCTGAACTGAAACTATGGGCCCAAGGAGGCTGCAGCCTATTTCAGCCAACACTGTGTCGAGAGCAGAGTACAACCTGAACAGCTTTCCAGACCCCTGCAGTACCAGCACACACACACACACACTACCAGTCTTCCTTTAATAATCAGCGTAATGTGCAGATCTCTGGACTGTGGGAGTAAAACTCCACAGAAACACCTGAACCTGCAACTCAAACTCAGGACCTGCTTGCTTTGGCTATGCTGCACAAATGTAAACATTAATGCACGAATATATTTCAGTACTTAGGAGTCATGATGTTTGCGGAAGCTTCGTATTAAGCTAATTTATAAACGGTGATCCTGAAAAGTTGTGTGATAGCCACTTCAGGATATCATTGGTAATAGAACCGCCAGAGAGAGCCGAGGGAGTAGCGGGAAACTGCCGGAAAGAGCAGCCGGGTGAGTAGCGGGAAGGAGCAGGAATGGAGCCAGGCAGCAGAAGTAGCAGAAATCACTGGAGATGGCAAAGAGAGTAGCGGAAACTGCTGGAAATGGCCCTGGGAGGCCAGAATACCTTCGTTCATTTCCCACCCAAGGCATGTTTCAGTAAAAAGCAGCGTGTTCCGGGTGGGAGAACCAATCACATTTATAACATTTGAATGATGAATTCTGGTATTGTTTTATTCCCTTCAGTTTCACATCTCGAACACTTCCGTGTGCTGAGGTTCTATAACATGTAACTGTTGTCACTATTCAGTGAACGTCCATAAACTTCTCTAATTTTTTCGCAAAGTGAAATGAAATGTGACCTCCGACCTTTCGTCTGTACTCTCTCCACAGCCGTCCGTCCGGTTCGGAGCCGACGCCAAAGTCCCGCATCTCCGAGCTCCCCCCTGTGAACGCCGAGCACATCGGAGGCTACCGGCTCGCCGCTGCTACATTTGCCGGCGTCGAGAGCAAGTTCGGACTCCACCTGCCCAAATTCAAATCTTCCGGTGTGGTCAGCATCCAGCCCACTAAAGGGGCAGCTGCTTAAGCAGGCCACCCCCACTTCAGTCACTTCTGTCATCCAGCGGGCTTTGCTGTTGTTTTTAGTTTCTCTCTGTTGTCGTCGTGTGCTGAGGGCAGACGGTGGATTTATTTCCTGATAGGAGTTTATCAGTGCCTCCTCTGAGTCGACTGAATGTTTCAGTTAACACTTTTTTTTTTTTTTTTTTTTTTTTTAAATAATATATATATATATATATTTGTCTGAAAGGACAACCCCCACCCCACCCATCAAAAAAACAAACACAGCCAACTCAAGTGATGTGGGACAGTTGTGGTTGCCATATCCACTTCGACACTTTCTACATGTTATGACATGTTGGAGGGACTTGGCAACTTTTTAAACATATATTTTTGGAAAAAGTTAGTCCAATCTGGCAACCCTTTCCAAAAGACAAATGCATATTAAACCTGAGTTATGACAATAAATCGATTTAGCAGGAAATCGATGTCCTCTTGTAACTCAGCAGTTGTGAGAACTGAAATCCAGATGAATGAAAGGATTTGCAGTTGCAGGGAGTTGGACCTCAGCACTGGAGATTTTTCCTTGCTGTTTGATTTCATAGCTGCTGTTGCTGGTCCAGTGAACCTGAACCCTTTTACCGAGTAGAACACTCGTTGGGCACGGAGTCAGATGTTACTGATATTATACTGTTTCATAACTACAAGAGTTGATGGACAATCTCACTGAGCCATGTGACTTCGCACAGCTTTTAAAAAAGTCCAATACTCTAATTAAACGCACAAATAAAACACAGCCTGGATCCGATACGCTTTCAGTCTAATCACATGGTTCGACCATGTAACAACACTCCGTTTAAAGTGGCAGTCTGTCCCAGTCTGAATGGCTTTAATGTCCCCTTTAATTCGAATCGTTTCATGTGGAGTTATTGTTTTTCATTCATTTATTTTCTGAAGAGATTAATCTTAATTAAGGTTTAGGAGGCTGGTGCCCATCTCAGCCGACTCTGGGCGAGAGCAGAGTACACCCTGGACAGCCCGCCAGGCCATCACGGGGCAAAAATGCGCTGACGGCTATGCAGCTTCTCTTTCTGAAAGTCAGCAATGGTTCCTTTACATGAACCTCACACCACAGACGGTGAGAGACACGGCCGGCCTTTGATAACCCAGTTACTGCACTGAGGGTGGACAGTGACAACCCGCTGAGCGTGCGGCTTGAACCCCCCCCCCAACCCCGGGATCGGTAATCCAGCAGCTTACCACCGGGCCACAAATGCACACCGAGATGTTTGTGTCAGCTGATATTCAAAAATGTTACTTTTTACTTAAAATCACTCCAAATATTTCGGTAATTGTTTATAGCTCATCGTTAAACTCAAAAATCTGATTCTAAAAGAGCATGTGGAGAGCACAAACCTCTACCAAGCTGGAAAAGAAATGCCAACGTACACAGCGCCGCCTGCTGAGCTTGCAGTAATACCACGCATCCATTCACAATGTTAAAGAATCTTTTTAAAAATTCCCGGATTCTCAATTTGATCCGGAGCAGCCCCTAAATTTTAGAGTCTTTCTTGTGGAGAGTCTCTGGTCTCCGCCTCTCATCAACATCTACGCACGACTCCTTGCATCATGATATCGCACACGCGCTAATTGAGGGGGAAACAAGACCTTGTTTTCTGGGGTAATGAAATGTGCAGAATGTTGTGTATCTACCATGAAAACAAAAACAGGATTTCTAAAACTTTATTTTTATTTTTATTACCCGGGCCCATCCTTAAATTCGTGTATTGAACTGAATGAATTGAGCCACGTTGACAGGCAGCTATCACACACACACTCGCTGTTCGGATCTTTATGTCCATGGTCATGCAGTGCTCTTCTTTCTTCTTCTGATTGTTTTTCTTCAACACATCCAATATTTTCTTCTCCTGTCCCACTTGACCTGAGGTGTGTGTATACGTGCTGCATCCAGTTCTCATTTTTATTTCGCTCGTGTTTAGGAAGCTCTTCCTCTCCTTCCTATGTTACAAAAGCATGTTCACTGTAAACCCCTCCCACCCCGTCTCTTTTCCCCCATAATGCTTTGCATAGCTTGCACAGGCCCTGTACATAGTGGTTCATCTCTTTTGCACAGAGGAACGTGGTGCAGTCGTCTTCATCCCGGCCTCACACTGACGCCCCACCTCCACTCTCTGATCGGAATCAGACAAGAGGCACCAGATGAATAATAATCAAATTAAATATAAGACTTACTAATCGACCTGGAAACGTTTAGATGATAATTTAAATGGATTTCATTCTTGTAATTGTATTTTATGGAAATAAATCATGAACTTAAAGTTTTAACCCTGGTCTGAACTTTATTTCAAGCAGACTTTTTATTTTCGTTTCAAAAATCACTGTGGATGATTCACTTTATCCAGATGTGACATCATTTTGTTTTGATGTTTAATTTAAAGCTCAGAAATTCTGCTTGATATTCTTTTGTCCGTGCTGAGCGTGGTGACCCTTCCTTCCTTGCGTCCCTTGTGACGGTCATTTGGTTTTTATTCTTACAAGGAGATGTTGGGCTTGCCTTGAAAATAATTATTAAATAAATATGGGTGACATCTGAGAAATTGACTGATAGGTCAGAAAATAGAATCGGCCAGCAGCAGACATGGTTTGGTTCATGTCACCACGGAATGTAAACATGTGGCTGATATATATTGTCTGAATATCTAGCTGGCTGAGATTTATGTATATATATTTTTTTTTTCTGTTTCTTTGAGCCCGGTAGAGTCAGGACCTCCGCAGGTGGCGCTTCTGTCTGGAGAAACCGTCCTGAGCCGCCGCCTGAGAGTGGAGGCGCTCTTATTCATTCATCTTCTGAACCACCTAATCCTATTTAGGATTGCAATGAGGCTCACACCCATCTCAGCCAACTCTGGGCAAGGGCGGTTCAAGGAGGGTTTAAACATACGTTTCCGTCTAAAGAACGCCCTGTAACGACTTACAAACAAATTCATCTCACGAACGGCCATCCGGAACCGAACTCGCTCGTAAGCTGGGGAACGTCTGTATTTCACTTTCATTCGCCACATTTGAATTTAAGCATAAACATCAGAAATTACAGTACAGTACAGACCACACAGAGTCGAGTCAGCTCGGGAAACCACGACCAGGCCGCTTCAGACCCGTCATCAGTTTAACGTAAGGAAACATGAACAGACTCAAGTCGTGATGTCATTACAGAGCTCTTCCTAAAATCCTTTCTCCATGTTTCTAATGTTCCCTCAAATTCTGTCATGAGAAATGCAAATGAACCTTCACCCCACCCGCCCGCCCACTGTCAGAGCAGCTGCTGTTATCAAATTAATCAGCACAACAGCAACTTGAACTTCTGTTGAAGTTCCGTTTCAGTTGAAAAAACAAACCACAAACACTTCGAACTCACAACGGGGTAAAAATGTATTTTAATGTAGTACAAGTAAAGCGGTTTCAAACCAGCACAGCATGTTAAACACCAGCCTGTAAATAATACAGGATATAAATACACACTATTATTAACACGTTCACGTGCTGTTAGAATTACAGATAATGACAGGAAGCTCGGCTTGTAGAGCAAAGTATATAAACTCGAGAAATCATTACTGCTCTCAATTCTCGTAGAATTTCATAATTTACCCTAGAAATTAATTATTAATAATAGTGGGATGCCCCCTGGAGTGGGATAGAACACCCAGCACCTGGTCTCACGGCAGCCAAACTCTGTATCCCTTTGTCTCTTTGCGTATCCCTCTCTCTGGGGCGGCACGGTGCGTTCATGGTCGCTTCCCACATGCAGAAACATGAACGTTAGGCTGTTCTAAATTGCCCCCAGATTTGGATGGTTACGTGTGTTGGCCCTGTGATGGTCTTGCCAGCTGTTCAGGGTGTACCCTGCCTTCAACCAGTGTCAGCCAAGATAGTCTCCAGCTTCCATGCAAACTTAATAGTAGTAGTAGTGGTAGTAATAGGCCTCCATCAGTCTCAAAGGACTATGGAGCTGCGCTCTGGCTGATATCCCGGCTGGTGATACTCTCCAGTGTGCAAGAGCCTGGGTAGGAAGTCTGGAGGACAGGCTGTTACCCACACAGCAAGTCCCTCCTCTCAGCGCCACTGGAAGGATCCAATGGATACGACTGGGTTCCGGTACCGCTGCAGAAGTTGCCAGAACGTTGCTGTGAACGAACTGCCTCGGGAGACTCCGAGTCCCGATTCGAAACACGCTGATGGCTATGCAGCTCCTCTTGACGAAAGTCAGCAATGGTTCTTTTACATGAATCTCACACCATAGACAGTGAGAGACATGGCCAGCCTATGGTAGAATTAAGCGGTTAAATGAGTCTCTGTCATGAACATATCATCATCATTGAGAAGGGCCAACACTGTGACATCATCTCTGATGACCCCCCCCAATAATATTTAGTCATATCCAATTCCCGCCCATCTAGTGTTATACAATGTACAGTACTGTATATTTGAAGACAGCCAAACACTCTTGGGGGGGGCGGGTCCCTATCCAGCCACTTGTACACCCATGATTGGCTGGTGATTGCTGTGAGTGACATGAACTTCCAATCACAAATGGCTGTGGCATTAACCCGGATTCGATCTCCAGGTTGATAGTCACGCAGCTTGTCGATTCGCCACTCGGGTGTCATCATCACCTAATAATCGACCTACACGCACCTTGATGCTCCGATCCAGGGGCATCCCACCTGCAGCGCTTCATGCACTGCTCCTAGTTATATTAAATATATATATATATTAGAATACAGCTGGATTAGCAGAACCGCGACCGTGCAACCGCTACTCAGTCATGAACCTCATTCTGACAGTCTGTGAACATTACAGACGAACTCTGCAGCCCTTCTATTTTCTCTAGTAACGTACTACAGTACAAGTGTAATGTATATAAATATATAAATATCAGTTGTTAAAAGGAATCATTAATTAAAACTATACAGAAAAAGTATATCCTTCAGAAACCTTCACTGCTAGACTTTTCAAAAGGAGAACTAATAATTTAGATAAATATTTTTTAAAAAGAGAAAAGTTTCCTGCGTCATATCAAATCTTATGGAACATATTGCGCTGAAGAAGTATAAGGGCTCAAGGCTCACCAATACCACCACACCCACAGCGTCCGAACTGCAAAAATGATGTTGTGCTAATTAGAATTCAATATTTGTCTAAGAAATAAGATTAATGAGGGTCCAGGTACAAAAATAACATCATAAAGTGACATCATGCGAACTGTTTGGCCATTATTTACATTTTTGACTGATTTAACAGTGTTCGATAATTGAATAGTTTAGAATATTTAAACCTGTTTCCCACTAAAATAACATTCATTCATTTTCTGTACTACGTACTTAATGCTAATTAGGGTTGCATGGAGGCTGGCGCCCATCTCAGCCGACTCTGGACGAGGGCATAGAACACCCTGGATGGCTCGCTAGGCCATCGCAGGGCAGAAACAACAATGCGAAAGTCAGCAGTGGTTCTTCCTCCCACCACAGACAGTGAGAGACCCGCACATGCATCTTACCCATGCGCGTCACCCGTGAGCCCTACCCTGTCCTGTTCAGTCATATTTACTGCATGGTTCAGTCTCAAATCACACAGGACACACTATAGTGGTACACTTCTCTCTGTTGTGCTCAGGTGTGTGTGTGTGTGTAGATTAAATGGCTGCAACATTAAGTATTAAACAGAACCAAGTAATCATTAGCGTAACCGAGGGTCACTGAGAACTGAACAGAAGCAAAGAAAACAACTTCCACAGGAACACAAACCATTTCTAACACAAAATGGCCAACGTCAAGAGTCCTGAATTTGTTTACTGTGTCAGCCATTTTGAAAAACGTCAGTTACGTCTGCTACACAGAGCACGTCCTCATTGGTGGCTTTAGACGTGTGTGTGCGCGCGCGTGTCAGTCAGTTATTTTCCTGCATTGAGCTTTAAAACAATCACCACCAATCAATCAATGTCATACTACGTCAGTTAATAAAAAGTATACATATCAAAAAGATTGTTTTTGTTTAAAAAGTTTAAATAAAAACTGAACTTCAACACGCTGATGAGGATTATCTTTTAAATAAATACTATATCTTCTGAGTTATAAATTATCCCAAATACTACTTGAAAAGTCTTTTTGTAATTTTTCTGTATAAATATTATCAGCTCGCATTAACTAGCTCACACACAATCAATTAATTTAACGCCAGCCTTAAAAATATCTTCGTTGGCGGTAACACGGCCGGTTGGGCCGAAATTGTAGACAAAAAAACCCCACCTGAGCATTCACAGATGCAAAAAAATAAAATAAACCGGTCAGTTGTGTTGAAAAAACGCATGTGTCCCCTATCGTACACCGTACTAAAAAGTGATCAATATCAACTGCACTTTGTGATTGGTCAATTTCACCAGTTTGGGGAAACAGCGATTCTCATTGGCTGCTACTGTCTTAACAACAAAGGCGAAAAGCATAATGGAAGAGGACAATGGTGAGGCAAAAAACTGTTCTCTGTCACTATTAAAGGACCCAACGTGAAAATAATAAATAAATTAATGCGTTTCAAATTGAGCAACACATTTGCTGATATTTTCGAACAAATTCAAGTTAATTATAAACTGCCAGAAACAGCACGGAGCGTGATGAAGATATTTCTTTGTTGTTGACTGCAATATTAAAAGTTGATATGTTGAAAAAAACCTTGATACTCTGTTGTTTACAATATTAAAAGAATAAACTTTGTAATTCAGTCTGTTGATTTCAAATATACCGTATTTTCCAGACTTCAAGTCACACTTTTTTCCATACTTTGGCTGAAGATGTGACTTATACTCCAGAGCGACTTATATGTGAAATTATTACATAGAATTCTGTTCCTCATAATCTTCTTTCGTCTTTTTCCCCCACTCTCGAGAGTCGAAACGGCGAATCATCATAATAACAAACATAATTTCACGTTTGTTGAGATTATTATTACTGCAATGAAGAAAACAAAAAAAAGCTAATTGTGGGCTGAAAGCGAGATGGCCACAGCTAGAGGAACGAGTTCACACATGGGTGCTTGAGCAACGTGCTACAGAGAGGGGCTTGTCAACAGTACAGTTGCATCTCCACGTCCGGGTAGTGAAATTATTACATATAATTCTGTTCGTCATAATAATAACAAACAATTTTACATGTTTATGTTTACACTCACAACGGCAAGAAGGCAACAAGAGGGCAGAAAAGCGGAGATTATTATTACTGCATTGAAGAAAACAAAAAAAAAAAAAAAAAAAAAAAAAACGCTAATCACGGGCAAAAAGCTAATCGTAGGCTAAAAGCTAATCACAGGCTAAAAGCTAGATGACCACAGCTAGAGGAAAGAGTTCACACATGGAAGTTTGAGCAACATGCTGCAGGGAGAGGCTTGTCAACAGTGCAGTTGCATCTCCATGTCCAGGTAGTTGTCAAGGAGATGAATAGAAATTACTCTGCGTGAGGACTTTCTTGGTGGTACCACTTCATGCAATGCAACCGCCTCTCTATATCAGAGCGAGGACCACAACGTCACAAAAACTGCCAGCAGATTTCCAAGCTAAGGTAGACAGTTTCCATGAGTTTGCGACTTATAGTCCAGTGTAATTCATACATGTTGTTTCTTCTTTATTATGCATTTTTTGGCCAATGCGACTTATGCTCCAGAGCGACGTATAGTCCGGAAAATATGGTGAGATATCTCTCTCATTCTGCTGTGTTTACATCACATACATAATACAGTATAGCACAATGTATGAAGAAAACTTCCCCGTGAATCACCTGCACAAGCAAAAAAATAAATAAATAAATAAAAATAATTTCCTCCCTCCCGGGTGAATCTTTTTTATCTCATTATTGCCAACAAATAATTTTTAAGCCTGGCCTAAATTAGAGCTATTATGTGAATTGTAATGTCAAAATGCTCTTCCTTGTATAAAACTTGGGATTGTTAGCTGCATTTAACCAGTTTAACTAGCATTACCTGAGATAACCAGTTTAACTAGCATTATCGAAGATAACTAAACACACTAGGCACTTGTTCCTGGTTTCGGTTTGAAGACTGCAGCTATTAGCAATGAAGCTAATTTCTGTAAAAAATAAAATGCTAATTTAAGAGTTTCGTATTTGTGTCAAGCCAATGATGTGCTAATTTAGCACACAAAACTTCAAACAACCAAAAATATATTAGTATAAAAATCACAAGAATATCAGTATTATTTAAAAAAACCATAATACAATATAAAGATTCTGCGAGAGGAAAAATATATATCTTATCCTGTGGAAAATAGAGTAGTTTGCCAGTGCATTGTTTAGTATCATGATTTTTTTTAGTGGATTAGTGTGAGGTTTCGCTCTCGTGATCTTCCCTACTGTCTAAATGCATTTTTTTTAAGTTCAACACATGTCCCACTGGCCTGGATTTTTCCACAGTACCATTCAAGACCCTGGTGCTGTTTTACAAATTAATATGTTTCAGAGCAAGTAAAGGGAAGCTCGAGATTGTCACTCAAAATCTGTTAACTCCGCCTTCCAGAACAATAGAGAACCTGACTTGAAGTGTGAAGATCACTGGGAATAGGCTGGATGCTCAAATCAAGCAGCAAGGCGCTGGGTTGCCAGGTCCTCTGCCTCTTCTTGGTTCTCGCCGAGTTCGCTGAGCGTTTTATGGAAGCGGGTCCACTCGTCTTGTCGCGGCACAGCGAGCTGCTGTAAGAGGAAATTAATATTAACTTAATTTGTAATGAAACACATTCATTAATTGGGGCGGGAGGCCAGCGGGGCGGGATGTTGAGAGACAGCCAATGAGAGAGCAACTCGCGCATCGTGTGAAATTTTGATTGGGGGGGGGGGGGGTTAAATTTTCCCGTGTTTTGTGCCCAGGGGACTTCATAAGTAGGGAGCCGGCTGTACAGTATCAAGTTTTATTTATTTATCTCATACTGACTGTGTTATTGCAGTGTGTGCTACTTTGCGGATGTTGTATTTTGAAACAATTTTTGGGGGGATCAGTAACATGAAGTATCAGAATGACTGTTTTATTTCTTTGTTTTTCACACCTCCATAAAAAAAAAACATTTTTAGAAAAGAAAAAAAAAAAAACATTTCAAATAGACATTTCGATGTCACTGATCAAGAACTAAAATCTGAAAATCTGATAATGTCACGTGACTGGTTTGAGTCTCACACACTGAATACGCTCTACTGGTTTCTTTATGTTTTTCCCAGTGAGCATCAAAAGCACGTGGAATTTGGATCTGAGATCTAAACAGTAAACTTACAGTGCCATGTAAATATATGTTCACCTGTGCTGTTAGATATCATGTGGATACTCCTGAAAAGTTTGTGCGTGTGTGTGTGTGTGTGTGTGTGTGTGTGTGTGTGTGTGTGTGTGTGTGTGCGTGTCCGAGTGTGAAAGAGAGAGAAAATAAACATGATTAATTTTACATGTGGTTTGTTTTAACCATCATGTCAACTTGACAGTAAGGTTTGTGCAGATAATCGTTGTGCGTGTGTGTGTGTGTGTGTGTGTATGTGTGTGCACTCATCTCACCTCTCCTACATCGTAGATATGTACACGACCCTCAGAATCACCAACTGCAACCTCTCTCCCGGAATTGGCCCAGCGCACACGATTTAACGCCGAGTTCCCGTCAACTATCACTGAAGCCGAGGGAACCTTACATAACACACACACGATGCAAAAAAGGATCCCTGAGATATGCATGGTGATGATGATGAAGATGTGTTGAAGTTTTTGTGTTTTTTTGGTGATTTTTATGCCCCACATGGACAAGATTTTCTGGTGTTATGGGAACTTTTGGTCCTATCATCAGAGGCAGCCATAGCCTAATGGTTAGAGACACGGCTTTAGGACCAAAAGGTCGCTGGTTTAATTCCAGCACAAAAAATGTGTGGCGGTGGGGCAGTGAGCAGCACCTGCCCTTCCTGTATATAAATGGCTGAAGTGCTCTTGAGACTGTCATCTAACCAACTGCTCTCTGGGGGTCTCCAATGTGTATGTGTGTGTGTGTGTGTGTGTGTGTGTGTGTGTGAGTACCTCCGTTTCATTGTTCAGATTCCACAAGTCAAGGTGTCCAACTCCATCAACACAGGCAAACAGTGCAGGATGAGCGGGAGACCACATGACATCATACACATAGTCAGAGTTATTCTCAAATGAGTACAGCGGCTTAGTGTTCTATAAACACACAGATGAGAGACACAGTGAAATACGAATGGGTTCATCGATTCCGTCTGTGTTTTGGGCTGGGGATGTGAGTGATACCCTGGTGCTCCACAGCTTGACAGTCCAGTCAAAGGATGACGTCACAAACAGATGAGAGAAATCGACGGGTCCGGTGGCGGTGTGGCAATCAAGTCCTGTAACTGGGCCATGATGACCCTCAAACATCTCACTGATCCCTGCTTTACTGCACACACACACACACACACAATTAAAGGTTGTAATCCAACATTGAAATTATTTTATGTTTTTTTTACCCCATTTTCTGCCTAATTTAATCGCATCCAATTCTCACCCATCAAGTAGTGCCTTCTCTATCACATGACCACTACTGACTGGGGGGGGGGCTCTGTGTGTGGGGGATGGGTGTCATTCACACACCGTGACATGCTGTGCTTAGCCACCCGCCTCATTTCAAACTGCAATACATTTAGTATATTTTGGTTGCGGTCTAACACACTCGGAGGAAAAACACTATCCACCTCCTTGTACGAATGACTTCAGATGCCCACGATTGGCTGGTGATCACTGTGAATGACAGGAAGGCCATGCTATGTGCCATCCCTCCCACCCGTGAGAGCTCAGCCAATCAGCTTCCGTGAACTCCTGGTCATGGATGACTGTGGCATTAGCACAGACTCGATTTCCGGATTAATAGTCACACACCTTGTCGATGTGCCACAGGGGAGCCGACAGTTAAATATTTTGTACGATGTTTATAAATATATCCCAGGTATTGTTATTCAGATGGTGTTACTCATTAGTTACTATGTAATTATATTGGAAAGGTATTGACCGTGAGTTTAACATATCACAGTATGTTAATTAGCATCATGGTACACATGTACACACCTGCCATGTCTGCAAGCCGTATAGACACTGCCATCCTCACTACCCACCACAAAGTTATTAACATCACCCAGAGGAAACGCCATGGACGTCACCGCCACTGGTTTAGACTGTTTGAAAACCAGCTCCAGACTGTCCTATACACACACACACACACACACACACAAAAGTTAACATCCAATACAGCGGAACCTTGACTTACGAATTTAATCCGTTCCGAGGGCGAGCTTGTAAGCCATAAACTTCGTTAGATGAAACAATTATTCTTATAGGAAATAACAGAAAACTAATTAATCCGTTCCAACCCCCTCCCAAACTCATAACCTGTCACAAACACTTATATTTGACCTAATATATTAAAGATAAACATGTAAAAACTATAAATATTTCATAATAATACATGTACGTTAATAGTAATAATAATAAATAATAACAAAACAAGAATAAACAATAAGTCAACTAACCCTCCGGTCATCAACTGCGGCAAAGATGTCACGTTGGCAGGCATGAGGTGGTGCGTAACAGAGAAGGAGGAGAATTTTGTGTGAGCATGCTCCAAATTCCAGCGAGGAAAGGCTCGTGGAGAGCTCGTGGTGTGATGCCAGGGGGGCGTGTATGACCCTTGTGAACACGCTTTTTTGCCATACTGTAAAATTAAGTGTAATTGTGCATGTTCTACAATAGGCGGCAGTGGCACTCTCACTGTGTGCCCTACGGTGGAGGGAAAAAGCACCGAGCAAACGATATGAAATGCAGTAAAGTCTCGTGCAGGGCGCATGAAATGTTTTTTTCTTCCTATAAGGGGCATATATTCTCCCCCAGTGCACTAACTGGGTTATCAAAGGCCGGCCATGTCTCTCACTGTCTATGGTGAGAGGTTCATGTAAAAGAACCATTGCTGACTTTTGTAAAAGAATAGCTGCAAAACCATCAGCGCGTTTCTGTCTCTTGCTAAAGGGTTGTGTCAGGAAGGGCTTCCGACATAAAAATCTATGCCAAATCAAATGTGCGAATCACAGGGATGAGAACAGGCCTTTATGGAAAAGGAGGAAAAATTGGCAGGGGTCAAGGGGGCCGCCTCGGCCCCCTGCGGGGGTGTGGGGGTAGTGCCCTTGCTGGGGGGTTCAAAAGATTTGGGGTTATACTTGCAAAAAAGGAGCTTAATTGATGTCTCCTGGAAGGAATACGGTATTTTTAAAAAGAACCTTATGAAAATGAATTATTAAAATTATTTTAAAAATTGAATTTACAGTTATAGGCCTACAGTGGGCCTAGTTTTAATTCCAAATACTGTACTTTAAACCAGGGTTCGGGAACCTTTTTGACTAGCCAAAAAAAAGACATTTTAAAATCTAATCCTCTGACAGCCATATATATAATATTATATATTTTGAATACAACTAAATTGAAAAAGAAGACCAACGATTTTAGAGTATAATAAGACTGTGAATTTATTTTAAACGACATTGTCATAATGAAGTCATTTATTAATAATAAAAGTACTTCTTACTATCAGTGCTGTAGTGGTCAAAAAATAAGTGGGTACACAATGGCAGCGAAGTGACTGAGGTGTGCAGCACTAGGTGCACGGAGCGCAGGGAGGGTGTGGCTTTGGCTTTGAAACTATTCATCACTTCATCTCCGCTTTTTATTTACACAGTCTCGGGAATTTACGTTGAGCAACTATAAAGTAGACCAAATTAAGTGAGTACACGCAACTCAGCCACTAAAACAAGTGGGTACACGGCGTGTAACGGCATCCACCACTACAGCACTGCTACGATTAATACGACTTCTGGTGCTGCATAGTTTTACTGATGGCTTTATAGTCCGATTGATACGGGGTGAGGACTCGACACGACAGGATTCACACGCGGCAGTGTTTATGTGACATGAAGAACGTCCCAAGTTTTGGCAATCAGCCAGTTTTCAAGTTGAAGTTTTTCCATGTCTGTCCATTTGTGTTTGCTTGCCAGCTGTGCTTGGCTTCGTGCAAATCAGCTGATCAAAAACGAGGGAAATTTCTCTTTACTCAAAAACACGCATAGTCTGAGGCTGTTGTTATAATCCAATAAAATAAGAGTTTCAAGGTTCACGCCCACATACAGAAAGGATTGGCTCTCGCCACAGTGACGTGGCATTGAAAATAGATGAATAGAATTCAATTGCGCGAGATTTATTCATCAGTTTTTGTTTTATTTGATGGCTTTTTTTGTATTTTTATTTAAATGAGTAATTCGTTATTCTGTTAAGAAGCCACCTGATTTATCTGAGAGCCAGTCATCAAAAGAGGATTTGGATATAATATGACCAGATGACCAGTGATGAAGGCACTACCTTCCCTCCAGATTTTTACACCGGATTTGCATCGATCACAAAAATGACCCATTTGACTTACAAAAAGGCGGAAATCCGCCGATTGTCAGGAAATTCCCATCCCTGGAATCATTCGCTGTGGCGACCCCTGATAAAGGGAAAAAGCCGAGAAGAAATCTCTCAAGGGGCATCACAGAAAATAATTGAGAAGCAACGCTCAAGGCGTTCTCGGAGCGCGGAGGAATACATGCGGAAGAATATGAGGCTTATCGGCCCAGAAGAAACA